>CM051030.1:31578426-32110926 GCA_027627225.1 Congeria kusceri | reverse complement strand
ATACATATTAGTGTTTCGTAGTTATGGTGCTTTTGACATAATTTACTCACCACCTTGATTGTAATGTGACTATTACAGAGGTAAAAATGTATGCGTAATGTATTATCATACCCCCCCCCACACACACAAAGTTTAGGTTGTTGGTATATAGAAATGAGCTTGTTGATCCTACGGTCTGTGGGTCTGTTGGTTTTCATGGTTTCCGGATAATAACTCAAGAAAGGCTTGACATATTCAAACAATTTTTGGTACACATGTGTAACATCATAGCATACAGGTCAAGTTCGACCTGAATTATAAACCACAAAATTTTGACAGGGTTATTACCCCTTTTTGACTTAAATTCCCTAAAAACATGGTTTCCGGATGATAACTCAAGAATGGGTTGACATATTCAAATAATTCTTGCTACACATGTGTAGCATCATAAAATAGAGGTCTAGATTGACTCTGGTAACAAAGCACTAAACTTTGATAGAGTTATGGCTCGTTTTAAGGTGAGCTTTTGTGATCACCTTTTGTCCGTCATGCGTTATGCCTGAAAATTTTCATTCAAATAACATCTCTTCCTAAACCATTGGGCAGATTTTCACTAAACTTCACAGGAATGATCCTTTGGTGACCCTCTTTCAAAATTATTCAAATCGTTTCGGTCCGCTGCATATGTAGGTCACCAGAGCTAAAAATAGATTTAAAAAAAAGAGAAAACTTCAAAAAATACTCTTTGGCTGATAGCTTTCATATTTGGTATTTGGCATCCTCTAGTGGTCCTCTACAAAGATTGTTCAAATGGTGCCCCTGGGGTCAAAACTTGCCATAGCCCCGGGGGCTCGCATGGTTTATATACACCTAAATAGATTAATGACTTTAAAAATCTTCTCTGAAACCACAAGGCCCAGACGTGTCATATTTGGTTGGAAATATTATATACTGTTCCTCTACAAATATTGTTCAAATGATTCCCCTAGGGTCAACATTCGTCCTTTCTGAAACCGCAAGGCCTAGAGGTTTGGTATTCGGTTTGTAACATTGTATAGTAGTCCTCTACAAAGATTGTTCAAAATATGTCCCTGGGGTCAAAACTGGCCACACCCCGGGGGTCACATTGTTTATATAGACTTAAATAGCAAAATTACTTCAAAAATCTTCTATCAAACTTCAAGGCCCAGAGGTTTCATATTTGGTACGAACATTGTATATTAGTCCTCTACAAAGATTGTTCAAAAGATGCCCCTGGGGTCAAAACTGGCCACACCACAGGGGTCACATGGTTTATATAGACTAAAATAGCAAAATGACTTTAAAGTTTCATTTTTGGTATGTAACATTGTATAGTGGTCCTCTACAAAGATTGTTCAAATGATTGCCCTGGGATCAAAACTGGCCAGGCCCCTGGAGTCACATGGTTTATATAGACTTAAATTGCAAAATGACTTTAAAAATCTCCCCCTGAAACCGCAAGGCCTAAAGATTTCATATTTGGTATGCAACATTGTAGAGTTGTCTTCTACAAAGATTGTTCAAATGATGCCCATGGGGTCAAAACTGGCCACTCCCCAGGGATCACATGGTTTATATAGACTTAAATAGCAAAATGACTTTAAACATCTTCTCCTCTGAAACCGCAAGGGCCATATGTTTTATATTTGGTATATAACATTGTTTAGTGGTCTTTTACAAAGATTGTTCAAATGATGCCCCTGCAGTCAAAACTGGCCATGCTCCTGGGTCACATGGTTTGTATAGACTGATATGGAAATAGGCTTTACAAATCTTCTCCTCTAAAACCGCAAGGCCCAGAGGTTTCATATTTGGCTTCAAATATTGTTCAAATTATGCCCCTGGGGTAGAAAGTGGGTACACCGTATCGGGTTTCATGGTTTATTTAGACTGTAAAATTCTTCTCCAGAGACTGCAAGGCCCAGTTCTTTATTCTCAGTTAAATGGTTTAGTGCCATTTGGCCCTCTATTTATAAGCCATTATGATGCCTTAAACTCAGGTGAGTGACCTAGGGCCGTCGCGGCCCTCTTGTTTTATGGCTGATGGACTGAATCCCAAATATTTTAGGAAAAAAAAATCTACCACAATACATTTGGTTCGTACAGAGATGTATCGATACAATAATGATAGAATATTAATAATGTTATATAATATGAATACCATTGTAGATACGGAAACAATCCATGTGAAAGTTAATTTAGGGTAAAAAGCTAATTATTTAAAATTTGCAAAGATATGGCTACATATGGTCCCTGTTATGTATTATATGGTATAGAGTCTATTTTGTTATAGGGTATAATAAATCACAAATTAATAACTTGCGTTCAATTTGGTCCAAAAATATGTTCGACAGTGGAAACAGTCTTATTAACATAAAATGAAAAAACAACTAAATAAACTAGTTTCAAGCATCACAAATGACATTTCCCAATATATTATAAATTGGTAGCCAAAACAGTCTTTTATTTCTTCTTTTTCTGCTTTTTTTCCAAGGTCTTCAAGTTCCATAATTGTGTGATTTTTTAGCTCACCTGAGCTTGAAGTGCTCGGTGAGCTACTGGTATAGGGGACCACTCCTGAGTCGTCTGTCGCCGGTGTGCCGTCAATAATTGGGATCTTTCTCACACTGGAGACTTCACTTTTTATCCAATCTTAATCAAACTTGCACAGTTTGTGTATGACCATAAAATCTCCGACGGGATTGTTATTGGGCCAGATCACACCTTTAACACTACAGTTATTGCCACTTTTTCATCTAAACTAGTGCAAATCTGCCTTTTTCCAACATATAGACTTTATTTTCCATCCAATCTTAACCAACTTTCACGGTATGTGTATGACCATCAGATCTCAGCTGACGCCCCAAAATGGGCCAGATCATAATTCAAACACCGGATTTATTGCCCTTTGTTTATAAAAAAATATACAAAAATGGACATAATTTAGGATAGATACTTCATTTTTCATGCAAACATCACCAATATTGCACAGTTGGTTTATTACCCTGAGATTACAGTTGAAGTCTTGAGATTTCAGTTGAAGTCGAATATAAGCAAGATCGGACCAGAAACACCGGATTTATTGCCCTTTGTTTGTAAAAAGAATTGCAAAAATGGACATTATTAAGGATAGAGACTTCATTTTTCATCCAATCTTCATAAATCTTGCACAGTTTGTCTATGACAATAAGATTACAGGTCATGTTGAATGTAAACAAAGTCGGGCCAGATACATCAAAGTTATTGCCCTTTGTTTGTGAAAAAAAGGACATTATTCAGGATAGAGACTTCATTTATTATTCAGGATAGAGACTTCATTTTTGATCCAATCTTCATCAGTCTTGCACAGTTTGTCAATGACCATGAGATTACAGGTCTAGTTTAATATAAGCAAAATTGGACCAGAAACATCACAGTTATTGGCCTTTTTGTGAAATAATTCTGAAAAAATGGACATAATGGAGGATAGCGACTTTATTTTTCAAAAATATTTAAAGGAAAAAAAATATTAAGAATATTTTATAACTATAGTGAACCAAAAACAGAAACTTTCGTAAATTGTCATGGTTCTGTAAGTGATGAACACACATAAATATGTGTAAAATCTTCTACTTTGCAAAATCAACCAGTTGATTCCAGTAGTTTCACTTATACAAAAACTCAACAACAAACAGATTTCAGTCAGATATACTTAAACTTTAATTAACACACAATTTTCTTTGTTTGGTTTAGTATATATAAAGAATAACAGGTTAGGCCTAAATTTAAAAATCTTTTGTTTGCCCTTTACCGACCCGAAATTTTAGAGTAGGGTCGGTAGGTAGGAAAAATATTTTATTTTATTCTGAGAATTTAATCTTTGTAATACATGAATGTCGTCATTTAAATAGCAAAACATCATAATTGTATCTTTGCTTGAATTTCACAATTACTCTCTTCATCTTGATTGATACAGCCAAGATTATACATGGTAACACTGTCTTTAATACGGAACATAACATACAATAAAATATGCAATGCTTTAAAAAAAGAATTTGTGAAGTATATGTATTCTATTTAATAACAATGTCTGAATTTACTAGACACACATATTAATTAATGCAGCATAGATACATACTGTCTGACAAGAAAACATGTTTATTATTATCAATGTCTGAACTGACTAGACAGTCCAAAACATATTAATACAGTACAAATACATACTGTTTGACTAGAAGAATGTCAAATCAATGAATGAATTGATGAAAATGTCACAAATAAGAAAATATAAATGTTGTTAACTCGGATATCTCTGTCCTCTCAAAAATAAACTGTCCTTTTTGAAATGACAATTTAACAAAGAACAGTTACTAGTACTGATAGAAGAATTATTCCTTTACAAAGCCAGTACTGACATACTCTTTTTTGAACTTGGCGGAAGCCAATGGTCTTTTGAGAGGGTAATTTCCGAAACAGGTATCGTGGAAAAATACTTCTTTTCTTTGCAGGCTATTAGTCAGTAAATCAAAACAAGAAAGGATAATTCTTCCAAAAGCAAAATTTCACACCTGTTTTCTTACATTTTATTAAATAAGGTAACTAATATATATAATCTGTATATCATGTTATTGATTACACTCACAGTTTCTACAAAGAGTCAATTTATTTAAAATGTAATTTTAAACTAATGACAGCATTACTTTTGCTATTTACTTGTATGTAACCGAAATATTCACCTGATTGTCATGGAATAAGACCACTAAATTAATGTGCTACATCGGTTATTTGACTCGTTGCGAACGTGATTTTTCTTGTTACAGAACTGTTATATGGAAAATCGAGAGCTTGCATTGTATGACCTACTTTTGACTCAGTACACTACGAAGCACTAACAATCCATGCTCCTAACTACTACGCTTCGTCAGCTACTCTGGCCCGTTGCAGATTGACTTGTTAATTGGCACGTATATAATTCCGTTTGCAAAAGATAATTAGCTCGAAACAAATATGTGTTCGTTACTTACAAATTAGTTTTATTATGATGTTGTATACTGTTGAAAAAAAGCCAAATTATAAAGTTTAAAGGTGGGAAATTGAACTTCATTCAAACAAATGTTTCCTTTTTAGCAAAAATGCACTCATTATACACATGATTTAAAGTTCTGTTGTCGCCAACAGTCTTTCTAGACTGTAAGCGTTTTGCTTGTTAATATCAGGGTGAAACTTTTCTGCACTGCCACTTGTTCATTTGGTAACTAAAATCGAAACTTGTCGGTAATTTTCTTGTTTTCGTCTACCGCGCTTCAATAGATTATACAATACATCCCAAGTTGTACTTGTTTCAACCTTATGAATTTTGTATGTATTTATTGATTTCAACAAACACGCTGAAAGTTAGAAACAGGTAAATCAAATCTCCATATTGTCCCATTGTGAAACAGCAAAATCTCCCGGCATTGTTCGCCACTTTTCTTTGATTCAGATATTGCGAGTCTGATCTCTTTGGAAAGATTGTTCGCTCTGCTTTCAAAATTTAAAATAAAAAAAGATGTTATGCTACTTCTAAGAAAATTCATCTCACTTGATTGTAGTCACCTGTAAAAAAACACGATTCCGACAAAAGCACATGCTACCTATACATAAACTGAATATTCAAATTTCAAGAAATTCGGTGTCATGATACATACAAATTGAACAAAAGACATGTCGTTTCAGGAAATAACCATTTAAACCAGTGTCCATTTTGCGAAATGTCTCTTTCTTCATATATGAACAACTTTCAAGGGGACCACCCTACTATTTACTGGTATCTTTCCTTGAAACAAAACGTCGTTCTTTACACAGATGATGACATCATACGTCGACCGGCGTGTACACTACAAAACGTGAAACACACCATGTTTACTAGTATCCGATCACTAGGCGCTTGTTTTCACACTCAAACGTATTATACTCTTTTACCGCAGATTTTGCATTTTTTTTTTTAGTCGGCGGCTTTTTTGTGGGTCGGTCGGTAAAGGGCAAACAAACTTAATTTTAATTTAGGCCTTACTGCCTGGTCATGTGTAATAGATCAGGTGGGGCTTAGAATAATATAACGGCGAGGCTTTTATATTTACCATACCATGGTTTTCTTAAAATGACACCAAACGAGGTGATTTTTTATTGCCTCCAAACATTGACTGATATAAAGGCTAGTGACCTGATATAAAAAACATATCAGGCACCTTTGTATCACTTCGATTTCATCATAGTGGTATGATTTATAGAGGATATTTGTTTGTTTTCGGCGTGATAATGCGTGATATCGTCACCGGAATAGGAGACAATATTTTCACGAGCGCCCCCTCGCCCCTCCTGCTTTGGAGCAAAACCATATTATTATGTCAATAAAGCATATATATTTGCACAGATATTGCATGTTAGTATGTAATTCATAGTAATTAAATATTGGCAATATGGGTTTCTAGGTACATTGAACATCAGAAGTGGTTCATATGTAGTACCACAGGTGTGCTAAAAATTCAGTGAACTCGTAATTTGCACATGATATCATACAAATTACGAACACATTTAACAAAACTTTATTAAATATTAAAATTTATTTTGACACCCTAGACAATTTTTTAATTGCCATACATAAAAAAATCGCATATTAAAATATGGAAAGATGTTATTGAGAATAATAATAATAATTATTATTATTTTTAGCTCGACTTTTCGAAGAAAAGGCTTGCTATTCTACTTGCCCCGGCATCGGCGTCCGAGCTAGGTTAAATTTTTTTGGTGGTAAGCTAGTTTCTCAGGAATGGCTTGATGGATTTCATTCAAACTGAAAACGTTAATTCCCCACATTAAAATTAACCTATAGGCCAAGTTTGGTAACTCTAGTTTGAAATTTGTCAAAATTATGCGCCTTTTTACACTTAGAAATTTTACATATAAGCTATATGGACAGGTTAAAGTTTTTTGGTAAGATGGTTCCTCAGGAATAGCTTGAGGTATTTCATTCAAACTTAGAAAATACACTTTTTCAGTATATTAAAATGAACTCATAGGCCAATTTTGATAACTCCAGTTTGAAATTTGTCAAAATTATGCGCCTTTTTACACTTAGAAATTTTACATTTAAGCTATATGAACAGGTTAAAGTTTTTTCGTAAGATGGTTTCTCAGGAGTAGCTTGAGGTATTTCATTCAAACTTAGAAAATACACGTTTTCCGTATATTAAAATGAACTCATAGGCCAATTTTGATAACTCCAGTTTGAAATTTGTCAAAATTATGGGCCTTTTTACACTTAGAAATTTTACATATAAGCTATATGGACAGGTTAAAGTTTTTTGGTAAGATGGTTTCTCAGGAATAGCTTGAGGTATTTCATTCAAACTTAGAAAATACACGTTTTCCGTATATTAAAATGAACTCATAGGCCAATTTTCATAACTCCAGTTTGAAATTTGTCAAAATTATGCGCCTTTTTACACTTAGAAATTTTACATATAAGCTATATGGACAGGTTAAAGTTTTTTGATAAGACGGTTTCTCAGGAATAGCTTGAGGTATTTCATTCAAACTTAGAAAATACACGTTTTCCGTATATTAAAATGAACTCATAGGCCAATTTTGATAACTCCAGTTTGAAATTTGTCAAAATTATGGGCCTTTTTACACTTAGAAATTTTACATATAAGCTATATGGACAGGTTAAAGGTTTTTGGTAAGATGGTTTCTCAGGAATAGCTTGAGGTATTTCATTCAAACTTAGAAAATACACTTTTTCAGTATATTAAAATGAACTCATAGGCCAATTTGGATAACTCTAGTTTGAAATTTGTCAAAATTATGGGCCTTTTTACACTTAGAAATTTTTCATATAAGCTATATGGACAGGTTAAAGTTTTTTGGTAAGATGGTTTCTCAGGAATAGCTTGAGGTATTTCATTCAAACTTAGAAAATACACTTTTTCCGTATATTAAAATTAACTAATAGGCCAATTTTTTGATAACTCTAGTTTGAAATTTGTCAAATTTATGGGCCTTTTTACACTTAGAAATTTAACATATAAGCTATATGGACAGGTTAAATTTTTTTGGTAAGCTAGTTTCTTTACTTCGTTTCCGCTCTTTAACTCGAGAATGGATTAAGCTATTGTGATGAAACTTCAAACATAGATACTTTATAGCTAGACCTCACTTGGGATTACATATGGGATGGGTGGGGTCAAGGTCAAGGTCACTGTTACTAAAAAGAGAAAAACGGTTTCCGCTCAATAAATTGGGAACCTATTGAGATATTTTAATAACACTTAATTCATTGATACCTTATATCAAGACCTCACATGGGATTGCATATGTGGTGGGTGGGCTCAAGGTCAAGGAAACTGTTACTAAAAATAGAAAACATAGAAAAAATGGTTTCTGCTAAATAGCTTGAGAACTAATGGAGATATTTTAATGAAACTTCATACATATATATTTTATATCTTGACCTCGCTTGGGATTGCATATGGGTTGGGTGGTGTCAAGGTCACCGTAACTAAAAACAGACAAACAGTTTACGTCCAATAGCTTGAGAAGACATTGAGACTTTTAATGAAACTTAATTAATAATTACCGTATATCGAGACCTCGCTTGGGATTGCATATGGGGTGGGTGGGGTCAAGGTCATGATCACCATTACTAAAAATGTTATTGATGTGCTGACTTTAATGCATTTCTTTCCAAAAATTTGGTTTTCGTGGAATTTCCATATTTCTTGGTTTAGAAAAAAAAAGCCAGTAACTCTGACAAGCACATACAAAGTGGAGCTCGCTGTCCGCAAACAGCTCTTGTTATTATTATTATTAAAAAGGAAAACATGTATATTATAAAATGCTATTTGAGATGATTTTGTGTTTGCATATACCAAACAGTTTACACACTATGCTTCCTAGTTTAAGATGTTATTTTCAATGTAACAGTATAGTTATAAGTTCAAGCGTGCATGATGCACACAGTTTGTTGATCACAATATTTTATTTCAGTTCCTATATCAAGTGTGTCCTTCGCAAATCCTCCAACAAGCAACACTATTGATGTAGTTGAAAACAGCACCCATGCATTCACATGTCAGACGTCTGGAGGAATCCCAGCGGCCACTGTCACGTGGTTCAAGGCCAGCGGAACATCAGAAACAGCAATCACAACGGGCGTGGAGCCCTCCCAGACCATATCTTCAGACAAAACAATCACTGTCACTAGCACTCTGACTTATACCGCTAGGAGAGGAGACAGTGGCAGTAAAGTGTTCTGTAGAGCAAGTAATGTACAGGGTGAAGTGAAGAAATCAGCAAGAGAAATACTGCTAAATATACTATGTAGGTGTTTGTATTATATTTAAAATTTAAAATTGATGACCACATACTTAGGTAAAAAAGATGCATATAGTTCATATTGCTAATATTTCAATTGAAAGCATTTTTCATACTGCAACGTTTTACTGTTCTATGACACATTACTTGCTGGTATTATGTTTATACAGTGCGTGCAATTTTCGAATTCAACTATTTAATAAAATTAATTATTGAGCACTTGGCTAATTTTACGACTTATTTCACACAATATTACAATATATTTATATACATTGTGTTGTTGACAGATCCCCCACTGAGCGGTCCAGTTATACAAGGTTTAACAGGTACAGAGGGGTACAAGATGATACGTAACTCCAGCACCCAACAACAGCTTACTTGCAGTGTCACGGGTGGTAATCCGTTATCCCAGTTGTCGTGGAACTGCTACAACGGAAACCAGGCCCAATCAACTCAGGATGACACGGTTACCAGAACAGTCACCTGGACAGCTAGGTTGAACGTAGACTCCGTGTGTAGATGTAATGCTACACATACGAGCTCTAGTTGGTCCAGAGAGGCGTCTGTTGCTGTCACTGTACTGTGTATGATCTCGATTTTGACTGTGTTAACAAATTCGCAACACCACTATATATTGTGTGCATAACATGAATGCATTTTAACTAAACTATTTACCCAATTGTTAAAGCTATACTGCTCACCCGTTCGTCGGCGTTGGCGTAATGCTCTGGTTAAGGTTGCAGTGCAACATGTCCATATCTCTGTAACTACTATATATATTCAGTTGAAACTTCACACATGTGTTTGGGGTCATTATGTGAGGTCACTGACCAAGACCCATAACTCAGACCTGCAATGTAGCAGAATTTGCCCCTCTTTTTACTTAAAAAATCAGGTTAAAGTTTGCGCTCCACTATTTCATATCGGTATAACTACTACAGATCTGACCGAGGCCCATAACTCTGCCCTGCAATTAAGCATAATTAAAGTTTGCGTGCAACAACTCCTTATCGCTATATATACTACAGATATTCAATTGAAACTTCACACATGCCTTCAGGGTCATTATGTAAGGTTACTGGCCAAGACCCATACCTGTGACCTGCATTTTAGCAGAATTATGCCCCTTTATGTACTTAAAACAGGCAGGTTAAGGTTTGCGTGCAAGAGAAAATTCAGGTTAAGGATTGCTTGCAAAAATTATATATCTCTGTAGCTAATAAATATATTCAGTTGAAACTTCACACATGCGTTCGGGGTCATTACAGGTATGTGAGGTCACTGACCAAGGCCCATAACTCTTACCTGCAATTTAGCAGAATTATGCCCCTGTTTTGTACTTAGAAAATCAGGTTAAAGTTTGCGTGCATCAACTCCATATCTCTATATCTACTACAGATATTCAATTGAAGCTTCACACATGCCTTCAGGGTCATTATATAATGTCACTGGCTAAGACCCATAACTGTGACCAGCAGAATTATGCCCCTTTTTGTACTTACAAATTCAAGTTAAAGCTTGCGTTCCACAGTTTCATACCTCTATAACTACTACAGATATTCCATTGCAACTTCAAACATGTCTTCAGGGTCATTATAAAACGTCTCTGACCAAGGCCCATAACTCTGCCCTGCAATTTAGCAGAATTATGCCCCGTATTGTACTTAGAAATTCAGGTTAAAGTTTGCATGCAACAACTCCATATCTCTTTAACTCGAGAACGGATTGAGCTATTGTAATGAAACTTCATACATAGATACCTTATAGCGAGGCCTCACTTGTTACTAAAAATAGAAAATACGGTTTACGCTCAATAAATTGAGAACGCATTGACATATTTTAATGAAAGTTAAACATAAATACCTTATATTGAGACCTCGCTTGGGATTGCATATGGATTTGGTGGAGTAAGGGTCTCTGTTACTAAAAATATATAAACGGTTTCTGCTCAATAACTTAAGAACACTTTGAGATATTATAATGAGACTTTGTACATTGATGCCTTATATCGAGACCTCGCTTGGGATTGCATATGGGGTGGGTGGAGTCAAGGTCGAGGTCATGATACTTTAAATAGAAAAATTGTTTCTGTTCAATATATTTATTGTTTGTAGTGATAAAGGCCCATATCGGTTGAATAGTCAAGCGTGCTATCCTGAGACAGCTCTTGTTGTACTTAGAAATTCAGCTTTAAGTTTGCGTGCAACAGCTCCACATCTCTGTAATTACTACAGATATTCCATGGTAACTTCAAACATGTCTTCAGGGTCATTACATAAAGTCACTGACCAAGGCCCATAGCTATGACCTGCAATTTAACATAATTATGCCCCTTATTGTACTTAGAAATTCAGGTTAAAGTTTGCACGCAACAACTCAATGTCTCTAAAGCTCAAGAATGGATTGAGCTATTCTAATGAAACTTCATACATACAGTAAATACCTTGTAGCGAATTCTCACTTGTGGTGGGTGGGGTCAAGGTCACTGTTACTAAAAATAGAAAAACGGTTTCTGCTCAATAACTTGAGAATGCATTGAGATATTTCAATGAAACGTCAAACATAGATGCCTTATATCAAGACGTTGGTTGGGACTGCATGTGGGGTGGGTGAGCTCAAGGTCAAGGTCACCATTGCTAAAAATAACCAAACAATTTCCGCCCAATAGCTCAGTAGCTTGAGAAGACATTGAGATATTTTAATCAAACTTAATATGTAGATACCTTATTTATAGACCTCGCTTGGGATTGTGTATGGGGTTGGTGGGGTCAAGGTCAAGGTCACTATTACTAAAAATTTTATTTTTGTGCTGACTTATGCATTTCGTTCAAACAATGTAGTTTTTGTGGAATTTCCACGTTTCTTGTTTGTAGGGATAAATGCCCATAACTCAGAAAAAGCGGTTGAAAAGTCGAGCGTGCTGTCCTAAGACAGCTCTTTTTTTGACAGATTCAAGTTTATGGCATAGTTTATTACTATGTATTATTTTCCAGACCCTCCTTCTGATCCACAGTGTACTGTTGGTTTAGATACAGTAACATCTGGAACCATCCGTGTGATACAAGGCAGAACATTCAATATTGCATGCAACAGCGATGCTAAGCCGTCTGCACAATACACATGGACATTGCCTGATGGTGGGCGAGTCCCAAACCCAACCCTCTCTGTGCCCAATGTACAGACCAGGTCAACTTACAGTTTGTCAGTGTGGAACACAATGGTGTCTTCAAGAGGGGATTCTATCAATGGGACTGCGAATACTGCGTTCAACTTGGACATATTATGTATGTGTTAAAACAATTTCTGCACGTTACTTTTGTGTCTCTTGATATGTTCAATAAACGATACATGATACAATATATTTCTACACATAAATCTACTTTTAGTTTAACATCCTGTAAATGCATTTAATTTCTTTGACACGCAGTCATGAAACAATCTTGTTTCTATGTTAATTTGCATAAACTTACATCCCTAGTGATCAGAAGACACTGGCTGATAAAACAAAATGCCAATTATTTTCTAGTTCGGATATACATTTTCTGATATAAACATTCAGCGTGCATTTGAATTCGTTGATGTCTGTGATGTTCACGAAAATATGTTTCTGACAACTACATATAGTTCCACCTTCTACACCTGTCTCCTACTATGTCAGTGGTGCCTCACATACTTTGATAAGTACCAGTCCGTTGAAAGTGATCCAGGGTACAAGTTTCTCTGTGACCTGCAATTCTACTGGTAACCCACAGCCGTCATGCAACTGGAGTGGAGCATCTCAAACCTGGTATATAACTGCAGTGAAAAACATTAGCAACACATGTACCGCGAGAAATTCATTGAGCCCAACAGGCTTCCAGTCCGAACCCAAGGAGAGTCAGTCTGAACTGGATGTGACAGTCCTCAGTAAGCATTCATTGCACACACTAAAGGCTTTAGAATCTTAATTCAAGAAACATGAGAAAGCGACAAATATATTTATATTTCAAGCCACACACAATAATGATGAACAAATGATAAAGTTATCTTTTCATGCTTCTGATGTAAAGTTATTTATTATTACCCTGTTAAGAAATGCTAATAAAAGTATATTTAATGTACAGCACAATATTAAGTCTTGCAAAACTACCACCCATATTTCAGCTCCACCTGGAGTTATTACATGTACAGTTGGTACATCCACATTTATATCAGGGCCAGTATATGTCATCAGAGGATCAATGTTCAGTGTTAGCTGTGAAAGCACGAGTTTTCCGTATCCATACAAATATACATGGGCATTGCCCAATGGTACAACTCAACCTGGCTCAACACTCACTGTGCAGAATATCCAATCAGTCAACAGAAACCAATACAGAATTGAAGTGAACAACAGCATGGTGCCAACTGTTGGTACGGGCATAGATGGTACAAATAGCACTGAGCTGGATGTTCACTTATTGTGTGAGTTCACTGATTAGTAAGGATCAGTGTTTAAATTTTCCAGCCATTTGGAAGTTATAGCGTATGGAAATAACTGTTGTTATATACTGTTGATGCTGTTTGAAATGTATCCAGTCCTGCATGTATACATTTGAATTGTATGGAATATTGTACAACTTTCAAAAGTTTCTACTGATCACCACATTTTTTATCTTAAAAAAACATGCATACAGTAAATCCTATGCATTATACATTCTGTATTGCAATATCTATATATGATATTTTACACCAGCCTGGTGGTCTTTTCTGCTTTTTGTAGAACAAAATTTGTATAGTTTTAAGGTATTCTACTGAAAAATGTTGAAATAAACAAGAACCTTTATACTTCATGCATGTCGTGAGATTATGGGAGATCTGAACCTGCATGCCTTAAATAACAAAATACTCTAATGGTGTTATAATACATCTGTATATATGTTAAAGATATGTACAAGCTCGGAATGTGATTGATTGTATATACACTTGTTACTGTTTACAACTTACAGATCCGCCAACTGTTCAGGCCGAGATACATTTTCAAGGGAACAGTTCAACAATGGTTGTTAATGACAGCTATATATCCATGGTAGAGAACGACACTTTCAGCCTGGACTTCGATGTTGTCAATGGTAACCCAAATAACACAGCATTCAGATGGACAAGAAAGAGTGCAAATACCGTCATCACAGAGAGTCGGCCATTGTTATTCAATAGCATACAGCGTGGAGCAGCTGATACGTACACATTTACAGCCTACACTTTAATGAGACCTACCGGCTATAACCATCAAAATGGTGAAGCGGTTAGGCAGGTGTATGTCAACGTTAAGTGTGAGTATATCAATAAATACAAGCACAGTAACATGCTTAAATGTTTCAATTAAACATAAATAAAATCAGCTTTGTAATATATTTGTGTTTAAAAATTGAAGTTTAGGGGGGGCGGGGTATATAGGAGTGAGCTTGTCGGTCTGGCAGTCTGACTAGCTGTTGCTCTTCTTGTTTTCAGGGAAGATAACTCAAAGGCTGGACATATTCAAATAATTGTTGGTACACATGTGTAATATCAAAGGATACAGGTCAAGTTTGACTTTGGTTATAATCCACTAAATGTTGACAGAGTTATATCTCCTTTTTTGCAAACCTGAGCACAAATTGCTCATGGTGAGCGCTCATGGTGAGCTTTTGTGATCGCCTGTTGTCTGTCGTTTGAGTGTCGTCAACTTTTCATTCAAACAACATCTCCTCCTAAACTGCTTGGCAGATTTTCACCAAACTTCGCAGGAATGATTCTTGGGTGGACCTCTTTCAAAGTTGTTCAAATCTTATCGGTCATCTGCATATGTAGGTCACCAGACCTCAAAATAGATTTAAAAAGTGAAAACTTTTAAAATATATGAAACCGCAAGGCTCGGGGTTTTCGTATTTGATATATGACACCCTTTAGTGGTCCTCTACAAAGATTGTTCAAATTATGTCCGTCGGGTCAAAACGGGAACGCCCCAGGGGTCACCTTGTTATTATAGAATATATAGCAAAATGACTTTAAAAATCTCGTCTTAAACCGTAAGGCCCAGAGATTTCGTATTTGGTATGTATCATCCTATAGTGGGCATCTACAAAGATTGTTCTGATTATGTCCCTGGGATCATAACGGGCTACGCCATGGGGGTCACATGGTTTATAAAGAATAGATAGCATAATGACTTTGAAAATCTTCTCCTCTGAAACCGCAATGCGCAGAGGTTTCATATTTTATGTGACATTTTCTAGTGGTCCTCTACAAAAATTGTTAAAATTATGCCCCTGGGTTCAACACGGGCCATGCCGTTCAAATTGGGGGGTCACATTGTTTATATGGAATATATTGAAAATTAACTACAAATATATTCCTCTGAAACCGCAAGGGCCAGAGATTTCTTATTTGGTATGTATCATCCTATAGTGGTCTTCTACAAAGTTTGTTCATATTATTCCCCTGGGGTCAAAACATGGTTTATGTAGAAAAAAAAGCAAAATGATTTTTAAAAATCTTCTACTCTGAAACCGAATGACCCAGAGATTTCGTATTTGGTATGTAACATCCTATAGTGGCCCTCTACAAAGGTTGTTAAAATTATGCCCCTGGAGTCAAAACGTGCCACGCCCCGGGTGTCACATTGTTTATACAGCATATATAGCAAAATGACTTTAACAAATCTTCTCCTGTCAAACCGCTAGCCCCAGAGGTTTCGTATTTGGTATGTATCATCATTTAGTGGTCCTATACACAGATTGTTCAAATAATGACCCTGGGTAAAAAATGGCTACGCCCCGGGGGTCACATGGTTTACATAGACTTATATAGCAAAATGAATTAAAAACGTCCCATCTGAAACCGTAAGGGCCAGAGGTTTCATGTTGGGTATATAACATTGTATAGTGGTCCGCTGCAAAGATTTTTCAAATAATGCCCCTGGGGTCAAAACTGTCTACGCCCTGGCGGTCACATGGTTTATGTAGACTTAAATAGCAAAGTATTCTCCTCTGAAACCACAAGGCCCCGAGGTTTTATATTTTGTATGTAACATTGTAAAGTGATCATCTACAAATATTGTTCAAAGTATGACCCTAGGGTCAAACCTGGCCACGCCCTGGGGGTCACGTGGTTTCTTTAAAGTTATACGGTAAGTGAACTTTAAACATCTCCTCCTCTGAAACCACAAGGCCCATATGTTTCAAATTTTGTGTGTAAAATTGTATAGAGTTCCTCTACAACAATTGTTGAATTATGTCCCTGGGGTAAAAAAAAGCCACACCCCGGGGTCACATGATTTCTATAGACTGATAAGGAAAGTGGGCTTTAATAATATTCTCCTCTGAAACCGAAAGGCCCAGGTCATTAATATTTGAGATTAAACTTTGTTCACTACAAAACATGGCTCAAATTATGCCCCTGTGGCCACACCCTGTGCGTCACATTGTTTATATGGATTATAAAATTATTCTCTTGAAACTGCAAGGCCCAGATGTTTATTCTCAGGTAAGGGGTTTAGTGCCATATGACCCTTTTGTTATAAGCCATTATGATGCCTTAAACTCAAGTGAGCGACCTATGGCCATCTTTCTCTTGTTGACTTTAATTCCCTAAAACATGGTTTACGGACGATTACTCAAGAATGTTTGACATATTCAAATAATTGTTGGTACACACGTTTAGCATCCTAAAATACAGGTAAAGTTCGACTTTGGTTACAAACCACTAAATTTTGACAGAGTTATGGCCCCCTTTTGACTTAAATTCCCTAAAAGCACGGTTTCCGGACAATAACTCATGAAAGGCTCCTCATATTTTTTTTTCATGAAAGGTCATCATATTTAAATTATGTTGGTACATTGGTGTAATATCATAAAGTACAGATCAAATTAGACTTTGGTTACAAAAGACAAAATGTAGACAGAATTATGTTTCCTATTGAAAGTTTTCTAAATACACTGTTTAACATTCACAAATTAAAGCATTCTCTTTGCGTCTATTTCTTTCGAATGGATGCCATAGTTTTGAAACAAGGCCATATTGTGGTTGTATATCCGTCACTTATAGTTAGTTTAGCTTTACAGTTTGAAGTAACTGTTATATTTGTGTGATATTTTTACCTTACCTTTACCTTAATAATGTGTTGCTTTGTATTATAAGCAACAACATTTAATAATTTGTAACGTTTATAATATATAACAGTGGCAGTGGCAGTGGCTGGGAAAATGGGTACTATGGTTCAAAATTCGCATTTTCAGCTTATTTCATTTTTTTAAAGACCAACATTTCAGGAGCAAGTTCTGAAACTTTCATGATACTGGCATTCATAATAAAAAAATTAGAGTATTTTTAGTGTGGACGGTTATTTGGAAAATTAATCCAGTTGACTACTTTAATTGTTACATACATGTCAACGCGTTTGCAGTATACCTACTACCAACACAATTGCATTATGTTCTGATTAACATACAATTTGATACATCAGCTACTACAATTAGTAAAAACAGGTAAACTGATCAACCGTTACTTAGTGTTGGTTGCCATGGTAACAAAGGTACAAAAAACATGATCTGTCTATTGATACTGGTATTGTTTTTACATTGTTATGAATGTTAGTGGAACAATTGAGAGACAATACACAGTAACATTTCTGACCTATTGTGAATAAACATTTTAATATGTTGGTTATTAATATAAATACTGGACCTTGGAAACTGGTTTTGAAGACGTAACATTAACAAATTGCCAAGATGTGCACACATAGCGAGTTCTTGTTAAGAATAAGATACAAATCTTATGAACTCAATAGCATCAATACAAGCCTTACTCTTAATGATGTTGTATGCCTTATAAATACACATACATTTGTACACATGTATATTAATAATTGCTGTCAAAGCAACCAATGATGAACATTACCAGTATACAAATAAAACGTCCTCCACATTGACCATATATAACAACAAAACTGAAACAAAAATTAAATGTTCATCACATTTATTTAATCTCAAATAGCCTTTTTAACATTTTACAAAGGGCAAGTATAATTTTTTAGGCTTCAGACCTGCGAAATTCATGTATGTAGTTGTACAAATTCCACTGTATTTAGGATGAAAGACTTGGACCTGCGATGACACCTGGGATGGTGACTGGATCGAGTATGTTATCAATGTTGACATCTTTCTTTTCAAGTTACAAATCCTGGGTCAATTGAGCTGAACATGCAGTTGTGGAATTTCAATAACCCCTTCAATGGAACACAGCATCGGCCTAAACACTCTCCAATCATACAAATATAGTGTTTCAACCACAACATGTGTTGAGTTAGGGCCATTCCGAGACTATCTTCTTACACTGCTCGCTACAACCTGCAATTTTAAATACCCAAGATCTTCATTCAAAATTAGTTGTTGAATATTTTATTGAAATGAAGCTAAATCACTAATAATGCGCATGTGTGCTAATATACAATAATTGTCTGTACTATTTACAAGACATTTATGAAAATAACAACATTATTGTTGTCTTTTAACTATATGGATAAAATTATAAATGTATCTGAGAAATGAAGACATTTGACACACAATATGTATTGTCATAGGCCAAGATTAGCTGCATTAATGAATAATGACATAATAGTGACCGATAACCTGTACAGTTTCTAAATGCATGCTTCCTCACTTGTTCCTGCATATACCGAAATATTGATCAGGAGCGAATTTCATGTGCTCAGCAATCATCATACAGTACTTTATTGTATTATGCAAACCTGAAAGAAATTGTAACAAGATGAGCACATTTAATTACACTGCACTAGATAATGTGCATTAAGCGTAATACTTTTTGCTTAACTATCTATGAACACATTTAGCATGCACAGAAGGATAAATGTGTGTCAACTCTATTCAGAACTGCAGATAAAGCGTACTTGCGTATTTACGCATTAAAAATCAGAACTACTCATTAAACAACATTTGTGCTTTATAGACTTACATGGACACTTTTGTGCATGTAACATCAATACTCAGCAGTATTTATTGTAAATGTAGAACTGAATCTACAAAACATTAAAGGTATGCCTGTTTTCAAAATCTTTGTTCTGTTCATAATTGCAGATGATGATGCATTTTGTCAATATTTTAAATCTTTATTAAACTGACTTAATTATCAGGTATAAAATATGGTAAATATTACTTGCATGCAAGTCTTAAATTGGTCATTGATCTGATCATCATTTGGGGTCAGTGACCATAAGTCATTTGCCGCAAAAGCTTATCTGAAGCTCTGACTCTATTTGATTTGAGAACCAGATACTATTAGCCTAAAATTATTATCATCTGTGTGTAACAATTGTGGGTAAAAATATATAGTTGCCAGTATTCAAACAATTAATTATCAACGTTTATTAACATATTCAAATACAGAAAATAACAAGCCATAGACCCTGTCCGGAGCATAATTTTGTCCAGCTGTGAAGAAATTTCAAATAACTTGGCGGAAGTGCTAAGCATGGTGAGACGGTGTGTCGCGCGCAAGAACCAGGCGCCTAGGTCCAAGGTCAAGGTCACACTTAAAGGTCAAAATTCAAATATAAGAATTTAAACCATAGAACCTGTCCGGAGCATATTTTGTCCAGCATGGAAGGAATTTAAAATAATTTGGCACAAGTGTTGAGCACGGTGAGACAGTGTGTCGCACGCAAGAACCAGGTCCAAGGTCAACGTCACACTTAAAGGTCAAATTTCAAATATAAGAATTAAAGCCATATACACTGTCCGGAGCATATTTTCGTCCAGCGGGGAAGGAATTTCAAATAACTTGGCAGAAGTGCTAAACATTGGTGAGACTGTGTCGCGCGCAAGAACCAGGCGCCTAGGTTTAATGTCAAGGTCACACTTTAAGGTCAAAGGTCAAATATAAGAATTTAAGCCATAGACGCTGTCCGGAGAATAATTTTGTCCAGCATGGAAGGAATTTCAAACAACTTCGCAAAAGTGATAAGCATATGTGGCAGTGTGTCGCGTGCAAGAAACAGGTGTCTTGGTCAAAGGTCAAGGTCACACTTGAAGGTCAAGTATAAGTATATATGATTGATAAGATTCTTGTCCAGGCAATAACTTTGTCCAGCATTGAAGGTGTCTTGGTTCAAGGTCAAGGTCACACTTAAAGGTCCAGTATATGTATATATGATAAGATTCTTGTCCAGGCAATAACTTTGTCCTGCATTGAAGGATTTTTAAATAACTTGGCAGAAGTGATAACCATTACAATACGATGTGTCACTTGCAAGAACATGGTCCAAAGTCAAGGTCACACCTAAAGGTCAAAGGTCAAATATATTGATTTAGCCAAAGACCCTGTATGGAGCATAATTTTGCCTAGCAGGGAAGGATTTTAAAATAAATTGGCAGAAGTGCTAAGCATGGTGTGCATCCGTCATCCGTGTTCCGTCAAGAACTCGGTTAGTTTTCACGCTGGAACCTTCTCTTTGTATCCATTCTTAACCAAACTTGCACAGTTTGTGTATGACCATAAAATGTTAGATGGGATTGTTATTGGGTCAGATCACACCAGTTACACTAGAGTTATTGCCCCATTTTCATGCAAAAAAGTGCAAAAATGCCTTTTTCCAACATATAGACTTTATTGTCTATCCAATCTTCACCAAACTTTCACAGTTTCTGTATGAGCATCAAATCGCAGCAGACGCCAAAAATGGGCGAGCTCGTTTTCAAACACCAGCGTTATTGCCCTTTGTTTATTAAAAAAAATAGACAAAAATGTGTCCTCATCCAAGCTTTAGCGCTGGTTGAAGGTAATTATTGGAGTAAATCTAATATGTACTTCTGCCTACTTAGCATTCATTTAGCACACTGAAGTGACTGAATGAGAATTGAAATTCTTATTGCATTCATTGGAGTACTAGGATAGAAACCTCACAGATTTTATTTTAAAAATAATTTCTTGACAATTCAACAGGAATTGTAGAGCGTTGGCTTTGCTGAGAAATTGTCTTTACATTTTAAATAAACAGCAATGGACTATTATTGTTGATTATGGATTTATAAACCAAGAAAATTGACATCAAAGAACTTCCGGATCAACATATTTTAACATATACATGTCATGACAACTAATAAGTATACGCTATCCAGAACCAGCAGAAAATAAATGGTATTATTAGCAGTGTGCAAAGAATTATGCAAAAAGAATTCTCACTTGTCAACTGCGCCATTTTATACACACGTTAATAATAATTAACTGTGAATATCAGCTAAAATGTAGTGTGTAATTTATCAAAAACTATGTGACGTTTTAAAATCACGTTTTTCACAATAACTTCATTTGCGCAACAGTTCTCAAAAGTCGCTGAATACGTAACAATTATATGTAAACCGTTATGTATACAAGCCTCTTTGAACACTGCTATTGATAATTAAACAAACTGTATGTGTATACTTGCAGATCCAGCTGAAGTTATCTCATTTTATGGCAACAATGTAATGGATAAAACAACGATTATAGCTGACACCGGTGATGATCTGCACTTAGTGTGCAAGACAGACAGTAATCCAGAGTCAACTATAAAGTTGTTGCTTGATGGAAAAAAATTAATAGGAGAAACCTCTTCTGGTAGACAACTAGAGTTCCACAAAGACAACACCTCATGTGAATACGACATGGGCGAATATACATGCATGGCACAGAATGAGTTGAATACTGCGGCAGTGATGAGGCGACTTCACTACTTAGTCAAGTGTAAGTACATCTGTATTTAACATGTTGTTAATTAACTGTATAACGTATTGTTCTTGCAATGGATTAAATATCACTGCTGAGGTTTATACATCTGTATTAAATGCATTGCTTTGCATTCGTTGGTTTGTTTAATAATGTGTGTTATATGTTATTACTATCTAAATAATAAACGCATGCATCAAGTTTCAATGATCTGTAAATACCAAATTAATACCGGTGCTTTACTTGAATGCCTTTATGGTATTCGTAAAAGCGTTGTGAAAGACAGTTGAGGGTTCGCTTGCTTAAACACTGTTTGTTCGATGTGTTGTAATTGTCCACGTTTCCCAGTTTAATTGACATTGGCATTCTTAGCACTAATAAAAGTGTTATTTCATACTATATATTTTTCGCAGGTACGCCACGATTGTCTCCCTTTGTTCCCAACACCCCCAATGTGACAGGTCATCTTCACATGCCTGGAATTATCCCCCTATCAGTGATAGCCTATCCAGAACCAACATTCCTGTGGCAGAAACTCTCCGCCTCCACCTGGCAGACAATAACCAACAACGGTAGAGTGTATATCGTCACATCGACAGATCGACTGCAGTCCAATATAACCATCGCCAACGTGACACAGGATGATTTTGGAACATATCGCGCCATTGTCAATAATTCTGAAGGTGGACTTACAGTTGACCTGTTTTTCCAGAGTTCTGGTGAGTTTCACTTACTTCTATTGATAGATACTGGCGTTTTGTAGCAAAAATGACACTTTTTGGATTTGGTCGCATTTAACTCGAATATTATAAGTGCTGGAGTTATAAAACTTTATAAACATATTCATCAGCATGTGAACTTGTACACGTATGATTAGTAATTGCATAGGGTTTTCAGCGGAATGTGAGGGCATCCGTGTCCTTTGGACACATGTCTAGTTTTGTGTATATCACCAAGTGGAGTAAATTTGAATAAGATGCACGTGTGTCATGAACGTCTTGAACTTTCAGATTTGAGTTTATCGTTCATTTTGCGAATCGATTTGCAACCTTTAAATATAAAAATATACATATATCTATGCAAACATCATTCCTATATTTGTAGCAACACCAGATATTCCGAAATACTTGCACTATCGACAGAGTACACAGCCCCAAACATCAGCAACCTTATGTTGGCTTCCAGGGTATGATGGAGGATATCTACAAACATTTTACGTTGAATACAAAATGTCCTCCGAGTCTGCTTGGAAAAAGCACCCCGTACCAGATAATTCGTCAAGAACACCATCGACTTTAAGGTGTATCACACTTGTCAACCTGAGTCGAGCGACAGAATATCAGGCGCGGATTTATGCACGCAATTATATTGGAGTCACTTATACAAAAGACACAATATCATTTACAACAATTGGCGGTATGATTACAATTTGCGCTTAGTTTGAATGTTAGTCCTTTTGCAACTAAATATGTACATAAACAAAGCATGAACTACACAGTGGTCAGGAAAAACGACATACCTCCAGTTTTACGAAAAGGTTCTCGCTAACATAACGCGCAAAAACTGTAAAAATGCCGCTTTTGGCAACATTTTAAACGTGAGGATTGAATTTTGGTTTAGTTCTTTCATTTTTTTTCATAAAATCTATGCAAGCAACTGCCCTTAAGGAACCCCACATGTGTATCCAATACACATACATGATTGAAAAAATTATAAGTAAACGCATGTCAAAGTTTAGGTCATTACAGCTTTAACAATTGTCGAAAACAAGATAACTTTGACATTATTTGCACACAGCAAGATACCTTTCGTACAATTTATCAAGACGAGTAACTGCTGATGGTCTTCTAATGAAAACTCTGGACAAAATCTGTAAAGAAATTGCTATTTAACTGTAAATGCCGTGTACGAACTTAAATGTGTTGGTTTGGATATACAACGCATGGACTGCAAAACACATTTCGTAGAAAACGTATTTTACAATTTAAACACGATATACATAATTTGTTCTATAGGGTACCTCCTATAGGTTCTTCTGCAACAATTTTGGATGGTTCCTAATGATAAGACAATCTTTTAAAATGTATTGTTTATAAAATCACACTTTTAATATGACTCCATGAAACTTTTGGTTACCAGACACTGCTATATTGAAATGCACACATCTTATTAAATACATGAGTAAGAATAATCCAATGCATGACAATGTTTATTATAAAGTAACATGATCTGAACGTGGTAGTCAAAAGAACTGTTTCAGATGGGCCCCCCCCATCCCCCCCATTTATTCCCATCATTGATACTAACACACCAAACAGTAGTTGGTCGTGGCTTTTGAGAAGTGAGCACTGAGTATTATTAGTAACACTGTTAGTAACTGAGGGTGTATGGAATATACACGTTAAGTGGCAAAGCTCGAGAATGGTATGAAGCCACTGAGGGTGTATATCCTATACACCCTCAGTTACTTACAGTGTAAAAGACATATCTCACCGACTACCGTTCATTGATTACTTTTCATTCGATCTAGATACGCCCCTGTTAGTCATTGAGTAACACATAATTATGCACAATATGCTTTAATAAAATCATATAAAAAAATGACCGTTCATGGTTCACATTAGTAAATATAATAAAATATATTTCAATGTATTTAACAAATTGGAACTGACTGTAAGTAATTTGCCTACCAAGAAACAGACAGCTACATGTGGACCTACGTCAAACGTTACGTGATATTTAGATCTAAAACAAATGGAGTTTCAAGCAGTACACATTGGATTTTTAAGACATTTTCACTAAATGTGGAAGTTCAATGAAATGAACATATGGACAGCTGAAATGTTATGTTCATGTGAAAGCAGATTTATTAAATTGGATTTATGAAAATATGACAAGAACAAGCCAGTGTTTTGTTCCTGCCATAGATACATTTGACACCTTGACAAATAACAATTTTAATCACCGAGTCCAAGGTAAGATTATATGTTTATTTAAGCTAGTTACTGAACTTTAGACAGTTTGTTTTCACAGTTTCTGTTAAATTGTATGATATCCAAAGTTAAGAATGAGTATACCTGCCATTTTCTGAAGTCAAGTCAGCTTGTGAAAAGATAACCTAATTCTGCAAGGTATTCAAATTTACCCAGGGCCCATGTGTAAAGAAAAAAACACATGGTCATGTGACCGCTCTAAGCAAATCGGATTCCGTCATTTATGTAGGAGGTGAGATAGCTCATAAATATATTTGCACGTCCGTATCGTATATGCCTAGTTGCGGGGAATTACTTAACATCAGAAAACCACGAAAAAACACGGAAACCTACTAAAACTGATGCAAAAGGCTAAATGATTTCCGGTCGAAATAAGGCCTTTCGGACCCCAAACAAAGTCGCAATTCAAAGGTAATTGTCAAGACGGTGATACCTTTTCTCGGGTATCAACTTTGTCAGCATGGTTTATGGGAATTGATGTTAGTTTAAGGAGGTTTCCGTGGGTTTTGTGAGTTTTCGTGCGAACTAAGCGACTGACACCAGCTTAATTATTTTGGAACAGTTCGGCGATTAAATATGACGCCATCATTATTTATATTAATTGCCAGTATATGTATTTTGCTATCATAACAAATAAAATTATATTTACAACATTAACATCATTATGTAATAAATACATACGTTCATGTATATTTATTACTGAACGGTTTTATTAAGACAACATTTTACACACATGTGTAATTTTTTGAAGTTATCGAGCGCTGGTACTAAAGGATTTTCAAAACATAAGAACGATACAAAGTAAATACCAATCTCTGGCTATATAAATCATTGCCCGTATCATGTTACAATTTACTATGTTGGGAAAAATAGTAAAGACCATGCGTTGTATCAGCAACGAGAGCCACGCTCGTTATATTTCAAAACTAACTTATTTGAGTTTTATTCGGAAATTTCATAAAAAGGCTAACATCAGTTATTCGTCGTGATAGACTGTAAAAAAATGTATTACTGTGTGC
The DNA here is from genome assembly GCA_027627225.1 of Congeria kusceri. NCBI lineage: Eukaryota > Metazoa > Mollusca > Bivalvia > Myida > Dreissenidae > Congeria > Congeria kusceri. The sequence continues at coordinate 32,084,864 of CM051030.1, read as the reverse complement.
AAATTATAAGTTTGTCTCTTGTTTTGGACAAGATTTCATTGATAAGCAAATCCGTAACAGGCTTATTTTGTGTCTATTTTCTCATATTAGTCAATTACGTGCATTAGGGACACGTGTGGGGTTCTGTAAGAACAGTAGCTTGAACATATTTTATGGAAAAAATTGAAGAAATACACACAAGTTGAATACTCACGTTTGAAATGTTGACACTGTCGATCCTATTTAGCTGGTGTATGTGCGTTATGTTAGCGAGAACCTGGAGGTCCATCGTGTTTCCTAACTTTCGTGATTTCTATTGTCCAGACATCTGCAGTTGTGGAAGCGGCAGTCCCAAGACGAATACATTCAATGGCGGAATTATCGGCGGTGCGGTTGCAGGAATAATTGGCGTTGTTACAATAGCCGTCGTCATTTACATATGTCGTAATTACCATTTAAAAATTACCAGGAAAGGTACGGAGTACGCTATAGATATGTTATGTAAGATTCCTAAATGATCATTGTGCAGTGTAGTGTGCATACATGTATGGATATTAATGTATGCCTGTGTTTATTAAAATAAATCAGCACCCAGAACAATGCTCATTATAATTGCGAAAAGCAATAATTCGACAATGAAGGCCCGATGATACAGTATGTTTTAAAATGCACTTATGTATAATTATAATACTGTTTAATAGTCATGTACTTCCGTTGCAAATTGCATTCACATACCACGGCAGCATAATGTTTATCCTGATAGTTGTTTAAAGCTTTAACCACAATTAACGGTGGAATTTGAATTAGAATTATTCCATGCAATAATAATAAGGATCTTGATTACACAATAATAATATGTGTTCATATAGTTATATTTACTCACATGCGCGAAACATTTGTGTAATATAACCTTCGTTGCGTTGGATTTGTATTTCTACTATTAAGTAAGTCCTCTTAGTGAAGTGTGTTTATTTATTATTAAAATAAAATAAATTACTGTATTGATAGTTTCAATAGTTTGGTTACTCGTAAGAGATGCCGGATTAATATGAATTACACATTTTGCTTTGCAGAGATTTATGAAGGACTGTCTGATCCTAGTCGGTAAGATTTAAATTATGATATTTTCCAGTATAATGCAATATATTTTCCAGTATAATGCAACAAGGTGTTGAATATATGCATTTTCGTATTTGATTCTGACTATAAAGTTCAAAGCGTGTATTGTGCTTTTATAAATGCATGTGTCTTTATACTATTAGGAATCAAAATGAAACATCATCTAGCAACTACGAGAATAAATCAGTGCTCGAACAACCACCACAGTACGAATTACTAAGTGAGTACTGATTTGTCTTGTAAAGAAATTGACGTGAACACTGTTTGTCAAATGGAAATTGGTTGTGGTTAACTGACTTATTTATATAAGCCATAAAGCATCTTTCTTTGTAGTTTGTTTATTTTTCAGGTGTTTGTTTCATATATAATGCTAGAACTGAACGCAATCTAATTGTCTACATCGTGTGTTATATACACTACGTCATGCTAGAAGCGTTGACACGCTTAAATGGCTATACATTTTGTTAACTAGTTGTATTCACTTTTTTTCAGACAACGAGCGGAGGTGAGAACTGAATTTATATACTTAGTAGTTATATGCATACACTGGTAAATAACACCTTTTTGTATTAACGAAATAATACAAATGTAAATCATTTCTGTCTAATGCACGTTTATTTTTGAACGGCACAACAGGTCACACTAACATTATACAGCAGTGATTTACCTTGTTACTTGTAAAAAGTGTCAGGAACAATATGTTTGCCAGACAAAACAAAATGTAGTTAATGAATGAACAGTTATAAGTTTGATATAAAAGATTTTCCTCAAACATTAACCAATGTTTCTGAACAGTTTAACCTTCCTGTTAATAGTCTTTGTGATTTTTTTTCATGCCTATAGACCTATAAAGTTCATAATAATTGGCAAAAGCTTTTAAAAGAAAAAAACTAAATGATACACATTCTTGGAACTACCAATCCAAATGGAATGAATTCAAACGTTTCATTTTAATTCACTTTGTGTACTATGGAAATCCAATAGTCTGTTTTAATAATACATATGTATTTTATAGTCAATACTGGTCTCTCTATATTCTTTTTTTATTTGCATCTTACCAGTATTATTGCATCATATTGTATCCTATTTAACAAATATAGCGCAAACTTTATGTCATATTTTGATGTTGCCGTAGACGTCTGATGAGGTCGATGTCATTTCCTGTTTATAAAAAAAATAACAAATCTGATGAAGGCCAACATTGCTGAAACTTTCTTCAGTTATAAATTCGTATACATTCGTATAAATATAACTTCCTAGTTGAAGTTGGACTTCTTTTTTTCATCACTCACACAAACGTTATAAATACATACATGACATTTTTCAGAAATTGCAATGACTATTCGTCAGTCCAAAGTTCGACAGATGCATCGTACGACAACATCATTGCAATGACAAGCCTGAGTGATATCGGTAGGCATATACTTTTTTGTTTATTATTCACTAGGGCATAGGTCGCCGCCGGTTTATAATGCCATAGTTTATCAAATTACTGCCAAAACTCACCAAGTAATTGTCTTACGCTTTCGAAACATTAACGCTTGAAGTGATGCAGAAAATGAAAGCTGTTATGCTTACACTTGATTGTTTGTAAAGTAATATATCCACAACTAGTTTAGATTGTGGTTTATGTAGTTCTTTTAAGAGTAACACAACGACTAAATGGATACGTAAGTGGATGAAGGTACCTAGGGCCATGCGTTTTGCCCTAGTTAATAATATTGTATTAAACTGGATTTGAGAACAGACAAAAGATTTGTACGTTTGATTGGTTTATTTGTTTATCGTTTTGTTCTGTTTGTGGAGATGGGGCCATAGAAGAAACATAGCAATGGCAAGTTCAATTGTTAAGTAGAATTACTTATCTTGGAGGTGGTGTGGGCTGTACGGGTGCATCCAGCTCTTCATGTGCTTTGTAGTTATGAAATTGAACCCCAAGTTGTGAAATGTTTATACAAATCATAAATAGTAATATATGTTTTTGCTCGGTGTTTCAGTATTCAGATTTACAAATTATCACAATACGGCAATATTTAATAAATTTTATATTTAGGACAAATTGTTTACAAGCTCCGAGTTTCACTTTGAAACATTCTTTCGAATATATGGGCCTGTTAACGGGTACGTTATGGATACAAAATAAATAGTGCAAGTTTTAGGCACTGTGGAATGGACGACACAAACATGCAGTTACAAGCAGAACGATACCATGTGTTACGTTTTCGCGATTACATATCAATACATTAATTGTATTCAAAATAAATATGTTGCATAATAATATTAAAATATGAACACTTTCGGTAAAATTATGTTTGCCCCTGTCTTTATTAATGGAGAGATTTGAATTTGAGATTAAATGTTTGTAGTTTATACAATTGATGCTTTTATCTGAAATATAAACAATATATATCTGAGGCGTGTCGTGGCAAAACCGAGCTTAATGCATGTGCGTAAAGTGTCGTCCCGGATCAATCTGTGCAGTTTGCACATTCTGATCCGGGACGGATAAGTTTCCGCCTACAGTGGATTTATTATCAACAGAAACTTCCTTAAAACAGAAAATACCATCAAAGTGGAAACTGTCGTCCCGGATCAGCCTGTCCACTCATGCAGTAAGCCCGGTTTTCCCAAGACTTGCCTCGATTATATTATACATTGACTTATATAAAATGCAGTTTTTTTTACTGTTTCAGAAACGTACATAAACACACGAACCAACATGTGAAGCAAATCATGGAGTCAAGCGACTTAACTTAAATGAAGCTTTGCATATACATTAATGACGATTAAACTATGGAATTGCTAGAAGGAAATTCAAGGACATGGACTTTAATGACCTGTACATTGTAGTACAAGTTGACGATACATTTACCACGCATGCACTGTTTATGAATACATTCGACTAAGTTTTGCACTATCTAGCTATAAGGTCTGCAAATGCGACACATATATTAAAATTGTGAATTGTTGAACATGTAAATATTTAAACAATTACTGTTCAGTGCATGTGTAACTTCTAAGTAACATATCTTTATTAGTTATACAAAAATATTCAAAATTGTTGCTTAATGGCGATAGTTAAACATTATATAATATATAGTCTGTTCTCTCATATAAAAAATGTCTTGTGTAAATAACTTTTAGGAAAATATCACTGCATTGCAATTAACATTGTTATACGCTTACAGTTATAAATGTATATGATATTGTATATGCAATTATTATTTACATATTCCTAAGTCAAGTAAGTTTGTATTGTTATGTCCGGGAGGTGACGTCGGGGATATATAGTTATGGCTTCATCAGTCCGTCTGTCCTTCCGTCCCGCTTCTTGTGCGGAGCATAGCTCCATTAGTATTGAAGGAATTCAAATGATACTTCATATAATGATAGAGGACAATGAGAGAACGTGCAGAGTGTATGGACCATAACTCTTTCTTCAATATTTACGGAGTTATTGCCTTGTGTTTAATATTCTTGTGTGGAGAAAACTCCATTAGCATTCAAGGGATTCAATGAAACGTCATATACTGATAGAGGACAATGAGAGGACGTGCAGAGTACAAGGACTATAATTCTTTCTTCAATATTTACGGAATTATTGCCCTTTATTTAATTTTATTGTAGGGATTATAACTCGAAAATTGTTGAAATGATACAAGACAATTAGAGGAAATGCAGAGTACAAAGACCATAACTCTTTCTTCAATAGTTACGCAGTTACTGACCTTAATTTTCTCGTGCAGAGCATTACTCTCTAAGTATTGAAGGGATTTAAAATGAACACACATATATTGATAGAGGACATTGCGAGGAAGTGCAGAGTACACTGACCATAACTCTTTCTTCAATATTTTTGCAGTTATTGCAGATGACTTATTTTTTGTGCTGACATTAACGACATAGTGTAATATCCTTACGCGGAGCATAACTCGAACATTATTGAAGGGGCTTAGTTGATACTGCATATAATAATATAGGGCTTTAATATAGGGCTTCATGAGAATGTGCAGAGTACAAAGAATATAACTCATTCTTCAATATTTATGGAGTTATTCCCCTTTAGTTTCTTGTGTGGATCATAACTCTATTCGTATTGAAGGGATTTACAATACAACCACATATAGTGATACAGGATGTTGCAACGAAAAGCAGAGTTAAAGGACCATAACTCGTTCTTCAAAATTTTTGGAGTTCTTGTGCGGTGTATAAGTCGTGAAGTATTGAAGGGTTTAAAATGTCTATCTACTTCAAATGTCTTTCTTCTGTCTAAACATGTCTCCGAGGGCATTCGTCACTTACAGTTACAACGATTGTTGTTTCATGTAGCCATAACTAATACATGCTAAAACATAAATTTTCAAAACAACAACAACAACAGTTTTGGAATCATATAATAGCTACATGTAAGCTAGTATGGTTATCTTAAGATAGTTTTGACTACTAAGGAACTGCTTCCAGCATATAAATTCGGGTCAAACTTTTAACTACGTTTTTGAACAGCTTGTTTAAGTCCGTGAATCCTATCAAATAAATTTAATGGTCACCGTTTGCAAATCTAAGTACTATGTATACGCTATATCAAATCCGTATGTTAACATACATCTTCTAAGGAATAAAAACATGCTGGATAGCCGGATCACCCATTAAAAAAAAACACTTTTTAATCGATTACGTGTACTTTCTATAAGAGTAAGAACAATTTAATGTGCCGGTATACTTAAGTCTCCATGAATCACGTGTGACTACAATAATTTAAATTAATGACCCATAGTCCAGGTATAGTACAACTATAACGACATTAAATACCTCCTCCAAATAGGTTCCCGATCCAACTCGTGATACACTTAGAAAATAAGCACATTGTAGTTGACATAAATTATGACTGTGTAAATAAGGTAAACACATTTTATAGTTACAACTGTTTCGTACTATTTCGTTCACAAAAAAAGAACATTACGAGACAGCCTTGGTCGTCTGACGTTTGTTTACACTGTTCGTACTAGCAATACAAAAAACATTACTATAGTGAAATTATAGGAGCAAATAAGTGTTTACGTAATGTCATTGTATATATATTTAGTACTCCAAATCTTATTTCGTTATTTAATTATGACTAAAGACAAATTGCCTTCTAAACTGCATGTACATCAAATATGTTCACAACTTCTTCCCGATGTGTGTACATGCATGTCAATCTGCGCTGCTCCTAATATTTATCCTGTAATGGTATTGATATATTTCCGAACGTACGTTCTTCGTTTGTAAAGAACCGATCGACTTGTAACTTATTATTGCATGAAACAAAACACTGATCGTGACTTTCTTGTACGCACTTCATAATTATTATATATGATATGTCAAGGACACACATTCATTTATAAGTCACACTTTTCAGGATTTTAAGAAACAGTTGGGAACCATAAACTTTGTAGTACAAACATGTACAAGTACTTCACAATGCTACGATCTTCGTTCGAATTCGTTAAAGTGACTTGTTCCAGATTGACGAAATAACAATTTTTCAGATTCCAAAAATAAAAGAACAGTGAATACAAGGGAGCAATATAATACTACGGCACGGACCTAGAAATATACTGTAAAAACAGTTTTGTTTATGAGTAATCATCCTTTGAAATTGATAAAATGATAAAGCGTTTGTAACGCTAAACGATGAATAATTTGGAGCGTTTCTGTTGTTTTCGTTGAAATATTTCACAACACGTGGAGCACTTACATTAATTAAATAATGCAGGGTGACATATAGAAGTGGCCGAGTGCTTAAGGCGATAGCCGTTTAATCCGGAGGTCCCAGGTTTGAAACCCGTTGGGACCTTTTTTCTGTTTTTTTTTTCTTAATACTTGTCTAGTTATTATAATTGAACTTTTTAGTCCCGATGCTTAAATCTGTGAAGTTAGTACATTTAATTGCATACTTAAAAAATGCGAAAATCTGTGAACAAGTCCCTTCAAGTGTTAACTGTGAAATGGGATTTTTGATGCATTTACACACATAATATTTATCAATACATATCATGTATCATCAGCAACAACTACAACAACAACAACAAAAACACATTACAATGAACATCGGTGTCCTTGTGTCTTTGCAGTCCGAGACACACCGTATCAACATCCTTAGCACTGCTGCTTAGTTACTTGAAATTCCTTCAATGCTGGACAAAATTATGTTCCGGACAGGGTCTGTGGCTTAGATTTTTATATTTCATGTTTGACCTTTAAATGTGACCTTGACCTTGGACCTAGGGACTTGGTTCTTGCGTGCGACACATCGTTTTACTATCCTTAACACTTGTACCAAGTTATTTGAAATTATTTTTATGCTGGACAAAGTTACGCTCCACACAGGGTGTATGGCTTAAATTCTTATATTTGACCTTTACCTTTAAGTGTGACCTCGACCTTGGACCTAGCAACTTTGTTATTGCGCGCGACACACCTTCTTACCCTGCTTAATACTTGTGCCACGTTATTTGAAAATCCTCCAATACTGGACAAAATTATGCTCCGGACAGTGTCTAGGGCTTAAATTGTTATATTTGAAATTTGACCTGTTATTGTGACTTTGACCTTGAACCTAGAGACCTAGTTCTTACGCTCGACACACCGTCTTATTATGCTGAACATTTCTGCCAAGTTATTTGAAAATCCTCCAATGCTGGCCAAAGTTGTTGTCCGGCTAATAATCCAACCATACTTACACACTACATACGTGCACAAGTACATACGTACTTATGTACACACGTACATAGGTACGTACCCACGGACAGGGTAAACTCTATATGCCCTCCCCATCATTGACGGTGGGTGCATACAAACTGACTTTCCCGTTGTGTGTGATATGTTATTTGTGCTATGATTCATATGCTTGTTTATATCATGCTTTGATGCGTGTGTTTAACTTGTTATGTTTTATGCCAATCTCATTAAAATCATATCCGGTCTGACGGTACTATATTATCCGCTGACTGGATCTGATGGCTTCGCATAAGGGGTCACATTCAGATGAACCTTTTCAGGAGCCAATCAAACTGTTGCCTTCAAAATGTTGTGATATAACGTTATATATAAAGCACAAATACTATGCACGAAATTAACCTGAAATGTGTATGTTTACTCGCCTAAGATACCACTGTATCCATTGAAAATTAACTGTAAATGATTTATTCCTGATGATCAGCTGACAATGCATCACTTTTCAAAAATGTTAGGAATTGATTTTAATGAGATTGTGTTTTGTGCTGAAATGTAAATTGCATGTGTTATATTAATTGAAGTAATAGTCAATACGAAAATAATAATTTTTTTATTAATAATATCGTCTTTATTATAATGACAGCCGAAACGTTAGCATTGACAACCAGTTAAATGTACCCCAATGCTAATTTCACAACGATCGAGTTCTGACTACGGATGTTCACTATTACATTCCCGTAGACTTTGAGATAGCGAGGTTCGGCTGTATATACAGTGCAAGGGAAGTGAATTGTACAAGTTATGTTGTCATTCGATAATTAGCAACTACACAAATATAAATACACAATCACCACATAAATAAAATTAATTAAATCATAGTGTTATACTACATAGTTTACATGTGATACAAATGTGGCAAGAGGTACGTGTATACTAGTACGTTAAACGCGTAGGGAAATGTTTATTTGATGCGGTATCGGCAGATATACTTTATGGTATACTGTCGTTGTACAGCATTTGTGTCTGTTTGAAAACAAATTTGACTAATTAATGTTTTATTGAATGATCTGTCAGTTGACAATCCACTTTGTATCTACTCAGTTGCATTACATATTTTTCATAAGGACTCGGCTATATAACTCCTAAACTACCAGGATGGCGATATAATAAATGGTACTGCATATTTATAATTCCCTCGAGTGTCAGTAATGTCGGTATGCCGATAATAGTATTGTCTTATTTCGCCTAAAAAACGACCACTGCAAAAAATTATATTAATGACCTCTTGTCAGAAAGAGTTATCTAGTCAGAGGGCAAAGGTTCGGTGTTATGTGCAAATATTGAGTTAACAGAAGTAAACAAAAAAATATATTTTTTAATATGAACAACATTAAAAATATGAATATGTTAACAGACAATTCATCAGGTGAATGAATGAATTAATTAATTAAGGAAAAAATATTTATTGTCTTATCACTTTATCATCATCATCATCATTATCGTCATCATCATCACAATCAGTGTTTTGTTTTCTCGGTAAACCCATTCCGGTGGGCATAACTCCATTAAAAATGTCAGTCGAGATAATTTTACTATGACAACGATATTGGACAACTTAATTAATTTTAACAAATGGGCAATGTTGTGTCAACATAGCAGAGTACAAAGCACAGAAATTTTAAATTATTGCATCTGTATTTTTCTGGATAAAGACGCACCCTTAAACGACAAAACACGTACATATCCTTCACTACTTCATGTAGTTGTCTTAGAATGTATTTTAGTTACTTGGGCTGGATAGCCTGTACCAAACTTGCACATATATAATTGGTAAATGATATGCTATAGAAACATTATATGAACCATCGAGTTTAAAAAGTCTTAACTGTTTATGTGGTTTTGTTAACATAAGTATTATATACCCAAGGGCCTCATCGGAAATAAGCGTTCGGGCGTTCATGGGCTATCATAGACTACAACACACATTCACTAAAACTTCCGTCCATTTAACTTAACCTCAGATTAAAAGGACTTGTTCACATATTTTTGTATTCTTTAAAACATGCCATAAAATATCTAGATTGGAAAAAAAAAAAGCATCTGAAATACAGAACTCAAGTATTTAAACAAAAAAAAAGCATACTCAAAGAAAAAAAAAAGTCGCACCCACGACCTCCGGATCAAACGTCTAACGCTCAAAACGCTCGACCAATCTGTTTTATATACATGAGTAAATTTTAGCTCGACTATTCGCCGAATAGTTCGATCTATACTACTCATCCGTTCGTCGGCATTGGCGTCGGCGTCGGCGTAATGCTATGGTTAAGGTTTGCGTGCAACAAGTCCATATATCTGTAACTACTACAGATATTGAATTGAAATTTCACACATGTATTCGGGGTAATTATGTGAGATCACTGACCAAGGCCCATAACTCTGACCTACAATTTAGCAGAATTATGCCCCTTTTTGTACTTAGAAAATCAGGTTAAATTTTGCACGCAACAATTTAATATCTCTATATCAGCTACAGATATTCAATTAAAACTTCACACATGTATTCAATGTCATTATATAAGGTCACTGGCCAAGGCACATAACTATTTCTTTGTCGTGGAACATTTTATTTTCTCTTAGTTAATTTACATATAATTATGCATACATACACACAATTACTATTTTAAATTCATTTGATAATACATTTACAACAAAAATGTGCATATGCAAATAACCGTGATCCGCATTTTAGCACAATTATGCACTTTTTTCGTAGTGATAAAGACCAATAACTCTGATAAAGCGGTTGAATAGTCGTGCGCGCTGTTCTAAGACAGCCCTTGTTACTTTATGTAAGTGATTCACGTGATTTCCGGAATTTCAAAGAAAATAAAAATTCTCCAAAATATTCAGTCATTTCGCGTTACAAACGCTTTATAACGTTATCTATTTCAACGGATGATTGCTCATCTACGAAACTTCATTTTCAGTATATTTTTAGGTCAGTAGTGCTATTTCGCTCCTTTATTTACAGTTTTCTTTCATTTTTGGAATATGTGACAATACTTTTGGAAACTGTCGTCAACATGTGAACAGGTCCCCTGTTAAGTGGTTCAAACAAATACTATTTTGCTTCGAAATAGTTGTTACTCTAGCATATTAAATTATAGTAAGTAAATTTAAGTGTTATTGCCTTTAATACTTTATAAACCTAATGTTTATTATACCATAGTTATAAACGATTTATTATTTATATAACTGTTAACTTGTGTGTTTCAACCTGAATAAGTCTGTCTGTCTGTCTGTCTGTCTGTCTGTCTGTCTGTCTGTCTGTCTGTCTGTCTGCCTGCATGTCTGCATGTCTGCCTGTCTGTCTGTCTGTCTGTCTGTCTGTCTGTCTGTCTGTCTGTCTGTCTGTCTGTCTGTCTGTCTGTCTGTCTGTCTGTCTGTCTGTCTGTCTGTCTGTCTGTCTGTCTGTCTGTCTGTCAGTCTGTCTGACTGTATATATATATTGTTTTGTTTTTTACGTGGACTTATTTTGCAATCACGCATATTCATACGCTCCTTTAAATTAAAGCCGTTGACAGTGATTGACTATGGTCGATAGAAATAAACATCAATATTATTTGCACTAGTATACTATATTTGATAAGTAAATCAAGTATATTTTATAAGGACAAACAGTCGCTGTTAATATACTGCTAAAATTGCAGCGAATATGAGATCTCATAAGCCTGTGTTTAATATATTTATCATGTACTTTATAATGATAACCAAACGCTCTTGCGTCATGACCATTGGATTTCGTTGATTATTCAAATTTATAAGCATATAACTTGAATAGATATAGGATATGATTTAAACAAAGGTAAATATCGGTCGTTATTTAAACCAACTCATTTGAACACGGAATTTAATGTTAAATTGCTCTTTGCAATTGTGTAAAACATTTGAAAGCTGTTCCTCTCTAAAGTAGATCGAGTAGAACGCTTGTGACATGATTACAGTATACATGTACACATACAAGGAAGTCTTCCTCATTCAAAAACTTAAGGATGTAGGTCAAGTTATAGATTTGCATGCATTATATATCACTAGTAATAAATTTACACGTTACGAAATGTCGATAACAAGTATTCACAAGAGCTCTTTATACACATATCTATATGTTGAAGGAAAATGTCACTTGAAGCTCAAATGTATGTTCAAATTTATAAATTAGTGCATTTCCATGAGCATATTTCATGAGAAAACATTATTTAAATTAAATAATAAGGATATACGTTCGATTTTATGTCCGATTCAAGCCATTCGATTTTAAAGGTGTTAAGCAATACATACTGAACCATGTGCAATAATAGGACAATGTACATACAAGTACTCTTTTCTTTACCCAATAGTATTCTACCACAGTTTGAAACTTTGCATGTTTCTGATAGTAAGAGTAGGGTTTGAGTATGATATATTATCTATGCGACTCAAGTTTTCTGATTTTAATTCACTACTAGTATTTTGTTACATCCTCCAAATATTCTGTAACGTGTGCACTACAATACAATTAAACTCAGTCCGTTTTTAAAGGTTCTTTAAATATTCATAAAAGTTTTATTTTAATACTTCGCATTTAGTCTATCTCAAAGTTAGGAGACTCACCGGATCATCCCATTTCGAGATATTTAGAAAATATCCGGTGGTGACGTCCGATGTGGTCCATGTAGTAAAATATTGTAAACAGTACGTTTGACTTTCCAGTTGTGTATTATTTTCATATAACAAAGGTGCTTTTTAAGAAATCGGCAAATGTCATTACCAATAGAAATGATAAAAGAATACTCCTTCGTAGTTTCGTTAATTAATGTGCAAATATGAAGGCTGTTGTTTTTTATAAGTTTAAAGTAGGAAATGTGGTTGTATTTGGCTATATAGGCAATTTTGACAACCTTCTTGTCGGAAACCACAGGCTGCATTTCAAAATAAGAACGCTGACAGTGTAGAAATACTGTTGGCGACAAAAAACATTAAAAGCATGTGAATTATGAGTTAAGTTTTGCTTATTAGAAAGCAATTGTTTAAATGAAGTTCAAAATTAAAAGCATGTGAATTATGAGTTAAGGTTTGCTAAAAAGAAAGCAATTTTTTGAATGAAGTTCAATTTCTCACCTTTAAACTTAATAATATGGCTTCATAATCTATATTACACAACATCCGAATAAACATCTATTTGTAAGTAACGAACACATATTTTTTCAAGCTAATTATCTACTGCTAACGGAATTATATACATGTCACCTAACAAGTTAATCTGAAACGAGCCATGCAGAATAACCAATGAAGCGTGGAATTAAGGAGCATCGATTGTTAGTGATTTGTTAATAAATAAATCATTAAATAACAATTTAATATTAAGTCTGTGTGTTGCCATATCTTGTCATTGTCATGTTATATTTTATTATGATTTAATAACATTTAATGTAATTAGTTTCATATATCAATTTTATTTGTACTACACTCCACTATTAACAGTGAACGTTTGTTCATACTAACATAGTTGCAGGATTAAATCATTGATTAATATTTGTTTGCTGTAGAACATGTTACGTAATTGAATCTTGCTGTTCAATTTAAAGAATAAGGTATATACAGTATTTTGTTTATTTACAAATTTCATCAATAACCTGAATATAAATGAGTATCGTTATCGGTTTTATGTATTGACTTGAAAAATGTATTTGGTTAAATTGTTCACTTTACTGTTTTCTTTTTTGACATCTTGTTTTCAATATTACTTTATTCGTGAACTAGTTGTATTATTATATTATGTATTAGTGAATCAGATATAATATTATAATATTCTATTATTTTGCGACTGAGGAAAACAGATGTTACATATTATTCGTTAATTTGTATATCGACACAATTTCTGATATCAGAAATGCAATCTTGTAAACGTATTTTAATAAGAGTCGCAAACATAATTATAACAATAGGTACGCGTTGAAATTGTCACGTATACGTTTCTTAAACAACTTGCATTCCAAAATGTGTATTTGACAGCAAAGACCTGTTAATTGTCATTACTTGATTTGACATTCTCTTTTAATTGATTTTTTATATGAAATTATGCAGTTGATGTACGTAATTTAAATGTTTCTCCTATGCAACAACACATCTATACATCTATACATATGTATATACGTGTAGGCTGCAATGAAAGACTGGATGGGTTTAAATTCTATCAAACTCATCTTTCGTTTCATACAAATCTTCATTTTTTCTGAACGTTTAGTTGCTATTAAGTCGACCGGCGTTAAACCCCATTTTGTATTTTAACCATGAAGTTTGATTCATGAAGAAAATTATGTGATTTAAATTTGATATTCTTGATAAAAGTGAAGATTATACATGTACACAACGATCTTACTAGATTCCTGATTTTCAAGAACTCGATTTTTTTTGCATATATGTTTGCACATTTTGATTTAACTGAAGTATTCCTTACAATTATCGTGTTATATCGTCATAAAAGCATTGTGTGTAATTTCACATCGTATAAATAACTGTGCTTCTTCTTTTTAAGCAACTGGCCAAATTTAAGTGACTTGTTCGTCACACGTACACACTGAGAAAAACATCTTTGGTAATTATCGAAAAATAAGTCTTAGCTTTTCGATTTTAGCTGGGTATGGAAGTATATGCGCAACCTGTTCCCCGTTAATTTCTCCATTATCCCTTTATTACTACGGGTGAATACTCGTCACTTAAAGAACCACCGCCTCGTGAAACAACGGTCGCACAAAACAGAGAGCCAATGACTTTGAGCTGATAGGTAAAATATATCAAATCTGTAATTTTAAGAGAAAAAACTGCGTTACCAGTGTCGTTGCAGCAGAAAATTCGACAGCGTACGTTTTTGTAAATATGGTATATGTGCGCTCATTATCAGTGCCCGCAAATCGCATATTAAAGTGTGTTTTACTTATTGTGAAGTACTGATATTTGTTAGATTGAAGAGTTTTAAAAGAGTATAAAGCCTCAGTCACACATTCCCGATTATGGCTCCGAACAGCGTCCCGACAGCGCTACGATAGAAATAATAAAAATGTCGGGAATATCGGGACGCTGTCGGGAGCTGTCTGGACGCTTTCGGAACGCTGTCCTGAGATTCGGGAATGATCGGGACATGTTCGGCGTGATCGGCCTAGCACTCCCGACATTTAAGGTTTTCCCTTAATATTCGGGAGACTCAGGCGAATTTATATAGTCGGGATAGATTCGGCTATATCGTATCGAATTCGGGACGGTGTCACGACGTTGTCGGGACAATATCCGGTGGAACGAGAATGATATTGCATAAACATATAATACACATATATCATGTCCTGTCTATAAATCGTGCGTTTTGTGCGTGTTTGTGTGCGTTTGTCATTCATAGGCAGAACTTTCACCGACCACCATGTATGCTTCCCGAGTATGGATCCTGACAGCGTTCAGACAGCGCTACGATACAAATAATAAAAAGTCGGGAATGCATGGATGCTGTCGGGACGCCGTCGGGAGCTACCGGGACACTGTCGGGACTCTTTTGGATTGCATTCTGTAAAATCGGGACTCTGTCGAGACGCTGTCGTGACGTCGTGACGCTGTCGTGACCATATTCGATCTTTAGATCAAAAAAGGAATTTCGAGCACTGAATCTCAGAATATTATACCAACTTTAGACATATTTAATTCGGGACGCTTGCGGCTCAAGAACGGCAGGAAAAACCGCGAATGTGTGACTGAGGCTTAACACACTACACCCATAAACACTTCTAACTAGACCTTCGCTTAATCAGCTATAACTTTTGTATTTTTAGCCCGAATCTCTCCAAACTTTTTCAAGAACACATAATAATATATAAGACTTCGATTTATTTGCTGTCCTTGAACTGAAATTGCGTTTTCATACAAAACTTAACAGAAATAAAACATAATATCAAAACAAAAATTCACAAACATGTGAAAACCAAATAAAGTCAATTTTTCCATTATAAATTAAGAGTAAATGTTTTCGTTACGTTCTTATTTATTTTGAATTAAAAAAATCCTTAAAATAATGATTTAATAAATTTCAATCAGAATAAAGAGAAAACTTATGTTATAATTATTACTCCATACATAAGCATGTGGAATGCGGCCTCTTACATACCAATGGCGCGCGCGCGTCCTTTATATTGCACAGTAGCCCTTTCCAGGTTTTGCCTCTAACTTTTTAAAACTCCTCTCTAGCCATTGTTAACTGATAAGATTACATTCACTTAATATCACAAACAAATTATAAGTTTGCCATGTTTTCCTGTGTGTAAAATAGGTTAAATTTTAATAACGTGATATCCAAGTACAATGATTTGATAACATTGCAGATTAATTTTCATATGATTGACATGTTTGAAAAAAATAAGAAATATTATTTTCATTGTGGGATGGTTTTATTCATGAAATAATTAATATTAAATGTTGTTTTGGTTGGAGTAATGTTGTTAAACAATTTGATTATAAACAACATACACCGCGATTTTCTCGCGCAATTATTTTTTTGGACACCTGAGAGCACGAGGAACTATAAATGATTACTGTACCGTTTGATTTGTATCATACCTGTATTGGAAATTGTGTACGATGGTGCTGTGCAAAATTTGAAACCGATGTGACGTGCCATTTTTGAGAAAACTACAATATATAAAGGTCTAGTTGGAAGTGCCTTTGGCTGTATACATATACAGATTGGGATTCACTTTTCAAGTTGGTTAGTTCACGTAGATGTATATCGTAACCAAATACATATTAACATGCGCTCGTTTAAATGTCCATTACACGTATGTGCCTTTCTTTGCTTTAAACATCATTTCCAACACTGATTTGTTTTTTTACTTTGTATTGCAATGAATCTATGCATTCCATATGCACAAGCTTTCTGCCGTTATTAGATTTAAATCGCTTAACTTATCAAATAATTATGTGCATACAATATCCGATACAAGACTGTGTGTTTCGTTTTTTAAAACATTATTTCAAAGACTGAATTATTTAAAGCTGAATTATTTCCGGAAAAAGTATCCTATCAAGATTCAATAGATACGTTATATCCAAAAGACAATAACTTATTGAATAATGTAGCGCCAATGCAAAGTTACATGGACATTACTTGTTTTTAAAAATGTATTCCCATTCAGTTTTGCCAGTGAATGAATGTTCAGATCGTATGCTGCAATGAATTAGACTTAAGTTAATTATTCAGCAGATATATCTATATAACTTTGAAACGTACCTACATGTATATAATTAAATTATTACATGTCATGCATATTATATTGGTACATAATATACTGCAGTGGTTATATCATTTGAAAGATTGTATGGCCTTTTATTTGTTGGAAGGAAATATATTTTATGTTGTTTTGTTTCATATGCAAGAAAAGCTGATTTAATTGACAACGCTATTATGTTCTGGAATAAGCAGCGGACTATATTTAAAATAATGTATAGTTTACCGTACGCTAGCTCAGCGTATATAATTATACTGTTCATAATGTATTTACATGTATGGTTTGTGTGTAACAATCTACATGACAATTGTTTGCTATTTTAATGCATCTATGCTTAACAGTAAATATGCGTATGGAAGTGTGTCATTATATTGACACTCCATATTCATATAAAACGTTACACTTATTATACTGTACCTTTTTCTAAGCCTGTTCGTTGGTACGTACGTATGTACGTATATACTTACGTACGGATTTACGTAGGTACGTACGTGCGGCTTCTTGTCCAGATAATTAATTTGTACAGTATTGGAGGATTATCAAACAACTTGGTAAAACTGTGTAGCATAACGAGACGGTGTTTTGCGGGCAAGAACCAGATCCCTAGGTCCAAGGTCATACTTTAAGGTCAAAGGTAAAATATAAGAATTAAAGCCATAGACCCTGGCCGGAGCATAATTTTGTCCAGCTTTGATGGAATTTCACATGTATTAAGCATTATAACACGGTGTGTCGCGCGCAAGAACCTAGGTCCAATGTCAAGGACACTCTTAACGGTCAAACGTCAAATATAAGAGTTGATGCCAATTAGACCCAGTCGAGAGCATAATTTTGTCCAGCTGGAAACGAATTTAAATTAACTTGGCAGAAGTGCTTAGTGTGTGTGTCGCGCTCAATAACCATGTCCCTAGTTCCAAGGTCAAGGTCAAACGAGAGATCAAAGGTCAAATATAAGAATTTAAAAAGCCATATACACTGGCCGGAGTATAATTGTGTTCAGCATGAAAGGAATTTCGAATAACGTGGTAAAATTGTTAAGCATGGTGAGACACTGTGTCGCGCGCAAGAACCTAGGTCCAAGGTCCAGGTAACACTTAAAGGTCACACGTCAAATATTAGAGGCCATATACCCTGTCCAGAGCATAACTATGTCCAGCAGGTAATTTAAAATAACTTGGCACGAGTGCTAATCATGTTGAGGCGGTGTGTCGCGCGCACGAACCATGTGCCTAGGCTCAAGGTCAAGGTGAAACTAAACGGTCAAATGTCAAATATCAGAATTTAAGCCATAGACCCTGACCGAAGTATAATTTTGTCCAGTATGGAAGGAATTTCAAATAACTTAGCACAATTGTTAAGCATTGTAAGACGGAGTGTCGCGCGCAAGAACCAGGTCCATAGGTCCAAGGTCAGGGTCACACTTAAAGGTCAAACGTCAAATATGGGAAATTAAGCCATAGACCTTATCCGGAGCATAATGTTGTCAAGCGGGTAAGGAATTTAAATAACTTGCTAGATGTGCTTTGCATGGTAATACAGTGTATCGCGCGCAAGAACAATTTCCCTAGGTCCAAAGTCAAGGTCACACTTAAAGGTCAAAGGTCTCTTATAAGAAATTGAGCCATAGAATCTGTCTGGCGCATAATTTTGTCCAGCAGGGAAGGATTTTCAAATAACTTGGCAGAAGTGATAAGTATTATAAGGCGGTGTGTCACGTGCAGGAAATAGTTGCCTTGGTCCAAGGTCAAGGTCTCACTTGAAGGTCAAATGCCAAGTATATGTATATCTGTTAAGATTCTTGTTCAGGCAATAACTTTGTCTAGCACAGAAGGATTTTTAAATAACTTGGCAGGAATGATCAGCATTATGAGGCAGTGTGTCACGTGCAGGAACAAGTTGCCTTGGTCCAAGGTCAAAGCCTCACTTAAAGGCCAAATGTCAAGTTGATGTATACGTGTTAAAATTCCTGTCCAGGCAATAACTTTGTCTAGCACAGAAGGATTTTTAAATAACTTGGCAGAAGTGATAAGCATTATGAGGCGCTGTGTCGCGTGCAGGAACAAGTTGCCTTGGTCCAAGGTCAAAGTCTCACTTAAATGTCAAATGCCAAGTTGATGTATACATGTTAAAATTCTTGTCTAGGCAATAACATTGTCTAGCATAGAAGGATTTTCAAATAACTTGGAAGAAGTGATAAGCATTTTAAGACGGCGTGTCAAGCAAGAACTAGGTCCAAGGTCAAGGTCACACTTAAATGTCAAAGTTTAAATAAAATGATTAATACCGTGGACTCTGTCCGAAGCATAGATTTTTCTAGCATAACGTGTTAGCGCTGTGCGAATATTGAGCTACTTTTGATATGGGCAATATTCGCTTCAGCGCATAACCGGGGAAGGACCATTTCTGTGGTGGAAAGTTCTCATTCTTTGTCTATATTGTTCTGACAGGATTTTCATCGCATCTTTCACGCACCAAAATTAAATAGTTATTGCGGATGGATTGCAATAAAAGTTACATAGATAAACCATTCCTAATTAATGTTCTATAAATAATTGTATGGTAGCACTTTCATTGTGCATGCCTGAGCAATTCAAACCTACACACTCTGCATTTTTAATTTAATCTCGCCGTCCTCCACCGCGTAAACTTTAATCAATATTCTGCTACGTCGTAGAAGTGTTGCGTTATTATGTTGATCAGTATCAGTATAGCTTGACTCTGATTGGTTTAAGTGCTAAACGAGGCTACAATTTTCGGAATTTCTACATACATGTATACGATTTCTACACAAGTTTAAATCGGAATGAAAACATGATATATTTTGTAAATTTCAGCACTTTTAAAGCAGTTTAAGTGTTTTATATGTAAAGTACATATATTAATAACTTCATGGTAGCGAATTGTAGGAATTAATGAAATTATATACTTTCAGGTTTCCACTTCATAAATGGTCTTTCGGCGATAAGACGTTCCAACGAATTTAGCCATACAACGTAACAGTAAATTCGTTGCACGTCTTTTAAATAAGGCTAAGTTTTGTCCGGCATAGACAATTTTTCAAATTACTTGATGACTGAATTGATAGAGATTATGAGACGGCATGTGGCTTGCAACCACCAGGTCGTTTGGACCAAGGTCAATGTCAAACTTAAAGGTCAAATATCCAATATAAGAGTTTAAGCCATTATCTTTGATCGAAGCATAATTTTGTCCGGCATGGCTTTTCAAAATACTTGGCAGAAGTGATACGCATTATGAGATGGTATATCGCTGAAACGTCAAGGTCACTAATCATGGTCAAAGTTCAAAAAATCGCCAAGAGCATAAACTTCTCATGCATGCAGATATTTGCAGATAAATTGGCACAAATGATCACCATCACCTGATGGTATGTCGCGTGCAAGAACCGGACGTGTGGAATTAGTAAATTACTTCCCTTTATTGACGAGCATGCAAAGCATAATTTATAACTGATAAAACGCATTTTGTTGATTTTTCATATAATGTTCAAAAATAGCAAGAGTAAGTGAAGCATACAAGAACCATATCTCATAATTTCCCCAAGATTTCAATTACTACCCTTTATTAATTTTCTTGTCAGTACTTAAACGATTGATTGGCAATTTGTGATAACTTTCTTAATAGAACAATAGAATACATTAGCAGAAAGTACACTATAAAAGAACAATTCTCCTTTTGCAATATAATGTGTATGCATATATACAAAGCGGCGCCTTGTAGAACAGTCTGCATAGGTTGGGCATCCGTGTCTGTGGACACATTTATAGTTTCTAGTTTAAATCAACCTCTGCACATGTATTTCGATGTTTAAGTAAGTGTGCCTTTGCAAACGTATAGATTAAGAGTAAAAATAGTATGACATTCATGCAGTGTACATCTACAAGGAAGTCTTCCTCGTTTAATACGTCATTCAGTGCGTGAGACAAGTTAAATACTTGAATCATTAAATAAAATGAATTAAATTAAGTGTTCTTAACGGTACACTTGTAGTATTTGTAAGTTATTGTAAGAGCCATCTTTTCCATAATGTATACCGCATCACCCACATAGCTTTTACATTAACCTTCATTATCTTTATACCAATACGACATAAATGAGTAATATATTGCCAGCACGATTGTAAATATTTTACTCATTTTTACGTATCGCATATTATCAATACCAAATCTTAGGACTTTATAACAATATACCGTACATCGCTGCAAAGGTGTATCTTTTAATATCCAATTCATTTAGCCTATACATATATAACTTGGAAGTAAAAAGGCACTTGAAACACAAATTAATATTCAACTGTGCCCATAGGTAATTATGTTCCATATTATCTGATGATAAGGGGGTGAAACTATCGAAACCTACCGTTATGTGATTAAGCAAGTGATACCATAATCGATTTAAGGATAATCCGTATGCAGCTTCCGTATATGATGAGGATAACCGAATTAAGATTTAGAGATGTACGCGTATCACCATTAACCAACTGCAAAGTCGTTTATATTTCCGAAGCACTGTGTGTTCAAAAGTATTATTTAACTGAAATTGCGGTGTGATAATTTTGTTTATACATGTAATATAAATAACACAACCAATACGGCAAAAATATTGATGTAATATAATACATATATCCTTGTAAGGACTTTTATATTCACAAGATTTAACAAAACTTAGATAGGAATAAAGTTGTCATACGTAAGAACTTACTATCGGAAGATAATCCTACTTTAATATGCTTTTGGCGTGAAAGCGTTACCACACCCACGTCTTGTGGTCATAGTCCTTTTCTATTACTGGTAGTTAAAAACACCACATGCCTGCGGAAATGAATATGCCATTCCGTATTCATAAGAAGAAAACATAATTTATTATATTATATACCTGCCATACGTCGTGGCTTAAAAAAAATAATAATTACATGCATTTTTGGTTTGTTTTATGATATAATATACGAATATTCGGATGCTAAATATGTATCCAGGCGCCTACTGAATATTTTGATAGCTATTGACATCCTCAGAATAAACTAAAAATACAAACACAATTTATCGATTTTATTTTTTATTGCTGAGCGCAGTTGTACAATATTTTTCGGAACGAATTTGAATTAAATTCACATATGTTGGTACGTTTGAAAACATTGGGTCTCTGTATATTCTTGTAGCAATGCCATCTCAAGTGTATTAGCATTCACAGTTTTGAGATAGAGGTAATGTTCAATTATTATACAGTTGGACTATCTAGCCATCATCACGAAACAAACTTCAATGTTGACAGAGTACGTATAAAACAACAAAAACAATTAAATTAACTATTTTGTATCACATGTTATATACATTCTTACACCCAGCAGAAAGCTGTAGCGCAACGCCGTGAGTACTTCACACTTTAACATTATGTCATATCTATACTACAAAGGAATGTGCCCAATAAAGTTATACAAGTATTCTGAAGTAAACACAATCTACACAAAGAAATGTTACAAGTGTCGTGTTAAACATGTCAACAGCATAATACGGATTTTAATTCATCTATATGTATTTCAACGATTAAAACGAGTAAAGCAGTATTTCTTAAAGAATTTGAATATAATATCTGGCGGGATCTTTTACTTTCAAAACATACAGAATATTGAGTATTTCTATATGGTGCCGTTTGATAAAAGTACGACTATTTTATGATGATAATGAATGATAGTTTAAATGTATAATGCAAATTATCACTACACTGTTTGAGACAACGGTCATCATCTTGTAAATCAACTTGATACTATTAATGATTATTTTTAAAGAATTTTAAAGGTTGTTTTGAAGATGATGATATTGTTGTTATTGATAACAATGGTGTTAATGTCTTTTTTAAGGATCTTGATCGTTATCCTCATGAATTCGGCATGGATGAGCATGATGATGATGATGATGAAGATAATGATAATTATGGTGATGAGGACGATCGAAATAATGACTAATTTTGACGACGATGATGATGACGATGATGACGATTGTGAATCTGACGATGGTGATGATGATGTTGATGTCGATCATGATTATGATGATGATTATGATACTGATGTTGATGCTGCTGCTGCTAATGATAATGATGATGTAGATGAAAAAATGAAGAGGAAGATAATGAAGATGAAGAAGAAGATGATGATGAATAAGCAAAAGAAGAAGAAGAAGAAGAGGATGATGATGATGATGATTATGATGATTATCATGATGATAATGATGATGATGATGATGATGTAAAGACAAGAAAACTAAACAAATAGTTTTAACTCTTTTTGCATAGATTGGAGGTCAGGCCTGTTTAGAACGGGCTCATTAAGAGACCTTCTTAAAACGTGCCTACAATGTTTCGTGTATTGGGAACTCCATAACAACATCTGAAATCAACTGTCGTGGATACCTGGCTTTGACGATGGTCTGCAGCAAACGTTTCTTATAAAGTATCAAATACAGTCTAATCCTTGGATGGTATCCATCATTATTGAAACTTTAGTACACAATATGAACACAAACATTGAGAGTCTGATATCTGGCACTGAATACCAGGCGTACATGTTCTCTCAGAATGCAGTTGTGTCTTCAGGATACCTAGACACTATCACGTACTAGTATACAAGGTTTATATGTAATTAACAGTTATTTATGTGCAAACGCTGCATTAAACCACAAATACTGACACGTATTATTACTAAGCCTGCAAGTGAATAACAATTATTGAAACAAAATGCTCTGAACATTGGCGGCGATATGCAGACTTTATAAATAATTGATCTTGTATTAAAAATCAGGTTGTATCATTTCACAAACTACCGATTCTATTTGTGTTAAGCATAAGGCAAACTAGACTATAGTCACTTTTATTACAAGCATTCCACGGTTAATTTCCTTTAAAATGATCTTGATTCTCACAGTTTTATCTGTTGTCAGTGCGAGCATTGGAGCGATTGTTTCGAATTTTCGTCATTTGTACTCGTGGTTCTGAGACTGAAGGATTATGAAATACAATGAGTCCGACAGTAATATGAAGTGAGTCTCCTTTAACAATGTGTGCATCCTAAACGAACTGAGATAGCCGCTAACAAGACTGATTTATTTTCAGAATAAACGCAGTATATCAAACAACCAGCAATAAAAATGGTTGCACATCGTTTTCAGATATTTTAAGACATGGCAGAAATAGGACGAAATATATTGGACATATTGTGTCGTTTATGAAAAATAATCATTTAAAATAGATACAATTATAAAGCGTTTCCTCCGTATTTTGGAGAGCTCTGTATCACTTACATACCCTGAAAATCACTGTTTTGTGTGTAAGTCCGGATGGCCGTGGTTACAGCGCCAGGCTGTTTTGGTCCCGACGGTACCTGGTTCTAGTATCGGCGGTGGCACAAGTTTTAATTAACTTCTCTTTTCAGTTTGTTTTGGTAGTCCAGATGCTTTACGTTTTTCAGTTAAGATAATGAAAATTTTCCAAGAAATAAAACACGAACATCTGTGAACAAGTCCCTTTAATAGCAAACCATCGACACGTGTATTTTTGTAACAGTTCAGTTTTAATGTTTTTGTATTTGACTATGTTTTTTTTTTGTGGACAAAATACACAACTTGTATAATTATCTGAGAGTTTGAATAAATCATAGTAAACTCACATATAGAGAATATATGGTTGGTGACTTTTGATATCAAGTGATATCAGACGAGTTTGATATGGAGTAGGAAAAAGGCGAGGCTTACCGAGCCTTTTCCTACGCTATATCGGACGAGTCTGATATCACATGATATCAAAAGTCACCTACCATATATTCTATTTATTATGCCACGTTTTGCAAACATTGTGTTCATAATTAATGAAATAAAAGAAACAAATTAAATCGCAAACATTTAGCAATTAACAGTACAACACAATACTTAAATGAGATAGCCTGATGGCGTCTACTAGCGTCGATGCATAGTTACGGGTAAACACAGTTCTTGATAAATCACCAACATTTTAACATTTTAAAACACATTTAACCAATGAACAAAAACTTGACGAGAGAAATTGCTACTTATTGGAAAATTGAACATGATATAAATTCATTTACGTCAGTTTATCTATTAACACATGCACAAGATGAAGACTGCTGTCGACATAACGATTACTTTTCAACTGTTTGCAGTATGTGTGTAATGTAAATATTCAACAACGAAGCAAATGTAAAAGTTAAACAACCAGTGGATTCATTATCAATTGAGTTGTTAACCAACTTTTCCATCAGTGCATAATGCGTTTAAGGTTGAGAGGTGGACGCTTGTTCTGAAAAACTATCCCCTACGTATGATATCAAACTGGGTGGGGAACGCAACAGCAGTCTGCAGGAATCAGAGATGCAGCCTGTCGTGTTTGCGATGAGGGCTCGTATTAAAGCTGCATAATATGTGTGGGACTGCAACGGGTATCACGTCCTTCCTGGCAGAGTTAGCAATTGGTGAGTGTCCTGGTAATACGTACCGTATTGAGTGCACAAATAAAAGTCAAATTATAACCCTTTGCCTCCTTTTTTGCCTTATTTTAGAGCCATATTTAAATATTTATTGAATTAATTAAGTCATTTATTCTCATATGCTGTTTTGCTTATGTTATTTTGAGTTATTTTCAAAAGGTGGAAGAATTTCTTTCATATTTCTTTCAGAGTTTCAGGTTCACAGCCAGTGAAAACAAAAGTTGACATGCGTGTAAAAGTTGTTGCAACCGACCGAGAGTAACAATTTTTGATGTGACATTTTCTAGACACTATTTAGCTAGTGGATATGTGTGCTGCATCATTAGACAGATTATCCTGCCTATGAGTTCCAAACTGCATTTAAGTAGTAGTTATGACTTTAAATTGAAGAAATCCTAGTTTATCATCATAATTAGATCTGTTGTTTTTTTCAGTGTCATATTCTTCAAATTGGTTTGCATCATTTCCCAATTTTCTTTCCCTCATATATTTCCCTTTTCATGTTGGACTGAAGAATTTAGTTATAACACATTGCCTTTTCTGCATGTTATTTAACTTAACCTATTGTTTATAACTTTTAAAGCCATGTTTTTATTTAACTTTGACATTTCATTTAGAAATAAATTGATTTGTTGTAAATCAAATCATAAAAGGCTAGTATTTATTTGAATTTCTTATCAAAAGTAAGAGTTTATTTTTGTTAAATTGACCATAATTTCTTAAACAGCATGTTTTTTGTTTGTTTGTTTGTTTTTTTACTTTTGTATTATTTTATTTTATTTTATTTTTGATCTTTCATTTCAAATAAAATGATTGTTGTTACCTGGCTAGATTCTAGTATTTGTGTGCTTTCTTATGATTTAAACATTTCAGTTGTGTATTTAAAATAGTTGTTCTTAATAGCATTTTTCTAAAACATTGCATTTTTAATAAAGTTACACAAAATAAATGATTTTAGTACCTTCTTTCTGGGTATATTTAAAGACTTTCACTTACAGTACACTGCAACTTACAGCAATGGTTTCCCAGAATGTTATGTAATGGTGTATGGATAGTGATTAAATAATTAGGGACTTGGCAGCTCCTTTTCACTTGTTGATACAATTTATGGTCTGCGTGATTTGGTTTCATATACTTAGACAACTTTTTTGTATCGATTAAAAACAGAAACCAAATTTCATCCATTTCTTTCATGCATTTCAATTTTTGTGTTATCTGATTGTAATGTTTTCAGCTTTTAAAAATATCAGCTTTCTAAGATTTTATTAACAGGTTTTCTATGCTGTGCATTGCATGTTTTTGCATAATGCTTATTTGACATAATAACTGAATTCTTGTTAATTAAATAATATTTAAATGTTTTGTTGCAGTAAAATTTATGTTTGTGAATTAAAATGTTGTCATGGTATAGATCTATTCTTTTTTTACATTTTAACGACGTTAATGACATTCCACGCCTACAAAAAAGTAGTTCCGAGAAGTGGGCGAGACTAAACATTCTTGCACGTGATACTGTAGCATGATATACGTTAATGTGGGCGGGGCTAAAACGTGTTATCAGTCAGGATCATGATATTACAGAAAGTAGGCGGGGTTAATTTGTGTAATTGGTCAGTGGTATAATAACGCTTAAAAATATTGGGTCAGCATCTTCAACGTAATTGTGCACTAGTGGCATAATAACATCCCATATTATGCTATATGGACAATGTGTATCCTACAAGTATCCTATATATATGTTTGTCATTTTGAATGAATGTAGAATCTACACCTGTAAGTTCGTGATTGTTAAGTATTCCACTTTGCGCACGCGCATACAACCCCACTTGTTTCAATATAAACAAATGTGATTAAATCAATACAAATGTAAATTAACTATTTTATATGTCAAAACTGACAATATTTATTCAGAAATCAGTAATTCTACCTGAAAATAAACATACCCAACAACGACTTTTATCTGTTTCTATTTCCTGTAAGTTCGTGGACAACTTTTGATGACGTCATACGCAGAAGCCTTTCCACTGATTTTCGTGTGTTGATATACATACGACACTTTTGTGTATTTTCTTTGATTTTTAATGAAATAAATGTTTATAAAATGCTTATAAACAACACGAGGGTTTGATCTTGTTATATAAAATAATAAGATTAAAGCACAAACAACGCAATAAACTTAACTATGAGTATATATTAGTATATTAATGAACAATGAGGGCACAAGAAGACGTCACCCCTCCGAAGCACACTTGTTCGTACTAAAGAACAGGTGCAGATTATGTTCACAGTTGGCACAATAGCCTCAACTTACACATTTTGAATAAGGCCTGCTGTTTAAGTTCGGAGGTCAAAATGTATTACTTACGCAAATAACAGATCTCTTAGCAAACCTCAATGAAAATAAAAGTTTTTATAAAGGTTCAATATATGCAAAATAAAGGCTTTTTAGGGAGATTTCCGTAAAAATAAAGAGCAAATAAAGGCTAATTGTGACATTCTAATCTGATGGATATTTCATGAATCATCCCCTTATTTGAGAAAATGACCCTTAATTCAACATGCATACCAGTATTATAATAATGACAGAAGACCATTTTCTTGTTGTTTTTAAAAAGCAAATTGATACATGTATGAATTACATGTAGTTTTACTGTAAATGAACAATAATGCCAGCAAAAAAAGCAATGCACTCTTATTTTAATAAGAAAACAATCCACATGGAAAAGTACATATTTAGGAAAAATCACGAACAAAAGAGCATGGCATTTGCATTTTTTTTATGTTGTTTAAAGTCTATTTGTAGCAAAGTATAGAACACTGGCAGGAATTTCAGTTATTATCCTTGCAAATAATTATTTCAAGCCGCCCGGCTAGCTCAGTTGGTAGAGCGCTGGACTGTCAATCCAAAAATCGTGAGTTCGCACCACATCCCGGCCACATAATTTATGTGGGGATTCGTCATGAATGTTTCTACAGCCATTATCCCCCTACCACTCATTCAAGAAGGGCAGTTGTCAGTTACTGGCATAGGTATGTGCACTTAGTACTGGTATCCCGCTAAGATCGGCAAAGCTTGCCCAGGTAAAGTGTAAGTAGGTCAATTGACCGCCATAATATGACAGACATACTATAAAAATAGCAAAAAATCAAGGGGTCAAATGGTGGTAATGGAATGACAGAGATATTTTTAAAAAGAGCAAATTGCAAGAATATAAATGATGGATGCTTCACAATATTCACTCTGGCAAGTTTTGGGGAATAAAATAAAAATCAATTCCAAATCGATAAGCCAAACTGTGTTTGAGCTTAAAACAAAAATATCTTCCAAACATGCAAATTATACAAAATCACAAAAAAATCCCTAGCTCTTAACTTTAATGTGGCATTGTGTAATAATAAAGACTCATGAATAATATACGGTCCTGATATAATGGAGAATAATTTACAAGTGACGTATAGAAAAATTGACCAGATCATGACAATTTTGTAAAAGAAATTGATTGGCTCATAATGGATTGATTTTGATTGGTTTACTTAGAGAGTAATTGTAATTTACTGTAAACAAGTTAACCGCCTTGTGCAACCTGTGAAACCGTTATCACAACATGACCCAGTTTTGTTATTTGTGGATACAATGCGTCATATTCGCGCCACCAACAAACCGTTAACTCGCGGCCCTTGTACAGACGTGCCCCCCCCCCCTGCCAAGTATCAATTGTCGTTAATTGGACATGTTTAGCATGTGCTGTAAAAACGTTACACTGCCCCCGCCCACCTAGCAGGCAGGAAATACCATTGGAATTCATGTTATCTTTGCAATCAAACTGGAAAAAAACTTGTTTTTTTTAAAGAAATTTTGTTCTTTAAATAATGAGAAAATCTAACATTCGTATTCGTTTTTTTATATTCGAATAGTATCCAATATTCGAATATTCTAGTATTCGGTCACATCCCTATAAAAAAACACGTTTTAAGAAAGTATGTTGGAAACTGTATGAGGAGTTGCATTCACAAGGAATTTTCCCTCTATTTTCATAACAATAGCTCGATCTGTTATTGAGTAATTGAGAAGAAACCGTTGATCCCACCCACCCCCTATGCAATCCCAAGCGATGTCTTGATCAAAAGTATCTATGTATGAAGTTTAATTGCAAAGGCTCAATTCGTTCTCGAGTAATTGAGCGGAATTTTTTGTAACTGTGACCTTAACAGTGTCCTCATCCACCCCCTACGTAATCCCAAGCTAGGTCTCGATATAAGATATCTATGAATGAAGTTTCATTAAAATATTTCAATTCTTTCTCAAGTTAGAGAGCTGAAACCAAAAGTATTATCCGTCTGAAAATGAACAAGAGGGTCATGATGGCCCAAAGCGCTAACTTGAGAACTGGTACAGATGAAGACCATACTGTTGTGACAGGTTTGAAAATTATGGTATCTGAACAATACGCAGAGAGGAATAGGATCAATTTTGATTTAAAACATCGGTTAGTGCGATGGGCTAACTAAAGTATGAGTGGGGTAGTGGATGTGCGTTTTTTTGCTAATGGTTCTCAAATCATTTTTCTCGATACTCTTACCTGACCCTTTTTCATTTAGTCATTGATTATTCTGGAAAATGCAGGAACAGTAGATTTTGATGTCTTTTTCGCAAACAGTTTTGGAGAACTAGTTGCAATGCGATAATTGCAAGGGCTGTGCTATAAGGTAAAGTTTTGCTTTTTATTTGATAATTTTCTGTCCAATGATAATAAAATATGTTAATGCAGGCTCTGGGGGCATCAATGTTGCATGTACAAATACGTCTTGCAACTGTTGGAAATACAATTTTATCAATCAATTTTTATCGTCATGCACAAACTGTGTAAGTTTGGTCAACATTGAATAAAAAAATTGTGTGTGCAAGCCACACTTGATGATGTTTTTTTCCAAACACAAGGGGCAATATCTTTGTTATTTCTGGCCCGATCATGCTTATATTCGACTTCACCTG
Organism: Congeria kusceri; assembly: GCA_027627225.1. NCBI lineage: Eukaryota > Metazoa > Mollusca > Bivalvia > Myida > Dreissenidae > Congeria > Congeria kusceri. The sequence goes on along the minus strand of CM051030.1, from coordinate 32,054,242 downwards.
TAGTCTTACGTTCATGGACAAACTACACGATTGGTGAAGATTGGATAAAAAATGAAGTCTCTATCCTAAATAATGTCCATTTTTGCATATTGTTTTCACAAACAAAGGGCAATAACTGTGGTCCGATCTTGCTTATATTCGACTTCAACTGTAAGCTCATGATAATAGACAATATGTGCAAGATTGGTTAAGATTGCATGAAAAAAGGGCAAAAACTCTGGTGTTACTGGTGTACTGGTGTGATCTGACCCAATAAGGACGCCATACGATATATTTCGGTAATACACAAACTGTGCAAGTTAGGTCAAGATTTAATGAACAAGAGGGTCACGATGACCCTAGGTCGCTCACCTGATATCTATGTATGAAGTTTCATTAAAATATCTCAATAGGTTTTCAAGTTATAGAGCGGAAACTGTTTTTATATTTTTAGTAACGGTGACCTTGACTTTGACCACACCCAACACATACGGAAAGCAAGGTCTCGATATAAGGTATCTACGTATGATGTTTTATTAAAATAATTCAATGCGTTGTTAAGTTATTGAGCGTAAACCGTTTTTCTACTTTAATAACAGTGACCTTGACCCCACCCACCCAATGAGCAAACCCAAGTGAAGTCTCGATAAAAGATATGTGTATTAAGTTTCATTAAAATATCGCAATGCTTTCTCAAGTTATTGAGCGGAAACCTCTTTTCTATATTCAGTAACGGTGACCATGACCCCACCCACCCCATATGCAATCCCAAGCAATGTCTCGATATATGGTACTTATGTATTAAGTTTCATTAAAATAGCTCAATGCGTTCTCAAGATATTTCGCGGAATCAATTTTTCTATATTTAAAAACGGTGACCCCACCCACCCCATATGCAATCCCAATCGAGGTCTCAATATAATGAATTTATATATTAAGTTTCATTAAAATATCTCAATGCGTTCTCAAGATATTGAGCGGACACCGATTTTCTACATTTAGTAACAGTGACCTTGACCCCTCCCACCCCATATTCAAACCTCTAGGCCTTGAAATTTCAGAGGGGAATATTTAAAAAGTCATATTGCTATTTAAGTCTATATAAACCATGTGAGCCCCAGGGTGTGGCCAGTTTTGACCACAGGGGCATCATTTGAACAATCTTTGTAGAGGACAACCAAGCAATGTTACATACCAAATATGAAGCATCTGGGCTTTGCGGTTTCAGAGGAGACGATTTTTCAAGTCATTTTGCTATTCAAGTCTATATAAACCATGTGACCCTCGGGGTGTGGCCAATATTGACCCCAGGGGCATCATTTGAACAATCTTTGTAGAGGGCCACTATACAATGTTACATACCAAATATGAAACCTTTAGGCCTTGCGGTTTCCGTGAAGAAGATTTCTAAAGTCATTTTGCTTTACAATTCTATATAAACCATATGACTCCCTGGGCGTGGCTTGTTTTGAGGCCAGGGGCATTCCTTCAACAATATGTGTAGAGGACCACTAGAGGATGTCACATAGTTTTCAGTTTTTAAATCTATTTTTAGCTCTTGTGACCTATATGTCCAGTGGACCGGAACGATTTGAATGATTTTGAAAGAGGGCAACCCAAGGATCATTCCGGTGAAGTTTGGTGAAAATCTTCCCAGTGGTTGAGGAGGAGATGTTCTTTGTTGAATGAACAGGATGACACACGACGCACGACGGACAAAAGGCGATCCTTAAAGCTCACTATGAGCACGTATGCTCAGGTGAGCTAAATATGTAGTCTTTATCGCGATAACGGACTAAATTCTTGACGGCATACCGACGACGGACGATAGACGACGGACGACGCCGGAGAGGTCCTCTATACCAATAGCTTACTGAGCACTTCATTCTTGTGCATTGCACTTCTCCTCAATGAGATCTATCCACCTATGAAGGTTCAAGTTAATACCTCTTATAGTCTAAGAATTATGCTCCAAGCAAAAACGAAGTATGTGAAAAATTAACAAAGGGCAATAACTCCAGAACCATGAAGTGCAGAGTAATGGTTCTTGTGCACTGCACTTCTCCTTAATAAGATCTATCCACCCATGAAGTTTCAAATTAATAGCTGAAACGGTTTTGAAATAATGAAAGAAAAACGTGCAAAATGTGTACGGACGGATGGACGGACTGAGAGACAGGGTGATTACTATAGGGCACCAGCAAAACGTTTGCGGGACCCTAATGATTAACCATTAATGTGTATTCAGTCTGCAACAAGCAAAACAATCACCGTGCCTGCTATGCCATTAGTTGCATAATTATACTATATATTTATGTCATTATCTGTATGACAGCTTTTATTTAAAATTGTATTCGTTTTCAGAACCTGTATTAGTCGTTTTACGTTATGTAATGTGAAAATGCGACAACAAATATCAAGTTTCATTTCAATCTAGCCATAATAGTACATTTTTAAATAGGGCAACCGACTTTATTCGTCGTTTAAATACCCTAACCGATTTTACTTCAAGGACTCTGTACGGGAGCGCGATTCACGGAACGTAAAATATGATCAGCTTACAAAAGCTAAGTTTCGTATATTTTTATAACATGTTTGCTTTCCTTATTTGGCTTTATCCACAAAGCGTAACTGTAAATGGAGGGTACGTATATAGATACAAAATATTTCATTTTATGCAATCGTATCTTGCTTATTATTTAGATTTTATTTTATCATTACCAGTATTTATATACAAAGTGTATACTTAACAGGTATGTAAAGAATTCATGTTGAACAACAGACTTTTGCAAATTAATGATGCGCGTCTGAAAATGCCTCCAACTAAATAATGCATGCATTACATGATAAAATCAAACAAATATATTTGTTTCTTACAATCACCTACTTTTAATTTTGCGCAAAGAGTCATGTAAATGACAATTTGTAGGAAGTTCATATTTGCAAATTTGAATTATGTATGCCATTTGCCATAACGTACGTTTTGTTATGACTGTATTTCACCAGAAAATCCACATTTCGGCGTAAATAGCTTGTTAAGTGCACATAATATAAGCCTATGAAAACGCTCAAAATGTTACCTTACACATGAGTTGGATAAACATATTACACAGCAAACAAGGTATAGCATGTGATAAACTAATATTCCTGATTGTAGAAAGGCATGCAGATTTTGTACATATTAGCAAATACAATATTGGTCATTACTATGTGATAATTCCTGTGAAGCATGCATAGCCACAATTCTTTAAAATTTATATTTTTGTTAAAGATAAACATGTAGATATTATTGTTCAAAACACATACAGGCTGACGGACGGACAAGATGAACAGAGAGAAAGGCAGATTCCGGTAGTTCCCTCTTCATGTGTTAACGTTAGTTATGCGGAGTTATTATAGCATTGTCTATCAATCAGACTTATATTGGTTGTGTTTATGCGTTGCATGTGTGCCCTTTTTGCCGCATAATCCTAGTCATGATTTTGCGCGGATAATCGCCACATTAACACGTTTTTTCATGTATTTGCAGCGAACACTTACTGGATATTAACACGATTATTACATTCAATATGGATTTATGTGTGCTGAGGTCAAGGGTTGGCTTTCACTTTCAGAACAAGGTACACAATAAAATTTATTTGTATTTCTTTGAAAATTTGAGCCGACCCATAACTCGTTTTAAACGGTAAATTTGGCCGGCGGCCGGCTCTTAATGACAACCCTGATCCATATGTTTTCCGCTATGGATTAGTGGACGCCAGACTGTCAATACACATGAATGCCCGTCCTTCTCTATGGTAAACCTGACAATCGACTGTCCCAATACATGTATATGCTTGTCCGGTCGAATCAATTGTAACCAGGGATTCAATAATCGTCGAATGCCATTGGATATGAGAACTATCGGTCATGGTATTTCACACAACCCGCTCTCAAACAAGGAAAAAAAGATGCACAATAATTCAAGATGATCGGCCATTTGTTTGTAGTTTTCATTAATCTGTGAATGGTGTATCCAACTATGGAACTTACAAAAAATGATTTTGGAACAATCACGAACACAAGATGAACGTCACTGAGGCACAATAAAAACATTGGGATATTTCCGTTCATACACCGACCAAAAAGGCCTTAGACATTTCTTGATAAATTGACATAATTATTATCATGTCAGGCAACCATCGATAGGCCCCCGTAAATGCCTTCTGCGATATCAGGGACATTTATATAATCAAAATATGCCGACAAATGCCGAGAACCAGTGCACACTGGATACGTTCAATGGTAATTGGGCATTATAAAAATCATGTCCATACACCTGCGCAGTGCTATGTTTTTATCTCGGTGAGCTTTTTAGTATAGGTGACCTCTCCTGCGTCGTCCGTCGTCCTTGAGTCGTCAACCATTTGTTTCGTTCTCACGCTGGAGACTTCACTTTTATCCAATCTAAACCAAACGTGCAAAGTTTATGTATGAAAATAACAGGTATTGTCCTTTTTCTTCCAAAAAGTGCAAACATGACGTCTTCCCAACATACATACTTCATTGTTCATCCAATCTTAGCCAAACTTTTACAGTTCGTGTATGACGATCACATCTCAGCAGACGCCAACAATAGGCCAGACCGTGTTTCAAACACCGACGTTATTGCCAGTTGTTTTTGAAAACATAAACAAACATATACATTATTCAGGATAGATACTTCATTGTTCATCCAATCTTCACCAATCTAGCACAGTTTGAGTATGACCATAAGATTACAGTTGAAGTTGAATTTAAGCAAGATCAGACCAGAAACGAGGGAGTTATTGCTCTTTGTTTGTCAAAACAATATGCACCAAGAGGGCCCTAGGACCCTCACCTAAGACCTTGTAACCCAATTGGAATTTGCATCTCCGAGGCGTAGCTTTTTTTTTTTTTATCCCAGGGTCATATTTTGAACAATCTTAAACAAACCTTTGGGCTTTGCGGTGTCAGATGTTAAACGATTTTTAAAGTCATTTTGCTATTTAAGTCTATATAAACCATATGTACCCTCGGGGTGTGGCCAGATTTGACCCCAGAGGCATAATTTGAACAATCTTTGGAGAGGACCACTATGCAATGTGATGTAGCAAATACAGGAAAGCTGTGGGCTTTGCCGTTTCATAGAAGATTTTTAAAGTCATTTTGCTATTTAAGTCAATATAAACCATGTGATCCCCGGAGCGTGACCAGTTTTGACCCCAGGGGCATAATTTGAACACTATTTGTAGAGGACCACCATACAATGTTACATACCCAATATGAAACATCTAGGCCTTGCGGTTTCAGAGGAGAAAATTGTTAAGTCATTTCTCTATTTAAGTCTATTTGAACCATGTGACCCCTGTAATATGATCATTTTAGACCCATGGGGCATAACTTGAACAATCTTTGTTGAGGACCACTATAGGATGTTTCATATCAAATACGAACTTCTTGGCCTTGCAGTTTCAGAGTAGAAACTTTAAAAAGAAATGTTGCTATTTAAGTTAATATAAACCATGAGATCCCCGGGGCGTGGCCAGTTTTGACCCCAGGGGCATATTTTGAACAATCTTGAACAAACCTCTGGGCTTTGCGACTTAAGATGTTAAACGATTTTTAAAGTCATTATACTATTTACGTCTATATAAACCATGTGAACCCTAGGGGTGTGGTCAGATTTGACTCCAGAGGCATAATTTGAACTATCTTTGGAGAGGACCACTATGCAATGTGATGCACCAAATACAGGAAAGCTGTGGGCCTTGCCGTTTCAGAGAAGATTTTTAAAGACATTTTGCTATTTAAGTCAATATAAACCATATGATCCCTGGGGCGTGACCAGCTTTGACCCCAGGGGCATAACTTGAACAATATTTGTAGTGGACCACTATAAGATATTACATACCAAATATGAGACCTCTAGGCCTTGCGGTTTCAGAGGAGATGAATTTTAAGTCATTTTGCTATTTAAGACTATATAAACCATGTGACCCCTAGGATGTGATCATTTTAGACGATTTTTAAAGTCATTTAGCAATTTAAGTTCTCATAAACCATGTGACCCCAGGGGCGTGGCCAGTTTTGACCCCGAGGGCATCATTTAAACAATCTTTGTAGATGACCACTATAGGAAGTTACGTACCAAATATGAAACCTCTGGGCTTTGTGGTTTCAGAGGAGAAGATTTTTAAAGTGACCCGTTTTGACTTCAGGGGCATACTTTCAACAAACTGTGTAAAGGACCACTAAATAATGTTACACGACAAATAGGAAAACTCTGGGCCTTGCAGTTTCAGAGATCTTTTTAAAGACATTAGCTATATATTCTTTATACCATGTGAACCCCGGGGCGTGGCCTGTTTTGACCCCAGGGGCATAATTTGAACAATCGTTGTAGAGGACCACTATAGGGTGTTATATACCAAATATGAAACCTCTGGGCCTTGCGTTGTCAGAGGAGAAGTGTTTTAAAGTCATTTTGCTATATATTCTATATAAACCATGTGACCCCCGGGGCGTGGCTCGTTTTGACCCCAGGGTCATAATTTGAACAATCTTTGTAGAAGACCACTATAGGATGTAGCATACAAAGTATGAAACCTATGGGCCCAGCGGTTTCGGAGAAAAATTTTGTTCATGTTTATTCTTTTTAAATCTGTTTTTAGCTCTGGTGACCTACATTATGCAGCGGACCGTAACGATTTGAACAACTTTGAAACAGGATCACCCAATGATCATTCCAGTGAAGTTTGGTGAGAATCTGCCAAGTGGCTTTGGAGATGTTGTTTGACTGAAAAAATGACAACCGGCGCACGCACGGACAACGAGCGATCACAAAAGCTCACCATGAGCACTTTGTGATCGGGTGAACTAAAAATATACATTATTCAGGATAATGACTTCATTTTTCATCCAATCTTCATCAATATTGAACAATCTTATCATCCACAATTAACAGTATTAATGCTTACCATCCGTTTCGTGCCACATTGACTAAAACATGAAGTATCTATCCTACACATTGTCCATTATACTGCATTTGTCTCACAAACAAGAGTCAGTAACAGATACTAATGTCTGTGCACCATTCTTATGTCGTAAGGTCATACCGGTACACACTTTGTGTAATTTGGTCAAACATACATAATAATTGAAGTCTCTATGCTGCACATAGACCGGATTTATGTTGTTTTGTGTTTAAAAAATCTATTTTTTGGAAGTTTTGTTTAAATTAGGGATGGCATCGAATACCAAAATCGATTTTCGAATAATCGCATTTTCATTCAATCGAATATTCGCATATATTCTCATATAAGCTACCTTTAGCTTTGAGATCTAGTGGATACACTGAAACTATTTTGTATAAGGTTTCATTACCAATTAGCGAGTACCATCTTCATTAACAAATAGCACATATATTTGAAAACATTAATGACGCGCTTTAAGAATAAAATAAAAGAAATAAAGGACCCGGTTTGAATTGTGTGTGTGTTTGTTTTTGTTAAAGAAGTTATTAATAATCACTAATCAATATAGGTCTAATCTATTTTGACATGTGCCTGTCAATAAGCATACTTTTAATTTGAGCAATATTTATCAGTTATAATGTGTGATCGCACTTCTGTTATAAATGTTTATTTACACTTTTAAGGTGCAATTTCCAAATAACCAGTTGTGGTTTCACGTTGTTTGATGAAGGTGTGCCTTTCTGGCAACTAGATGAGTGGCCACTGACACTTCAATACCCGTATATTCAATATATCTTAGTATGACACATGACAGGTAACAATTCTATTGAAAACACGTTATAACTGTAGGCATCTATTGTTAAAATGCTATTTAATGTAAATAAAGTTTGTATGATCAGGTATTTTAAAGCAATACAAATGCGAATATTGGAATGAATTTTTAACTAATCGAATAGCGATCATGCAATCGAATATTCGAATAGTTTTGCCATCCCTAGTTTAAATGGTCAGTTAACGAATTTGTGAATAGTTTCCCTTAAGAATATAAGACATTGTTATCTGAACACTGGTCAATTGCTTAATTTTTAAAAAAATTACATGTAGCACTAAACTGTCTAATAGTGCAAACCTGTTGCTATGATTCAAAACATTACTAATATGTAACGCTAAATACGTTAACATAAGCCTAACCATTGAATCTGAACTTGATTGAGAAATGTGGTATTGTCATGCTTAACGTGTTCAATATAATTGTTATCAAGACATTTTTAAACACAATGATGATTTACTTGTCGAACCAATTTATTTCAACATACACAAGAAAACAACGTACATAAGCAGAAGCACATTAACATTCAAACTCCAAATATATTATTGTAACAATAAATACAATTATTGTTTGAAAATGGGTGCCAGATGCTTTAAGTTAATGCAAGGTTTGCCCTTACATCAACCATCTGAAATTTTACAGCTGCAGTCACTATTAAACGTTTACTTAATGTTGGCCATTTTCAAGGCGAACTATAACTCTATATAGCCCAAAAATAAATCCACAACTATTAAACGGTCCTGTGACAAATTGACAATTTATATTTCTAATTTTTTGCTCACATATCCCAAAACTAAAAGAAAAGAGGGCCACGATGGCCATGGTCGCTCACCTGAGTTTAAGGCATCATAATGGCTTATAACAAGAGGACCAAATGGCACTAAAGCACTTACATGTGTATAAAGTTCTGGGCCTTGCAGTTTCAGGAGCAGATTTTTTATTCTTTATAAACCATGTGACCCACAGGGCATGGCCACTTTCTACTCCAGGGGCATAATTTGAACAAACTTTGTAAGAAAACCACTATACAATTTTTAAGCCAAATTTGAAACCTCTTGGTGTTGCGGTTTCAGAGGAGATTTTCAAAGCCCACTTCCCACATAAGTCTATGTGACCATGTGACCCCGGGTTGTGATTTATTTTTACTCCAGGGGCATCATTTGAACAACATTTGTAGAGGACCACTATACAATGCTACATACGAAATATACAACGTCTTGGCCTTGCAGTTTAGAAAAGATTTGTAAAGTCCACTTTCCGTATAAGTCTATACAAACCATTTAGCCGCCGGGGCGTGGTTAGGTTTTACTCCAGTGGCATAACTTGAACACTCTTTGTAGAAGACCAATATAAGATGTTACAAACCAATTACAAAACCTCTGGGCCTTAAGGTTTCAGAGAAGACACTTTTGAAAGTCATTTTGTCATAATCTATACAAACCGTATGACCCCCGGGATGTGGCGTTTTTTTTTACCCAAGGGGCATAATTTGAACATTCTTTGTAGATAACCACTATACAATGTTACTCACCAAATACAAAACTTGTGGGCTTTGCCGCTTCAGAGATTTGTAAAGTACACTTGCCATATAAAACTCTATGTAAACCATGTGACCCCCAGGGCGTGGCCAGGTTTGACCACAATAACATGATTTGAGCAATCTTTGTAGAAGACTACTATAAAATGTTACAAACCAAATACAAAACCTCTGGGTCTTGCAGTTTCAGAGAAGATTTTTAGTCATTTTGCAATTTAAGTCTATATTAATTAGTTGACCCCTGGGAGGTGGCCACTTTTTACCCTAGGGACATTTATTTAAACAATCTTTATAGAGGGCCACTATACAATGTTACATACAAAATATGAAACCTCTGGGCCTTGCATTTTCAGTGGAGAAAATTATTAACTCCACTTGCATATAAGTCTAAAGAAACCATGTGACCCGAAGGGCGTGACCAGGTTTGATCCCAGGGGCATAATTTACATAATCTTTGAAGAGGATCATTTTACAATCTAACACACAAAATATGAAACCTTGGGACATTGCGGTTTCAGAGGAGAAGATTTTTAAAGTTATTTTAAATCTATACAAATCATGTGACCGCCGGGGCGTGTCAAGTTTTGATTCCAGGGGCATAATTTGAACACACTTTGTAGAGGACCACAATACAATGTTACATACCAAATACTAAACCACTGGGACTTGTAGTTTCAGACGAGAAGATTTTTGAAGTCATTTTGTTATTTAAGTCTATATAAACTATGTGAGTCCCTTGGTGTGGCCGGTTTTGACCTGAGAGGCATCATTTGAAGAGTCTTTATAGAGGACTACTATATACAATGTTACATACCAAATATAAAACCACTAGGCCTTGCGGTTTCAGATGAGAATATTATTAAAGTAATGTTGTTATTTAAGTCTATATAAACAATGTGACCCCTGGGGCGTGGCCAGTTTTGACCCCAGGGCATCATTTGAACAATCTTTATAGAGGGCCCCTATTCAATGTTACGAGCCAAATACTAAACCCCTGGGCCATGCGGTATTTTATATTTTATATTTTATTACACATTTATAGTACGGACTTTTATGGATTACATCAGAACAATGATGTTTCTTGTTTATTGTAGTGGGTAAATGCAGATGGGCTTATTTATGCTGACCGTGACTTCCCCAACCAACCCAAGGGCCAGAAACGATTGGTTATTCATGGGTTAGATGACCGGACAGATTATGCAGAACCTTACGCGCACTGCTGATCCACTTCCCGACAGTGATACAGAAGTGAAAAAGACTGCTGATAAAAAGCCTTAATCATTTTAAATACCTCCTTGTTAAAAATGTATCTGTGCTCCTTTATTATAGAATGTTTTAGCTCACCTGAGCACAACAAGCTCATGGTGGCCTTTTGTAATCGCCAGTGTCTGTCGTGGGTCATGAATCGTGCGTCGTCAACATTTACATTGTAAACACTCTAGAGGCTACATTCATAGCCCAATCTTAATGACACTTGCTCAGAACATTTGTCCAAATGATATCTCGGACGAGTTAAAAACTGGATCATGTGGGGTCAAAAACTAGGTCAGTAGGTCAAAATGAAGAAAAAGCTTGTGAACACTCTGGAAGTCTCATTTTTAGCCTAATCAACATGAAACTTGCTTATAGTTGTTCTAATGATATCTCGGCTGAGTTCGCAAATGGTTCCGTTCCATTGAAAAAGATTGCCGCCAGGGGACGGGGCAGTTTTCCTTATTGAACACTCTAGAAGTCACATTTTTTGCCCAGTCAACATGAAACTTGCTCATAATATTTGCTCTCTTATATCTCGGAGTTTGAAAATGGTTCGAGTCCTTTGAAAAACATTGGAGATGGCAAAACTATTCGAATATTCGATTGAATTATCTTTATTCAAATAGTAAAAACCCTATTAAAATATTCGCAAATTTGTATTGCTTTTTAAAACATAAATTTATTGATTGTAAAAAGTAGTTTTATTTCAACCTAAAAGCAGTACTTCACCAGTAGATACATAACACCGTGTTTTCAATAGATTAGCCACGTGTCATGTGTCAGACAAAGATACTGAATATACATGTCCATGGGATTGGGCATTTTCAGCTCACCTGAGCTCACAAAGTGCTCATGCTGAGCTTTTGGGATCGCCCGTCGTCCGTGTGTCCATGTCTCCGTCGTCAACTTTTCATTCAAACAACATCTCCTCCTAAACCACTTGGCAGATTTTCACCAAACTTCACAGGAATTATCATTGGGTAACCCTCTTTCAAAGTTGTTCAAATCGTTACGATCTGTAGCATATGTAGGTCAACAGAGTTAACAAAAGATTTTAAAAGTGTAAACTTGAAAAATCTTCTCTGAAACCGCAGGGCCCAGAGGTTTCATATTTGGTATGTAACATCCTATAGTGATCCTCTACAAAGATTGTTCAAATTATGCTCTTTGGATCAGAACTGGCCATGCCCCGGGGGTCACATGCTTTACATAGAATATATAGCAAAATGACTTAAACAAATCTTCTCCTCTAAAACCGCAGGGCTCAGAGGTTTCATATTTGATATGTAACATCCTATAGTGGTCTTCAACGAAGATTGCTCAAATTATAACCCTGGGGTCAGAACTGGCCCTGCCCCGGGGGTGACATGGTTTATATAGAATATATAGCAAAATGACTTTAAAAATCTTCTCTGAAACTGCAAGGCCCAGAGTGTTCATATTTGGTATGTAACATCGTTTAGTGGTCCTTTACAAAGTTTGTTAAAATTATTCCCCTGGGGTCAGAATGGGCCACACCCCGGGGCTCACATGGTTTATATAGAATATATATCAACATGACTTTAAACATCTTCTCCTCTGAAACCACTAGGTCCAGAAGTCTTCAAATTATGTTCCTGGGGTCAAAACTGGCCATGCCCCGGGATCACATGGTTTATATAGACTTAAATAGCAAAAATGACTTTAAAAACCTTCTCCTCTGAAATGGCAAAGCCCAGAGTTTATCTGTATTTGGTACGTAACATTGCATAGTGGTCCTTTCCAAAGATTGTTAAAATTATGCCCCTGGGGTCAAATCTGGCCACACCCCGAGGGGTCACATGGTTTGCATAGACTTAAATAGCAAAATGACTTTAACAATCTAAACCTGAAACTGCAAGGCCAGAAGTTTGTTCAAGATTGATTAAATTATGCCCCTGGGATAAAAAAGCCACGCCTTGGGGATGCAAATTCCTATTGGGTTAGAAGGTCTCAGGTCAGCTTCCTAGGGCCCTCAGGGCCCTCTTGTCCCTTATATGGCTCTATTGAAAGCTTTTAAAAGCTTCTGAATGCTCTAGAGGCCACATGTATTTCCCAGCGTGCCATATCATTCGTCTCAATGATATCTTGGACGAGTTCGAAACTGGGTCACCAGGTCAAATTGACGAAAAAGCTTGTGAACACTTTAGAGGCCACATTTATAGCCCAATCATCATGAAAATTGCTCAGAACATTTGTCCCATTGATATCTAGGATTAGTTCAAAACTGGGTCATGTGGGGTCAAAAACCGGGTCACGAGGATAAATTGAAGAAAAAGCTTGTGAACACTCAAGTCTCATAATTTTCCCATTCTTCTTGAAAATTGATCAGAACATTTATTTCAATGATATCTTGGACGTGTTTGAAACTGGCTCATGTGGGCTAAAAAGTAGGTCACCAGGCCAAATAGAACAAAAAGCTTGTAAACACTCTAGAAGCCACATTTAACAACCAATCATCAAGAAGCAATCATCACGAAACTTGTTTAGAACATTTGTCCCAATGATATCTGGGACAAGTTCAAAAACAGGTCACATGGGGTTAAAAATTAGGTCACCAGGCCAAATGTAAAAAAAACTTTAAACACTGTAGAGGCCACATTTTTTAACTTTGTGAAACTTGCTCAGAACAGTTTAGTTCCGTAGCTCCTCAGCTGAGAGCCTTGTGGCCCTATTGTTAAATAGAAAAAAAGACCACTTAATATTGTGGTTCAGAAATACACTTCACTAGGTTTACAACTTGTGCTGATTATTGTTAAAGATTAATATATCACAATTGTGCAAATAGTTTAATAGGTATTTGTAAACATATATGTTTCATGGCCTGCTTTAAATACTAAATTGTTTTGTGCATAATGTGTTTTATACAGTATTTTCATGAAATGATTACAGTCTATGTTATTTATTCAGAATCTTGACTACAGCACTATTCTATAGACATGCTTTTACTAGTTTCCCAGAGCAGAAAAGAGTTGGTGAGCAATTGATATACTCTGCCTATCTTGCGTAACCGTATTTGGTCCATATGTACGATAGGATCGCTAAAATGAGAGTTTACTTTCCCCTTTTTCGGTGTAGCTTTTTAAGCCAACTTTTGTACTTTTAGGTACGTTGGTGTCATTAATGCTGATTATACCACATATAATGATGCAGAAATATTGTAAACAGTACGTATGACTTTCTAAGTGTGTATTGATTTTAGCTCACCTCAGCACAAAGTGCTCATGGTGAGCTTTTTTGATCGCCCTTTGTCCGTGCGTCTGTCCGTGCGCGTATCCGTCCGTCGTCAACTTTTCATTCAAACAACATCTCCTCCTAAACCACTTGGGAGATTTCACCAAACTTCACAGGAATGATGATTGGGTGACCGTCTTTCAAAGTTTTTCTAATTGTTAGGGTCCACTGCATATGTAGGTCACTAGAGCTAAAATAGATTTCAAAAGTGTAAACTTGAAAAATTCTTCTCTAAAACCGAAGGGCCCAGAGGTTTCATATTTGGTATGTAACATCCTATAGTAGCCTTCTACAAAGATTGTTCAAATTATGCCCTTGGGGTCGAAAACGGGCCACGCTTTGGATGTCACATGTTTTATATAGAATATATAGCAAAATGACTTAAAACATGTTCTCCTCTGAAACCACAAGGCCCAGAGGTTTTATATTTGGTATGAAACATATACTGGTCCTCTACAAAAACTGTTCAAATGATGCCTTTAGGGTCTGAACTGGCCACGCTTCGGGGGTCACATGGTTTAAATAGAATATATAGCAAAATGACTTCTTTGAAACTGCAAGGCCCAGATGTTTCATAGTTGGTATGTAACATCCTTTTGTGGTCCTTTACAAAGTTTGTTCAAATTATGCCCCTGGGTCAAAACTGACCACGCTCCAAATGTCACATGCATGATTTATATAGAATATACAGCAAAATGACTATAAATCTTCTCCTCTGAAACCACAAGGCCCAGAGGTTTCATATTTGGTATGTAACATCCTATAGTGGTCCTCTACAAAGATTGTTCAAATGATGTCCTTGGGATCAGAACTGGCCACGCTCGGGGGTCACATGGTTTATATAGAATATATAGCAAAATGACTTTTACAATTTTCTCCTCAGAAACCGCATTTAACATTTTCTCCTCAGAAACCGCAAGGCCCAGAGGTTTCTTATTTGGTATGTAACATTGTATGGCTGTCCTATACAAAGATTGTTCAAATTATGTCCCGGGGGACAAAAGTGACCACGTCGCGGGGGTCACATGGTTTATATAAACTTAAATAGCAAAATGTCTTTAAAAATCTTGTCCTCTGAAACTGCACGGCCCAGAGGTTTTATATTTGGTATGTCACATCCTATAGTTGTCCTCTACAAAGATTGCTCAAATTATGCCCCATTGGTCAAAACTGACCACAGCCAAAGGTTCACATGGTTTATATAGACTTAAATAGCAAAATGACTTAAAAAGCCTTCTCCTCTGAAACCGCAAGGCCTAGAGGTTTCATATTTGGTATGTAACATTGTATTGTTGTCGTCACAATTATTGTTCAAATTATGCTCCTGGAGTCGAAACTGGTCATGCCCCGGTGGTTACATGGTTTATATACACTTAAAAATAAGCCACGCCTCGGGGATGCACATTCCAATTGGGTTACAAGGTCTCAGTTGAGCGTCTTAAGGCCTGCAGGGCCCTCTTGTCTTATGTTAAGGGTTCTTTTTAAGAAATTGGCCAATGTCATTACCAGTAGGAATGATAAAATAACATCCGTTCGTAGTTTCGTTAAATAATGTACAAAAAAAGGCTGTAGGATGTTTATAAGTTGAAGTCATTGAACGAATATGTCTATGATACTCCATGCACTGACATGTTTACCCGTCTGAGGTCTGACTACAACCCATTATGAAGTGTTTGACAAATGACGATGATCACAATTATAAATGTCATCACATACCCATTACATGTTTTGCAATAATTTGTAATTTTGGTTACTTTTCTGGGAATTTTGGTGCTAGTTGGCTGATGTTCATGAACCGAAAGTAGAACTGGTAAACACAACTAAAGCTTGTCAATATTCATAAACGTCAAGTTATTTTGTTTATTCTTCCTTTCCTGGTTTGAGAAGTGTTCGTATATTAAAAAACTGTGTCACTAAATTAACGTGAAAGGCTAAAAAATACAGTGTTTCATCGACTGTATCTGCATTTCCTATAGTAGATAGTACTTCAACAATGTGCTCTATCTGTTTGCCCATTTTGCCATTGACACATATTTCTTTCTCTTTTATCTCTTCTACAGTCGATAAATATCCGAACGTTATAAGTAATTTGACGTTTATGAATCTTGACAATCTTTGGTTGTGTTTACAAATTCTACTTTAGGTTTCACGAACATCAGCTAACTCAGCACTACCGGATCACCTCATTTTAAGAAATTTTCACAAAACTAACAAACATTACAAATTATTGAAAAACATGTAATGCGTATGTGAAGACATTTATATTTGTGATCATCGTCAGTCGAAAAACACTTCTTAATGGGTTGTAGTAAGAACTCAGACGGGTAAAGATGTCAATGTAAAGATGTCAGTACCTAGGGTATCATAGACATATATTTTCAATGATTTCAACTTTTAAAAATCCTACAGCCTTTATTTTTGTACACTATTTTACGAAACTACGAACGAATGTTCTTTTATCATTCTTAGTGGTAATGACATTGGCCCATTTCTTAAAAATGACCTTTATCATAAGAAAATAATACACAATTGGTAAGTCATACAATATTTTTGCACCACCGGACCTCCTCTGAAGTCAACACCGGTCATTTTCTTAACACCTCGAAATGAGGTGGTCGGGTGAGTCTCCTATACATGGATTGGACCAAAATCCTGTTTTAAAACTTGGGAAAAGTTGGCACATACCGTGTTTTTCGGCGTAGCTGTTTAACCCAACTTTTGAACTTTCTCAACATCCAATCAAATATTGTGAAAATTTCCCGCCAGAGGCCTGAATGAATAAATCCTAACATTGCATCAGCTAGTTAAAAAGAAATCCACACCACGGCCTGTAAAAAAATGGCTCCATTTCTTTTTGGAGGTGAATGGAAAAGCAGCCAATGTGGAACATTCCTTACATACTTCTTTACTTTGTTTACCTTTTTGACTGATTTCCAGTTCTGAGCTCCACCTAGGAAGTTGCGTTGGCTCAATTTTCATTTTCAGTTTACAAGCCAGTGTTTATAGGCCGTGTTATACAATTATGACCTTGGAAAAATCCCCCGTTAGCATCGCATATTCGATAGGCAACACTCCATAGAATACACTTGCTGACTAACCTGCGCCTATTAATAGACTAGTATATACGTCAACAACACTGAGTCGTTCTAACAAGCATCCAGATAATCATAGACAATAAGATTAATAATGTATGGAGAATTAGTTATATTTATAAAATTACCATGCATGTTAATATGAATAAAGGTTTGTCGATCTATTTATTAAGAATTTTTAGCTCACCTGAGCATTAAGTGCTCGGTGAGCTATTGGTATACTTGACCTCTCCTGCGGCATCCGGCATCCGTCATCAATGTGCTGTCATCAATTTGGACCGTTATCGTGATAAAGACTACATTTTTTACTTAATCTTGACCTAACATGCACAGTTTGTGTAAGACCATAAAATCTCGGATCGGATTGTTATTGGGTCAGATCACACCAGTAACACCAGAGTTATTGGCCCGTTTTCATGCAAAAAAAAAGTGCAAAACTGCCCTTTTCCAACGTATAGACTTTATTTTCTATCCAATCTTAACCAAACTTCCAAACTGTGTGTATGACCATCAGATCTCAGCAGACGTCAAAAATGGGCCAGATCGTGTTTCAAACACCAGAGTTATTAACCTTTGTTTATTAAAAATATATACAAAAATGGACATTATTCAGGATAGAGAGAGACATTTTTGATCCAATCTTCACCAATCTTACAAAGTTTGTCTTTTACTATGAGATTATAGTTGAAGACGAATATTAGCAAGATGGGACCATAAACACCAGAGTTATTGCCCTTTGTTTGTGAAAACAAATATGCAAAAATGGACATTATACAGGATAGAGACTTTATTTTTCATCCAATCTTTACCAATCTTGCATAGTTTGTCTATGACCATAAGATTGAAGGTGAAGTCGATTATAAGCAAGATTGGACTAGAACCACCAGAGTTATTGCCCTTTGTTTGAGAAAAAAATATTCAAAAATGGACATTATTCAGAATAGAGACTTCATTTTTAATACAATCTTCCCAAATCCTGTACAGTTTGTCTATGAACATAAGGCTACAGGTGAAGTAGAATATTAGCATGAGCGGGCCAGAAACACCAGAGTTTTTGCCCCTTGTGTTCGGAAAAAAACATCAACAAGTTATCAATGATTGGTTTGCACACACAATTTTTTATTAAATGTTGACAAAACTTACACAGTTTGTGCATGACCATAAAAATTGATTGATAAAATTTGATTTCCAACAGTTGCAAGACTTGCATGCAGTTATTTGTAAATGCAACTTTGATGTCTTCAGGGCCTGCATTAACACATTTATCATCATTGGACAGAAAATTATCAAATACAAAGTAAAATTTTACCTCATAGCACAGCCATCGCAATTTATCGTTTTGCAAATAGTTTTTCAAAACTGTTTGCGAAAAAGACATTACAATCTTGTGTGTGTGTGCATTTTCCAGAATTGTCAATGACTTAATGAAAAATGGTCAGGTAAGAATATCGAGAAAAATTGTTTGAGAACCATTAGCAAAAAAACGCACATCCACTACCCAACTCATACTTTTGTTAGCCCATTGCACTTACCGATGTTTTAAATCAAAATTGATCCTACCCACATTGTGTATTGTTCAGATACCTTTATCTTCAAACCTGTCACAACAGTATGGTCTTCATCTGTACCAGTTCTCAGGTGAGCGCTTTGGGCCATCATGGCCTTCTTGTTTAGAATTGCATTTTTCTCTTACCTTCTCATGCAGAAGCTATTCAATGTATAAATATATTTTGCATCTGCCAATAAATATAAACTGGGTCGTAATTTAATTTGATTTATTAAATACGTATTTTTAATTTACGTGTGTTTTATGAATGCATTATAAACTATTAATAGTTGTACACAAAAACGCTTGACACGTATTTTCCCAAAGGAATATAAATTTAATTCGCCACTATTTAATATAAATTTACGTTTTTGTATCAGAAAATTAAATCAAATCATTATTAGCTCACCTGAGCACGAAGTGCTCGGTGAGGTATTGGTATAGGGGATCTCTTGGCGTCGTCTATCGTCCGTCATCCGTCATCAACGTGCCGTCAACAATTTGGACCGTTATCGCGATAAAGACTACATTTTTCATTCAATCTTGATCAAAATTACACAGTTTATGTATGACCACAAAATCTTGGACTAGTTCGATAATGGGCCCAATTGGACCAGTAGCACCAGAGTTATTGCCCCTTTTTCATGCCAAAAAAGTGCAAAAATGCTCTTTATCAACGTATAGACTTTATTTTCTATTCAATCTTAAGAAAACTTTCGGAGTTTGTGTATGACCATCAGATCCCAGCAGACGCCAGAAATGGGCCAGATCGTGTTTCAAACACCAGAGCTATTGCCCTTTGTTTATTAACAAATATACAAAATGGACATTATTCAGGATAGATAGAGAGAGAAATTTTTCATCCAATCTTCACCAATCTTGCATAGTTTGTTTATTACCATGAGGTTACAGTTGAATTCGAATATAACCAAGATCGGACCTGAAACACCATAGTTATTGCCCTTTGTGGAAAAAATATTCAAAAATGGACATTATACAGGATAGAGATTTTTCACCCAATCTTCACCAATCTTGCACAGTTTGTCTATGACCATAAGATTTAAGGTGAAGTTGAATATAAGCAAGATTGGACCAGAAACACCAGTTATTGCCCTTTGTTTTTGCATAAAATATGCAAAAATTGACATTATTCAGAATAGAGACATTTTTTTCATCCACTCTTTACCAATCGTGTACAGTTTGTCTATGAATGTAAGACTACAGGTGAAGTCGAATATAAGCATGATTGGGCCAGAAACACCAGAGTTATTGCCTCTTGTGTTTGGAAAAAAAACATCAACAAGCTATCAATGATTGGCTTGCACACTCGATTTTTGATTCAATGTTGATCAAACATACATAGATTGCGCATGACCATAAAAATTGATTGATAACATTTGATTTCCAACAGTTACAAGACTTTGCAACTTTGATGTCTTCAGAGCCTGCATTTATCATCATTGTAAAGAAAATTATCAAAGAAGAAGTAAAACTTAACCTTATAGCACAGCCACCGCAATTATCGCATTGCAACTAGTTTTCCAAAACTGTTTGCGAAAAAGACATCAAAATCTACAGTATGTGCATTTTCCAGATTTGTCAATGACTTAATTAAAAAGGGTCAGGTAAAAATTTCGAGAAAAAATTATTTGAGAACCATTAGCAAAAAAATGCACGTCCACTACCCAACTGATACTTTAGTTAGCCAATTGCACTAACCGATTTTTTAAATCAAAATTGATTCTACATCCTCTGTGTATTGTTCTGATACCTTAATTTTCAAACCTTTCACAACAGTATGGTCTGCATCTGTACCAGTTCTCAGGTGAGCGCTTTGGGCCATCGTGGCCCTCTTGTTTTAAATTGGGATAAATGTTCGCTGACGTTTGTTTTTATTTGGCACACATAGTATGCTTATTCCATTGCAAATATGATTAAGGCTGATATTCATTCCCATAAGATTCACTGATGAACATGTAAGACCAGTTAATGTACGGACTTTACATAATGAAGATGTCTTAAACATATGGACTTCTCATAGTTTCATGGCGCCGTGTGATGCTCTGCATCTTTGCTTTTCTTGTGAAATACTGATGTATCTACCAAATTCTTTTGTTGAGGCAATTTAATATAAAAATAGACATTGGTTTTATATAGACTAAATAAATGCATTGTATACTAAATTAATTTAATAAAAACGCTTCAAATATATATGTTTCGTTATATATCTATTATGCTTATTTTAACTTTATATAGATGAACATACTGACGTTGATGCGCATATGAGTCTGACTTATTTGTGTTATTCAAGAAGCACTGATCTAAAACACGGGACAGTTCATCAGTTCATTGATTTGACATGAAATAATGCTATTCAATTTATTTATTTAAAATATAGAAACATGGCATACTACTGTTTCAGGAGCTAGCCACATAAAAATGTGAGTTCGCTATTTGATTATGAAATATTATATATTTATTTTATTGTCGAAAAATAATATTGAATGCATGTACAATGACGATCTATGAAGAAATAAGACTGTTCCTGTTATAAACCAAATCACCATATGCGTCAGTTTTAAATATTGATGTAGGATGTTCAATTTACACTCTTGACAAACTCGCAACATACACTGCATATCTTTTTAGCTCACCTGAGCACAAGGTGCTCATCGGAGCTTTTCTGATCGCCTTTTGTCTGTCGTGCGTTGTCAACATTGAGAACACTCTAGTGGCCACATTTATTAGCCAATCTTCATGAAACTTGGTCATAACATTTGTCCCGATGATATCTCAGCCAAATTGGAAACTTGGTCATCAAAAACTAGGTAACTAGGTCAATTTTAAGAAAAAGTTTGTGAACACTCTAGAAGTCAAATGTTTTGCCCAATCAACATGAAAGTTGCTCAAAACATTTGTTCTAATGATATCTTGGCTGAGTTCGAAAATGGTTCTAATCCGTTGAAAAACATGGCCGCAAGGGGGCGGGGCAGTTTTCATTATATGGCTATAGAAAAAGCTTGTGAACACTCTAGAAGTCACACTTTTTGCCCAATCAACATAAAACTTGCTCAGAACCTTTGTTCTTATGATATCTTGGCCGAGTTCGAAAATGGTTCCGCTCCATTGAAAAACATGGCCGCCAGTGAGCGGGGCAGTTTCTTAATATGGCTATAAAGAAAGCTTGTGAACACTATAGAAGTCACATTTTTTGCCTAATCAATATGGGACATGCTCAGAACATTTGTTCTTATTATATCTCGGCCGAGTTCGAAAATGGTTCCGGATCGTAGAAAAACATGGCCGCCAGGGGGGGGGGGCAGTTTTCCTTATACGGCTTTAGGAAAAGATTGTGAACACTCTAGAAGTCACAATTTTGCTAAAGAGTCAATTAGCACAATTGTTTCGTTTATGCTGTCTAAGATCAGTGGCATTAACGTTTGAAATTATTAAATACAGTTATTTTAGGATAAAGACAGTATTGTTACAAACTGCAATATTAGAGTTGGTGTATAGCTGGTGGCATTGGTAAATACAGGTAGTTAAATAGATAACTTGCTATCGCCTAAACTTACTGAATATGTAGTTAATAAATTTGCTTGTATTCTGTAATAGTTGTAAGGAATTTGATCTTAAGATTGTAATAAGAGTAGCATCATAAAGATCATGTCCTAAGAATTGTTCTGTTTCAGATTCAAAGAAATCGCAGTTTAGTAGATAGTGATGTTCGGAGCCAACTTGACCAGAGTTACAAAGTCTGCATATTCTTTCATCAAATGGGGTTCCATCCTATCGACCGGTTTCAACTGGGAACCAGTGATTTGCAGTGTCTATATTTAAAGAGGTATGTATATTCAGTTTTTGTAAGTTTTATAAAGTAGTCTTCAAAGGATGGAGTTTGTTTGAAACTGGTATATATTTGTCCCTTATGTGTTTGCTGTAGTTGAGTGTGCCATTGGGTTTTGAATTGGGTTAATAATTTGGCTTTGACTAAGCGGTAAATATTATTTTGGGTTGTTAGGAATTGGTTATCCCATAAGTTACTTAAGTTTACTGAGGTGAGGGTTTCTTTAATTTTGTTGGCCCATTTAAGATTTGAGATTGGCAAGTTCCTCATGTGTTTATAGATTTGGATAGATAATTTCTGATCTTTGCCTATTACGATTCTATTCCAAAATTCGATCATGCGACTCTTGATGTTAATTGCTATAGGGTATCTGCCAAGTTCACCACATAAAAAAGCCATTGGGGTTGATTTCCGAGCATTCGTGAGTTTTCTAAGAAAGTTATTATGGACTTTCTCCAAGATATCTACATTTTCAAAACCAAAAATTTCTGATCCATATATTAAAATTAGTAAAACAATGTGGTCGAAAAGTTTAAGAATTAAATCAATAGGTAGCTCTGCATTATTTGCTCTAGTATATAGAAGGTGCATTGCTTGTGTTGCTTGCTCGGCTAAGTGTTTCCGTGCATTGAGGAAAGAACCATTGCTGGAAAAGGTAATGCCTAGGTATTGGTAACGGTCAGTAATTTTTACAGGGTTGTCACCTAACGTGAAATGGATGTTTTGTAGTTGTCTTGCACCAAATATAACAATTTTTGTTTTGCTAAGGTTTATTTTTAAATGCCAGTTATCATAGTATTTGTGGAAGATATTAAAATATTTTGGAAGTCTATTTTGAATCAGATCAAATCACAGTGTCATCAGCATAAAGTAGAATGAGTAGTTTTAGCCAAAGAGACAAATCCAGGGGATTTGCTAGTTCTATGCCAGTTGAGCCATTAAGGTGCATATGTGTTTGAAGGTCGTTTAAGAAGATGGAAAATAGAAACCTTGTCGAATGCTTGTGAAAAATCAATGAAGGCGCAGAATAGTATTTGTTTTCTTTTTTTCAGTATTTCGATCAATGAATGTAATGTAAAAATATGGTCAGAGCCAGAGTAGCCTTTCCTAAAGCCCGCCTGATTTTCATCTAAAATATTATTTTCATTAAGGAATTTGTTTAACCTTTCATTGAGTATGGAAGTAAAAAGTGTACCTTGACAACTGAGGATAGTAATTGGTCGGTAGTTATTAGGATCTTTAGGGTCACCTTTGTTTTTAAATATAGGTTTGATTATTCCATTGAGCCAGCTTTGTGGAATGAACCCTGTTTCCAGTACACAGTTAAATAGTTTATGGTAAACAGGCATAAGTAGATGCTTAGTGGACTTGATATACTCATTTAACATATTGCCAAATGGGCTAGGTGTTTTGGAATGTTTAATCTTTGTGATACATTTTTCTATTTCTTCTTCAGTAATTGGGGTATTAAGCCTGTTGATTGTGTCATTTTGTAGATGGGAGTTTGTGTCATTGAAGCAATTGTCATTGATTGTGCTGGTATTAATTTCTTTGAAGTGATCATGAAATTCATTTAATGTTGGTCTAGTTTTAACTTTAGTTTTTTGGTTTAAGTTTATTTAAAAAGGACCAGTACTGTTTAGGATTTTTTGTCGGACATGGAACGAAGTTTATTTGACATGTTATGTTTGCTGGCATTAATGTAGTAGTTCATGGTGCGTTTATATTGCTTACTGGCATTGATCATTCTTTGTTTGTTGTCTATAGTTTTGTTTTTCAGGGTATGTGCTGGTGGAAGCTTGATGAAATACTGATTGGAGTTGATCGGTTATGTGCTCATTTGTCTGCTGTGATTGTGGGAAAGTGTTAATTTTGCAAGAGTATTTGGTCTATTATGTTAAGGTTAATATTGTTAACAAATTGGTTGGACAAGTCAGGATTCCATTTTGGTTTCAGATTCATGTCAGTTAGATTTTAGGAGGAAATATTGAAGCATTTCTGTGTGGTATTTTTATGGACCAAATGAAGGCATTATGACCATCTGAAAACAGTGAATCTGTTTCAATGATATGAAAATCTGAGAGAAAGTAAAATCAAACAGATGAAGCAATTACATAATCAATCGTAGATTTATTTCTGAAAGTTAAGATATCACAATCATTACATGATGATAGTCTTCCATTGAGGATAAAAATGTTGTTATTTTTGCATAGATCAATAAGTCGGAATCCATAGGTATTTGTTCGAATAAGTGGGATAGATACTTGTTCAAGGGTTTTATATTTGTCAAGTTGGATCTGTATATCATCATCGATATCGAAAATGTCATTTAAATGGGGATCTGTAGTTATGTAATATTTCATGTTTCCAACTCTGCTATTGAAATCTCCTGCAATAATTACATATTTATGTTCATTACATTTTTTAGAGATATAATTTTCAAAGGCCATAAACTCGTCATCGTTGAAAAATTTGGAGTTTTCGGGTGAGAGATATACAGCTCCTATTATAATATTTCCATCAAGTTTCGCTAATGATTTGCAAATGGATACCCATAGTACATATTCAGAGTTTGATAGTAGGACTTTAACTGAGGAAGCAAGTTGGTCTTTAACAAGCATACGAATGCCACCAGATTTACGCTTATACACTTGTTCTCTGTGTTTGGCTAAATATTCATAGTTATTTATTTTAATAATATCGTGTTCATCAGTGTGGGTTTCCGAGATACACAATATGTCGTAATTACTAATGATTTCAGTGAATTCTGGGTTATTGAGTCTTTTCCTGAGTCCACTAACGTTTAAGGTTCCTAATTGTATGTTTTTCTTTTCTTCGACGCCCCCTCTGGCCTAGTGGGGATGGCTGCTGGCATCTGGAGCCCTGTTAAAATTTGGCGTCTGTGGAGTATTCCGGTTTTGTACAGACTCAGCAGTACGAGAGGTGTCCCATGGACGTTGTTTCCCATGCACAGAGGACTGTGCGCTCAGGGAAATCCTAGGAGATACCCGCGGAGCTTTTGCCCTCGAAGGATGAGAGACTCTGTTGCCCTGGATGATCGCGTTCCAGTCAGGAAATATGTCGTCGACTACCTTACGGTCTAGAACAATTTTTGCAGGGAAGACTATGGAGACTTTGCTGCGTGGGTAACTTTTGCGAAATTCTTGTATTTTGGCCAAAGTGCTTTCCGTGCTTGAGTTATTTCCTTTGGATAGTCTCTGTTGATGCTAAAATGAGACCCTCTCAGCCGGTTTGCACGTGAGAGGACATTAACTGTGTTTTGATAGTCCAGAAAGTTCACAATAATACCTCTGGTGGCACCCTTAGAAAATCTTCCAAGACGGTGTGCTCGCTGGATATGAGGACAAGGGATTAGCTGGAGCTGTTCAGCCAGGAAATGGGCTATGACAGTGTGGCAGTTTTCATCTCTCTGTTCGCTGATCCCGCCAAATATGAGATTGTTACTTCGACTCCTCGCCTAAATGTTAATAGATTTGTATTCCAGGAGTTTGATTCGTGAGTTGTGATCAGATAATGACCCTTCAATGGATATAATGTTTGTGTGCATTAGTACACATTCATCCACTTTGTGTTCAAATGTTTTCATTTGTTTGAATATTTCTGTCATTTTTCCATCCAAAGATAAATGTTCAAAGTCATGTTAGTTTGTTATGACTCTACCAATGCTACATTCACCACCTGTGTTTACTCTAGAACGTTTCCTTTTTATATTGCCATGGTTAGTGATACTTCCCGCCGGTGGAATGATAATAACGGTTCTGTGTAATAAATGGTTCATCTTGTGAATTTTCGTTGCTGTAACAGTTAAAACTGTCTACAGGATCCATACTTACAGATTGGGAGTTATTTTGAGGCTATTATCTGGCACTTATGTAAAGAAAACGAGGTTTAAATTGTGAGATGAAAAACATGGCGACTGTTTACAAATTCAACAAAATCTGACAAGTGACGTATAGTAAGATTGACCAGATCATGCTAATTTTGTCAAAGAAATTGATTGGCTGACGGATTCATTTTGATTGGTTTACTTAGAGAGTAATTATAATTTTCTGTAAACAAGTTAACCGTATAGATGTCACTTAAGGATAATGAACAACAATGTACGCCTTGTGCAAACTGTGAAACCGTTATCACAACATGGCCCAGTTTTGTTATTTGTGGATACAATGCGTCATCTTCGCGCCTTTTAAAAACAAATATCTCGCGGCCCTTGTACAGACGTGGTCCCCCTGCCAATTATCTATTGTCGTCAATTGGACAGGTTTATCATGTGTTGTAAAAACGTTACACTGCCCCCGCCCACCTGCTAGGCAGGAAATACGACTGGAATTCATGTTAACTTTGCAATCAAACTGGAAAGAAAAAAATATTTTTTTAAGAAATTTTGTTCTTTAAATAAATGAGAAAATCGAATATTCGTATTAGTTTTTTTATATTAGAATATTATCCAATATTCGAATATTTGAAAATTCGAGTATTCAGTCCCCTTCCAAATTAATATAAAAAAAATTGAAGAGTATGAGCAAATAAACCATTTCTGTTTTCATCATAGCATTGATCACCATAATGATTACAACCATATAGAAAGATACCATAAGGCATATTTCTTTTCGTTCAAAGATGCTATTAATTTATTGAGGTCGGTTAGTAGAATGAATATTGAAACACAGTTGATTAACATTATCAGATAATTTGTGGAGGTAATTCGAATTTAAATTTGGTCCACAACCAACTGTCTTACGTTGATTCTTATTACTTAAATAATATTTCTATTAATGGTAATGTGTGCATGTGTGGATGAGTCTTTTATTCTTGTAAATTACTATTATAAAAATGATTAAAATTTATACTGAAGTGAACACATTTGGAAAGATGCAGTTTCATACACTGTTTCTAGAAACTAAAATCATTGTGTCTGTATTCATTTGAGTTGAAGAATGGGGTTAAAGAAGAAGCAAATAAACATGACGAAACGTCAAGTAAGGAACAAGGAAGAAAGTGTATGTTTTGTTGTTTGAATGGTATTGAAGGAAATTCCTGGGTGTTAGAATATGGCTCATGTATATCTTATGCAGATGCGGATTTATGCAATGCAGATATTGATATGGGCATTTGGCCTTAATTGCTATGTTTTGTTACGACCAAGTTTATCAAAGATTATGTATGGCAAACAGTTTTAATACTTGTTCAACATGAAAAGGGCAATCCATTTTGACAAAGCAGGTGACCCTTTGATTACTTCAGGACTCAAAATAGCCTCAAATTTTATGGAGAAGGGACTTCTCTCTGAAGGAAAATGAAGCGGCAAACTTGTTTTGATACCCATGATGACAGGGTATAGACACCAACACACGTTTAGTTCTAGTCAAGCTGTGTTGTTTTTGGTCCGGTTAGCTAAGATGGCAATAGGGGTGTAATGATATATGGGTTCAAATGATTAATTCTGTCAAGCTAGGGCATTTAATAACATACTGCAAAACAAAGGCAAACATCTGTAAACAAGTTCCTTTAACAATATGTATTTCTGGTTCTGTTTGATAGATATTGAACATAACAATGTTTTATTAAAAGTGTTAGAAGAACAATGAACAGAGCGTTTACAGTTTGTCATTTAACATATTCCGTATAACAAATAAGGTTATTCTAATGGTATATACAGAAAAACCGTGCATTTAATATGGACGATTGATTGCGTTATACAATGTGATATGATACAACATGTGCGATACATCACGATATGCGTCAGCGTGACATCGTTACACCCCTAGTTGGTAGAGCATTAGACTGTCATGCAGGGTTCATCAGTTCGAATCCCAGACGGGCCAAATAACGCGTGCGGGAATTGGTCAATAAATAATTTCTACGGCCAGTCTCTGTTTACCTCTGATTCAAGTAGGGCATTTACTAAATACTTTTATTAACCAAAGTTTTCGAAGAAAAAGTTCGGTTATTAGATTGGGCTATATCGTTGGGTGGGCGGGCGGGTTGGCGGTGTCAGCTTTTCGTTTCCGCTCTCTAACTCGAAAACATATTGAGAAATTTTAATGCAACTTCATTCATAGATACCTTATATCGAGACCTTGCTTGGGATTGCATATGGGGTTTCCGTTCAATAACTTAATAAAGCATCGAGATATTTTAATGAATCTTCATACAAAGATATCTTATCGAGACCTCGCTGGGTTTTCATATGGGGGCCAAGGTCAAAGTCGCTATTGCTAAAAATAACTTAATAACTTAACTTAATGATCCACTCAATAACTTAAGAACCCATCAAGATAATTTAATGAAACTTTATACATAGATACCCTATATCAAGACCTCGCTTGGGATTGCATATGGGGTGAATGGGGTCAAGGTCACCGTTACTAAAAATAGAAAAACGGGTTTTACTCAATAACAAGAACGCATCGAGATATTTAAATGAAACTTCATACATAGATACCATATATTGAGACCTCACTTGGAATTGCATATCGGGTGGGTGGGGTCAAAAACAAAGTTACTAAAAACAGAAAAACGGTTTCCGCTCAATAACGTATCGATATATTTTAATGAAACATCATTCATACATACCATATATCGAGACATCACTTGGAATAGCATATGGGTTGGGTTGGGTCAATGTCGAAGTCACCGTTACTTAAAACAGAAAAACGGTTTTCGCTCAATAACTTGATAGCGCTTAAAGATATTTCAATGAAACTTCACACATAGATACCTAATATCGAGAACTCGCCTGGAATTGCATATTGGGTGGTTAGTGTCAAGGTATCCATTACTAAAAATAGAAAAATGGTGTTCGCTTTTTAACTTTAGAATGCATCAAGATATTTGAATGTTACTTCATGCATAGATACCTCGCATGGGATTGCATATGGGGTGGGGTGTGACCAAGGTCAGGGTCAATGTTACTAAAAATAGAACAAGCGCTGTCAGAGGACAGCGCGCTCGACTATTCGAAGTATTTCAGTTGGTACATATTTTGGATAGTGGAAGGGGCATACATTTGTTAAAATACAAAACTTTGTAGTGAAGTCGTGTATAGTTTATACAAATTTGGAACAAATACTTTAACCATAAAATCTATTTAAAAGTGTGCGTAACTCTGTCAACATACAAAGCAGAGTTATGGGTAATGTTGCCTCTGTCAAAATACAAAAAAGTTCATGGGAAATGTTGCCCCTGATACTGGAGTTGAAGAAAAAGGTATATTCCAAGTTTAAAGTAAATAACTTATGTTGTTTTGAAGTTACAAGACTTTTAAATAAAAACTTTAACCTATTCAGACGCAGACATCGACGCCGGGGGTAGTAGGATAGCTTACATATTCTTTGAATAGTCGAACTTGCGATATTTTATTGAAACTTCATACATAGATACATACTTTCGAGACCTCGATTGGGATTGCATATGGCACCCAGAACTATCTTAAATTATTGTGCTGACTTGTATGCATTTCGTTCAAAAAAGTTGGTTTTCGTGGAATTTCCACTTTTCTTGTTTAATAATGGCTCTTGGTATTGGTAAACCATTAAGATTGGCTAAGCATGTTCAGGAAAAGTGTGAGTAGATTAACTGACCTCCATTGTATGTGTGAAAATAATACTGTTAAATTATGTGTTAAACCCATACTAACTAAACCAAATTGAGCTGTTATTTGTTATCTCCATAGGTTGTTAGCTTTACGACTGATGGCTTGAGATTTGAAAATCCGGCTAGTTATTTATTTAAATATAATATGTTCAGGTTTGAAGTTAAAAAATATGATAGAAACATACAACAAGTCCATGAAAATTTAGATCGCCTTATCAAACAAGGCATTGGTAAAGAAAGTTTTGAGTTTCAACCATTTGCTACGTTTGTTATACAACATTTTCCAAGTTTGAAAAAAGGTTAAAGCAAGACTAGATCAATTTTTAGCTCCTGATTTTTAAGAAAACAGCTTAGCTTTTGTTGTCATTGACGGCATCCGGCATCAACTTGAAAACTCAACATAGTTTAAAATGTAGAAATATGTCTTTAAAGGGCACTTTTTGCAATAAACATCTAGTTGGAGTAAATACCATTTAATTTTGAGCACATGTGTTTAGAGACCAAAAACATTACAATCAGTTTCTTATAGGGATGGAACCGAATACTAAAATTAATATTCGAATATTCGTTTATGTATTCGTATATGTTCGAATGTTCGTTTTGTAAATACTACTATATACTACTATATATGGCACTCTGTCCGAATATTTACCTATCCGAAATATGTATACTACGTGTACGTAGTTGTTTTACCTTGTTTGAGTGGTAAATGAGTGATATAACTTAGTGAGTGTTAGGCACATATAAAGACATGTAAGATATTGATAATTTATTGGAAATTAATTTGTTAATCGTTCCGTTTTTTTTTCAGAACCATGAAGCTTGTATCTGCTGTGCAGTTTACACGTTGCCTGGGTTTTGTCTAATGACCGCGTAAAGTGCTTTTAAGCACGTGATGGTGGCGTTCTTTATTAATAAAGACTCTTGTATAATATACGGCGTTGATATAATGGCGAATAATTTACAAGTGACGTATATTAGGATTGACCAGATCATGCTAATTTTGTTAAAGAAATTGATTAGCTGATAATGTATTCATTTCGATTGGTTTACTTAGAGAGTAATTGTAATTTACAAGTTAACCGTATAGATGTCACTTAAGGATAATACACAACAAAGTACGCCTTGTGCAAACTGTGAAACCGTTATCACAACATGGACCAGTTTTGTTATTTGTGGATACAATGTGTTATATTCGCGCCTCCTACAAACTGTTAATTCGCGGCCCTTGTAATGACGTGGCCTTCCTGCCAATAGACGCTTCCAAAAATGTCAATCATATTCAAATTAATCTGCAAAATTACCCAATCATTGCATTAGGATATCACGTGTTTAACAGTTTAACTATTTCATACAAAAGAGCACGTGGAGTTTGTTTGTGATCTTTCAAAGAGCACATGGTAATGTTTGTGATTTTGGATGAATGGAAGTTAATCCGCTAACAATAGCTGGGGAGGTGTTTAAACTATTGGTGGCAAAACTCGGATCGGTCTATTTTCTATTGTCGTTAATTGGACATGTTTGGCATGTGTTGTTAAAACGTTACACTTCCCCCGCCCACCTGCTAGGCAGGAAATACGACTGGAATTTATGTTCACTTTGCAATCAAACTGGAGAAAAACATGATTTTTTAAAGAAATTTTGTTCTTTAAATAAATTTGAAAATCGAATAATCGTATTCGTTTTTATAAATTCGAATATTATCCGATATTCGAATATTCGAATATTCGGTCCCATCCCTAGTTTTTTTATACTGCATATCCTGTAAAGTTTTCCACGGACAGGTTCAATGTTACTGTCAGTGTGTGAAAATTATGTAAAAGATGTGATATATATTTATTATATTTATAATTATATAATATAATATCAATATAGAATTTTTGTTTTATTGATAATTTAATGAATATATCGATAGGAACACCCAGTGATATTGTGAAAAAACGCATCGTAAAACCCCAAAATTGTAAACATGTTTTTTAGCAGATTTGAAATGGGCAATGCCTTTTTTAAATTTGCATAATGTCTTTGGCGGCTTCGCTTACCCTTTTCTCGCTTAGCATTACCGGTTTGAAAAGAAGATCCACTTTCTTGCAAGACGAGCTGGGTCTTTTATCATTTTATTCACATAGTTCCTATAGTTTGATGAAAATGCATTGTGCTTAATTAAAAAATATATAGAAAAGTCCCGCAGTAGTGTTTACATTTTAGAATCCTTTAAACGCTTGATTAATTACAGATTCTACGGTATAATCCTTGATCCTTCATAGTGACCCAGATGAGCACATGATTTACTAACTGATTGGTACACAAAAACATTGATAAAACACAACGAGGGGTAGTGTCACAGTCGAATAACCTTTCAAAGGGGGGAAGACCTAAAACTGTCACCGAATGTTTAACCTATGTAAACAAACTTCAGAAAATTGATTTAAGATTTCTTTTTTTTTTATCACTCTTCCATTTGTGAATTTAGGCCAAAAAATTGGTGAATAACGTATACTTTTCGGCTTTTTTGAAATATACCGATTATCGGCACACACAAAAGGCAAAAAAAAAATCACTGACACCTGAAAATAAAAAATCTGAATACTTATGAAGGGATAAAGGACTGTTGCTTGCAGACAAGGTAGGATTTTGCCATGAACTTGACCATAGACAATTGAACATTTTTGATATGTCCGCACCCTGTGATCACTTTGTGAGAATTTAGTGCACAAGATACAGTCTTTAAGTAACATATAACCAGTGCTTATTTTAGCTCACCTAAGCTCGTTGCCTTATGGTGAACTTTTCATAGCGCATTTTGTCTGTCATGTTTCATGCGTCGTCCGTCAGTATTTCATTTAATCATTATCTCCCCTTAAACCGCTTGTGAGTTGCATAAAAAACCGTAAGTTTTCAAATGAACTAACGGGGTGTTTGTCCAAATCTCTGGGACCGTACTTGTGAGTTGCATACAAGATCTTTAAATATGTTCAAATGAACATTATTAGCGGGATGTTTTGTCCAAATCTCTGAGGATGCTCATCTGACCATACTTGTGAGTTGTAAAAAGGAATTTTGTAATACTTTTAAATGGACATAATGGCGTGTTTGTAGTTATGGGACCGTACTTGTGAGTTGCATGCAATAACTTTTAATATTTTAAAATTAACATAATAGGTGAGGTGCTTATCCAAATCTCTGGGACCATACTTGTGAGTTCAACAAGAACCTTTAAATATTTTCAAGGAAATTAATTAGCGGGGTGTTTGTCCCAATCTTTGGGGACTGTACCTGTGAGTTGCATAAAAGAACTTTGAATATTTTCAAATTGACATAATTAGTGGGATGTATTTTCAAATGTCTGGGACCATACTTGTGAGTTGCATACAAGAACTTTGATTATTTTCAAATGGACATAATTAGTGGATGCTTGTCCAAATCTCAGGGACCGTACTTGTGAGTCGCATACAAGAACTTTAAATATTTTCAAATGGACATAATTAGTGGGGTGTTTGTCCAAAGCTCTGGGGATGCACATCTAACCGTACTTGTGAGTTGCAAAAATGAAGTTTGTAATATTTTTAAATGGACATGATTCGCGGGGTGTATGACTTCACGTGAGTTGCATAAAGGACATTTAAAGAATAAAAATGACATAACTAGTGGATTGATTTGCCCTTTCTCAGGGTATGCATATCTGACTGTACACATAGATAGCGAAAGCTTACAATTTATAATACGAATTCAAAATGTGGCTCTGTGTAATGAATTGTTTTGTTATTGGTCGAGCTGTTTGCGGCCAGGTCGACTATTTTGTTAAGATGGCTGTTCAGTGTCTGTGCGTGAATCAGCCCGTCTGATCTTGTCCGGACTGTTACTTTATCACTCATCGGGGGGATTTTTAAATAACTTACAACAAATGGTCACCATGTGGAGACGGCGTGTTGCGCACCCGTGGATCCTAGCTCAAAGGTCAATGTCACCCTTAGAATTCAAAGGTCGAATATGGTAACAATACAGCTTGTCTGGACTGTAACTTTAGCAATTATCAGGGAATTTTAAAAGAACTTGCCACAAATGTTGTCAATCGCGCACAAGGCCTGTGTTCCAAGCTCAAATATCAAGGTCACACTTGGAGTAAAATGTCTAATAAGACAGCTTGTCTACAGCAGACGTTCTTTATTTGTGGTTTGTAGCCCTTTTGGCAACTGGCTCAATATGCTGCCAACTGGCATTTAGTTTTGTTTTGATATATGGGATACTGTCAAAATCTTTTTATTTATTTTTATGACAAAGTCTACATACCGGTAACAACTGCTATTAATGGAGAAAAAAAAAAGAAACTGTTTTTACGTAAATGTTAAAAGAGTCGATTGATTATGCAGAGTGCATGATGGGGATATTTGAGCTGATGTCTATATGTCACTAGACTGAGTTAGAGTAAATTAAGCAAAGAAGACGAAGAAAGCAGCGCAATGCTTCATGGTAGAACTTCGATGGGCAATGGATGTAAATTATGGAAACGCCAATACGTCTGACGATGATGAAGAAGATCTTCATGGAGAAATGGTTGAAGAAGATGACACCAACAAGTCTGATGATGATGGGCAGGACACAGATCTTGTTGGGGAAATGGTCGAAGAAGATGACACCAAAAAGTCTGATGACGACGGACAAGACACAGACCTTGATGGGGAGATGGTTGAAGAAGACGACACCAACAAGTCTGATGATGATGGACAAGACAACTATCTTGATGGGGAGATGTTGAAGAAGACGACACCAACAAGTCTCATGATGATGGACACGACACAGATCTTGACGGGGAGAGTGCTGAAGAAGATGACACCAACAAGTATGATGATGATGGACAAGACACAGATCTTGATGGGGAGATGGTTGAAGAAGACGACACCAACAAGTCTGATGATGATGGACAAGGCAATTATGTTGATGTGGAGATGGTTGAAGAAGATTAATACAACAAGTCTGATGTTGATAGACAATACACAGATCTTGATGTGGAGATGGTTAAAAAAGGACGACACCAACAAGTCTGGATGATGATGGACAATACACAGATCTTGGATGGTGAGAGTAATGAAGAAGATAAGTCTGATGATGATGAACAAGACACATATCTTGATGGGGAGATGGTTGAAGATGATGACACCAACAGGTCTGGTGATGATGGACAAGATACAGATCTTGACGGGGGGAGATGGTTGAAGAAGATGAACAGGAAAGTGTTAATTCTGAGGTAGATTCTGATGACAGCAATATTGATAAAAACTTACAGACCTTTCTTGTCATCGGAAAGTTCGCAGGATGAGTATTTTAAAAAAGCTATGCCAAATATAGGCGAACGTGTAAGTGATTCCGATTCAGATGGAAGAACGAGTTATGTTTTTCCAATCCTATCAGGAACAAGTAGGTGTTATTCTTCCATGCAGCTTCAGCAGGAGGACATTGATTGTGAAAATGAATGTTTGGAAGTAGATGAAATTGTATGTGATGTTAACAACCCACACAATTATGTCAGAAAAGTTTTGAAAACTGAAATATCGAAGACTGGAAAAATCAAGAAACAAGAGAGGGTGTACTCTAGCTATCAGTACTGCGGTGCATGCAAAGTTATGACATCTAATTTAGGCCAACACATAAGTAGGCAAGTAAAAAGTAGCCATCATCTATATGCATCCGATTCAGACATTTAAGCTATCAAATTAGAAAAAAAATGACACAGAAAGGAAGAGGCTGTTGAAGATTCTTCGAGCAAGGAATAACCACGAGTCAAATATGATAACAAAAGGAAAGTGTAAAGGAGTATTCATTTTGGAACGGAGACCAACTTCGGGACTTCGACTTGAAAAAGATGGTCCTTGCCCTCAATGCGTGCTGTGGGTTGCCAAACAATTGTTAGAGAGGCACCAGAAGAAATGCATTAAAAGAAAAACAAATGAAAACCTTACCATTGGAGACATGACAACACAGTATGAATGTCTGGCAAAGGATTTGGTGCCAATCGCAAGTAAAAGGCTCGTCAAAGAGGTGTTTAGTAAGATGACATTAGATGAAGTCGGAAAAACTACAAAAAAGATAAATTGGGGAACTACCCACTAAATGGATGGAGTAACATGTTGGAAATGTTCGCAAACATGTCTATACATCCCAGATCATACGCCTTCTAGGACGTTTTCTTCTCAACTTAAGAAAGATCTTGTCAATTGCCAACTATTCCAGAACCTTCTGGATAGCAGTACCTCAAACCAGAGTATTTCAATGATATTGTGAAAGCGGCGGTACTGACTGCATCTCCAATGTCTGATGATAAAGACAGTCTGCAAGCCCCAATCAATGCCATTTAAATGGGCTACGACTTGAAAAGGCTCCTGAATGGAAACATTGGTGTGGCCATTATGGAACACGATGAACAGAGCCAAACCGATGCAGGAAAAGTACTGAAACTCATGGAAATTTACTGAGGGACAAGAGTCTGGAGGCGACATGAGTCTTGTTTGAAGAAAGAAAAAACTAAGCAGATACGAACCTGCCACATCCGGATGATATCCATATTCTAAACTGCTTCCTTGGAGATTCCATTTCTCAATTAGATTACACACAAACAGACAAGAAGAACTTCAGACTGGTTGCAGAACTGATAGAGACAACATTGGTTATGTATAACCGTCGCAGGACCGGTGAACTGCAAGCCGTAAGGTTTGGATCAGTTATTTTTGCTCACAAACGTGAGGAAGACCTATTTCTAGGCTAGCATACATGTACTTATCATGCGGTCCATCGGAAGTTTTGAATTCTAGTTTTATTTTGAAATTTAAGTAAATGTTTGCCAGTTGGCGTCCGAAAATTTGCATTGTCAATGATTTCTTAATGACCAAGTGAATAAATTCCAGGTCTGCAGCTTTGGCATTATTTTCGGGTTATCTATCGTGACTAGGTTGATGCTGTGTATTACTATCCAAAATGTAGATTTTTGCTAAAGATACCTGTTATTAGGAATACTTTCTTTTAAAAGTGTGAAAATACTATGGTTTTCAAATATTTCCAGAATTTTTTAGTAGCCAATTTGAAATGTTAGTAGCGTCTGTCTTTGAATGTCTGAATTTTCTACAAACTATTAAAAAACACACAATTTGAAGACTACTTGGCGTAGCTTAGCCATAATTACACGACACATGTATTTTGATGGCTGTTTCTATATATTTTCATTTTGAATTTTAACTAAACTTCAGGAGTCGGCATAGTTTGGGCATACGAAGCCCTCAGAAAAGCAGCTGAAGCCGCCATGTTGAAACACCCTGCAGCTGTGACCAGTACAAACCGCAGGTTCTGGACCTGAAAGAGAACCAAATGCAGTGGGATTTGAACCACCTGGGCCACACTATGGACGTACACAAACTTCATTACATGTATAAAGCTTGTATTATCTGTTTTCAAACACATTCTTAGTTTGGAGAATGTTGGCTTCCTGAATGTTTTTGGTTTCCGTCAGATAACTTACGTAAGTGATGAGGTATTGAAACCAAATTTGTCAACCTTCGAAGAAAGAGAATCATGTTTTTAACTGTTATTTCAAACCTATTTTATTTAAGTATCGAAAGGCCTTGGGCTTGTAGAGATACTCTTGAGTCAGTTTCCAGAGAAGACCAATACTTCGTGTCTTTAGGAAGAAACTGAGAATGCTACCTGAGTGTAAACCCGGGACCTCCTGGTCACAAGGCGGACCCCATAGGTGTTGTTATAAGGCCTTGTCTAAGGACATCCAGACAGGGCTCTAACACTTCGATATTGAAATGAGAGCTCTGACCTTTACACAAACTCACGAGATTATTGTGTAATTCTCGTTTTTACATGTCTGGCTATAAACAACAAAATACATGATCATTATCCATGTAAACTGTGTCTGTGTAATATTGCAGACAAGTCAGAACCTGTCAGACAGTCAGAAATCACTGACACAAAATAAGCATGTGTGACAAGATTTTATCACGCACAGTAATGCTAGCTATGATTTAGTTCATTAAATAAAGGAATTAATACTGCAACAATTAGCGGGTATGCACTATGTTATGCCAATAACCATTATTTAACAGTGTATATCCTGTTTTTCAACATAATGATGTTGTATACAAATCATTGAATCTGACAGCTGATTTAGAGGTCTCGTGGGGTCTGATGTTGAGTTTGGATATGCTGCGCCTATATGTTATTTCTACACATACATTTTGTTTTATTAGAGCAACAAGTGACATCGTCGAAAGAACTCAAATTTCAAAACTTCTGCTGCAACAGGAGCAGGGACGAGTCGGGGACTTCAGGAACCAATGTCTAGATGATATCGAGTTAAAAGGTGAGTGGAACAATAGACTGCATTCATTCTGGAACAGTGTATATCAGAAATAGTAGCCGTAAAGAAAAAATTAAAGTTTGACAGTTCATCATAAAGTGCCGTTAGTTTGCATACTTTACAAGTTTGAAAATTGAGAATATCAATTTAGTGGATGTTGGATTTGCGTAAATACCCCAGGTTAAGCTCGTCTGTTTTTTAGAAGAAACTCAGTCAGGTTATTGTCATAGCCTTTGCTTTGTTGGCAGCATCGATATGCAAAACAATTATCATGGGCCAGCAAAACATTTAACATTGGCCATAATTCAAATTCTTTTTAAGATATTCAAATGAAACGCGGCATAATTAACCTAGAATATTTTAAATAACCAACTGTCTTCTTTCATTTACAGACGCTGTGTTTACTAGAAGGCAAACCCCAGAAAACAATGACAAAATCCTGATATCGATATCGATGCAAAAGGGTTAAGCTGCCCTGCAATGGTGGCTGAAACACTTGATGAGGAAGCCGAGTTTTCCCCCGATTTTGAGACGAGCAGGATGGGTAACACCAAAAAGAGGAAGCCTGCCATAACTACATAAAAATGTTCATTGACTAAAGAAGAGGAAAACGAAATTAAAGATCTCTTCCAGACATTCTTCAAACAAGTTCAAAGACCAAAGACCTCTGAATGTTTAAAGGGGCAATAGTTTTGAGCCAAGATCGAGGTGGAGTGATTTTCAAAAGAAAGAAAAATGTATTGAAAAAGAAAGTTTTTAGCATGATAGACAAACTGAAGTAGTTCTGAACTATTTTCTTATAAGAAGGAACAGTTCTATGGGTTCATGTTCTTACCTTCATGATGTGAAATAGTGTAATGTATTTTGAACAAAAAAAATAAAGCAATTTTGTTGAAAGAAGACCCTGTTGTTACACTTTAACTGAGGTTATAATTAATATGTAGCAATTTCCTTTGTTTTATAACAGTTTAATGTTAAAATGTGAGGGAATTTACTGCTTATGTGGATTGTTTTGGCAGACATTAAATAGGAAAAGGCAACTATGTGTTGTAAAAGGAAATAAATATATAATACGTTACATTGTTGGTTGTTAGCTCGACTTTTCGAGAAAACGGTAGCTATTCTACTCGCTCCGGAGTCGGCGTCTGATCTAGGTTTTAGGTTTTCGGTAAGCTAGTTTCTCAGGAATGGCTTAAGTGATCTCATTCAAACTTAAGATATTTATTCCCACATTAAATGAACCTATAGCCAAGTTTGGTAAATCTAGTTTAAAATTTGTCGAAATTATGGGCCTTTTTACCACTAAACAGGTTTAAAGTGTTTCGGTAAGCTGGTTTCTCAGGAACGGCTTGAAGGAGTTCATTCAAACTTAGAAAACTTATTCCCTGTATTAAAATAAACTCATAGGCCAATTGTAATAACTCTAGTTTGAAATTTGTCAAAATTATGGTCATTTTTACATTTAAAAAATTTTGAGAATCGGTCTTAATACCTAAATACACTAAAACAACACTTTACTCGTACTTGCATTTGTGGTGGGTTGGGTGGGGTCAAGGTCAAAGTTACTGTTACTAAAAATATAACAAAAATCTGCTTTGTAAGTCGAGAACAAATTTAATTATTTTAATAAAATTCAATTTATAGATACTGTGTAATTAGACATTGCATGCGATTGCATATGGGGTTAGTTGGGTCAAGGTCAATAAATACATTTTTTTTAATTGGCCACTACTTTACAGTTTGTTTTAGAAAAATGCCAGAAACTGTGACAAGCACAAGAAAGGTCTAAGCGCTGTGCTCAGACAGCCCTTGTTATTATTAAAATTACTTCTCAATGTTAATGTTGCCTTGAAGAAATGTTTCCATCACATTGATTTGGTGTATTCTATCACTGATGATATCACATTATAGCAAATATGATTCAAAATAATGTTTATATCTTCCTAAACATCATAATCATCTTTGAAACCAATTGTTATTTTATGAACAGTATTTAGTGGTGTAGTTATTCCTATCTTTCTAAACAAGGCATTAACATTCTACCAAAATGAATCAACATAAGTACGTTCTACGATAAAATGTTCACAAGTTTATATTTCTCCACAAAATGAACAACACTGGGAGTTAAACTCATTTGTAGGTATAGTTCTATGTATCATTGTGCATCTTATTTGTCTGCCTTTTGTATTAACAATGACTTTATGTAACATGTTGTAAACAGAGCATCATTGTGTTTTCCAGTTAAATGTGGTTTCCCAATAAGAATGTAGATAGTGTGGTTTTAAATGTTTTTGTAATATTATGTTTCGAATTTCGTTGTTACTATGCGTAGATATCAATGTGTTCTTTTCCAAATTTGCATTTCGATAAGGTTTTTATATTGGGTGATTTAGACGCTTTAGATTTGAGTAGTGTTTCATTGTGTGTTTTTGTCCAAATCTCTGGGACCATATTTGTGAGTTGCATACAATAACTTAAAATATTTTCAAATGGACATAATTAGTGAGGTGTTTGTGCAAATACATGGAACCATACTTG
This sequence comes from Congeria kusceri, assembly GCA_027627225.1. Classification (NCBI taxonomy): domain Eukaryota; kingdom Metazoa; phylum Mollusca; class Bivalvia; order Myida; family Dreissenidae; genus Congeria; species Congeria kusceri. Next base: position 32,013,421 of record CM051030.1, on the reverse strand, counting down.
TGAGTTGCATACAATAACTTCCTGTATTTTTGAATGGACATAATTAGTGGGGTGTTTGTCCAAATCTCTGGACAGTACTTGTGAGTTGCATACAAGAACTTCAAATATCGTAAAATGGACATAATTAGTGGGATGTTTGTCCCAATCTTTGGGGATGCACATCTGAGCGTACTTGTGAGCTGCAAACAAGAAGTTTGTAATACTTTTAATGGACATAATAAGTTGGGCGTTTGTATCTCTGTGGCAATACTTGTGAGTTGCATACAAGAACTTCAAATATTTTAAAATGGACATAATTAGTGAGGTGCTTGTGCAAATAGATGGAACCAAACTTGTGAGTTGCACACAAGAAATTTGAATATTTTCAAGTGGACATAAAACGTGGGGTGTTTGTCCAAATTTATGGGACCCTACTTTTGAGTTGCATACAAGAACTTCAAATATTTTCAAGTGGATATGATTAGTGGGGTGTTTATCCAAATCTCTGGGACCGTACTTGTGAGTTGCATACAAGAACTTTAAATATTGTCAAATGGACATAATTAGTGGGATGTTTATCCAAAGCTCTGGCACCCTACTTTTGAGTTGCATACAAGAACTTTAAATATTTTAAAATGGACATGATTAGTGGGGTGTTTATCAAAATCTGTGGGACCGTACTTGTGAGTTGCATACAAGAACTTTAAATAATTTCAAATAGACATAATTACCGCGATGTTTGTCTAAATATCGGAGGATGCACATCTGACCGTACTTGTGAGTTGCAAAAAAAGAAGTTTCTAATACTTTTAAATGGACATAATTAGTCGGGTGTTTATCCAAATCTCTGGGACCGTACTTGTGAGTTGCATACAAGAACTCTAAATATGTTCAAATGGACATAATTAGTGGGGTGTTTATCCAAATCTCTGGGGCCGTACTTATGAGTTGCATACAATAACTTTAAATATTTTCAAATGGACATAACTAATGGGTCGTTTGTCCAAATCTCTGGGGATATACTTCTGACCATACTTGTGAGTTACATACAATAACTTTAAATATTTTCAAATGGACATGATTAGTGGGGTGTTTATCCAAAGCTCTGGGGATGTACATCTGACCCTACTTGTGAGTTGCTAAGTTTCTAATATCGTTAAATGGTTATCGTTAAATGGATAGGGTTGTTTGTCTAAATCTAGTTTGTTGTTGTATTTTTGATATTGATTAAATTCTAGTCTTTTTAGCTCGACTATTCGAAAAATAGGTGAGCTTACCTACCGCCCCCGGCGTAGGCGTCTGCGTCCGCGTCTGAATTTGGTTAAAGTTTTTATTCAAAAGTCTTGTTACTTCAAACCTACATAATTTATTCATTTGAAACTTGGAATATACCTTTGTCATCAACTCCGGTGTAAGGGGAACATTCCCCATAACTCTGTTTTGTATTTGGACAGAGTTATGCCCCTTTTTCACTTAGATTTTCTGGTTAAAGTTTATATTCAAAAGTTCTGTAACTTAAACACTACATACAATATTCACTTGAAACTTCGAATATACCTTTTCCATCAACCCCAGTATCAAGCGCAACATTCCCTTTAACTCTGTTTTGTATTTCGACAGAGTTATGCCCCTTGTTTACATACATGTGTTTATTAAAGTTTTTATTCAAAAGATTTTTAACTTCAATACTACAAAAGCTATTCATTTGAAACTTGGAATATACCTTTGTCATCAACTCCAGTATTAGGGGAACATTCCGCCTAACTATATTTTGTATTTCGACAGAGTAATGCCCCTTTTTCACATAGATTTTCTGGTTAAAGTTTATATTCAAAAGTTGTGTAACTTCAAAACTACATACTTTATTTACTTGAAACTTAAAACTAACTTTGTCATCTACTTCGGTATCAGGAACAACATTACCCATAACTCTATTTTGTATTTTGACAGAGTTATGCCACTTTTCACATAGATTTTCTGGTTTATATTCAAAAGTTTTGTAACTTCAATGCTACATAATTCATTAACTTGAAACGTAAAACTAACCTTTGTCATAAACTCTATTATCAGGGACAACATTACCCATAACTCTATTTTGTATTTTGACAGAGGTATGCCCCCATTTTACTTAGATTTTCTGGTTAAAGTTTATATTCAAACATTTGGTTACTTCAAAACTACATAAATTATTCACTTGAAACTTGGCACTAACCTTTGTCATCAATTCTAGTATCAGGGGCAACATTACCCATAACCATGTTTTGTATTTTCACAGAGTAAGCCCACTTTTTGCATGTACTTTGTGGTTAAACGTTTTGTTCCAAAAATGTATAAACTATACGAAGCTTTAAATAACAGTTTTGTATTTAAAAACACTGTATGCCTCCTCCTACTATCCAACATATGTACCAACTGAAATACTTTGAATAGTCGAGAGCGCTGTCCTCTGCCAGCTCTTGTTCAAGTATGATGGTTAATCAGCATTCAATTCATTAACAATTTGTGTCATACTGTAGTGGCCTTGGCCCTATATAAGCAGTGTACCTCTTTATCCAAAATATTTTTATGTTACTCTTTGTTTGTAAAGTTATGTTGAACGTATGGGGAAATAAATAGTTAACCTTTACAATTTTAGTAATTTTATTACCATGACACGTTATGAAATATTTGAGAAATCAGCCTTTTTTCATGTATTCAGCTTTGCCGGGCCCAGTTCTTTCACTCCACAGCTTGGCCACATAATTTCTGTGGATATTGGTTATGAATGGTTATGAAATGTTTAATACAGTCATTTTCTCCTTTCCTCTGATTCTAGTAGGGCAGTTGTAAGTTGCTAGCATAAGTATGTGCACTTAGTACTGGTAAAACACATACAAAAGCTTGCCCAGAAAAAAAAATGTCGGTAGGTTTACTGACCGCCGTTAATTTCTGAAATAACGTTGAATACGGCAAAGAATCCAAACTACCATGTATTCAGCATTACAATTTTACATCGATGGAAAGTTTAATACAACTTAAACTCTTTCATGTGTATAGTGGTGTCTTGTACTGGGTCTTCCCAGGAATTATAGTTAGGAAACAACCTGTAAAAATTCTGAAAAAAAAATGTTGAAAAGATTTTTGCACAAAGCAACAAAATAAAAACTAATTTAAACTCAATTTTTAAAATTAACTTTAAGGTATTCGACCCATCATTAGCTCGTTAATTTCTGTGTAATTTCGACGAAAGCCGTAGCCGTCCGTACATTACCGTTCGCATTCGGAATACATACAAAACGTCTTTAAAAATTAAATATTTCTTTAGCTACACCGTAGTATTTGTTTCAGATTTTAATATCGTCGTTTTTAAAAAACGATTAGATATACAATAACTATTAAAATGTAACAGCATAATTAAAACAATAGTAGAATCGGAGTATGTTCCGTGTGCAAATCATGATTATTTGAACGCTTATTCAATTTTAAGAGCATATTAAAGAGTTTGTTTACCTTGATATAAATCATTCTGACTGACAAGAACGTATTAAAGGAGGTAGTTTTTCAAGAGAAAAAGACACAGTAACAATGTAAATTGTGTCGGCTATGATCAGCTGCCATGATCTGTGACAGTGTTTTGGAAAATTACCGAGAAGCATATTATTATGACTGTTTATGTCTACGTGAAATATTGTAATATTGACTAGTGTGATGTTAATAATGTTCTCTTTTGGACAACTGACAAAGAAACCAAGTCAAACGGCAAGCCTAAAACCAAGATGTATACGGGTTAGTATCTGTTCATTATCTAATTGTAAAGCCATTTGTTTTTATGGTAATAGTTACTAAGATAAGGACAACTCATTAATGGTCTTGTAAATATACTAAATAAAAATGTTTGATTTTTATGAATACACGGAACATAAAGTTTGGAAATACATGTATAATAAGATGAAGTACTAGTATTAGTTTCCAAGCTTATTTAACAAAGTTCTATGTTTTGAGATAATGATATAATTATGTTACAATATCCGTATTGAAAATGCGAACAATTTTGCTTTGTCGTTCTGTGTGTTTTAACATAACCTTATAAGTCGGTTACTAAAACATGTCTAAATATTCAACATTCAACATTAAATTTTGCGTAACTAACATTGGTGTCGTATCAGACAATTATTAAAGCAATCATTGGTGTGTAAATTAATATCAGTCTGTAAGTAGAATCTACTGTAAAACTGTGTACTGAAAACTTATTTTCAGTGATGCTGATGTTCAGCAAAGCAAACACACATCCAGTACGATGGGCGACATGTTAGATGGCGACCAGGCTGTTAGTGTTCAACCAGAGGCATCGCTAGTAGCAGTCGCATTTCCATATTCATCAACAACTGGGCGCAACCAGCTGATGTTCAAAAATGAGAAGGCCAGAAACATTGATTCTCTGGGTCTTCTTGCCTATACTGACGTGATAAAAATACTACGGCAGAGGAAATCGCTGGCTCCGGCTTATGTTCCATCGAAACATTCAGCTGTGAAGGCGCGGGCAGTTTATTTAGTATTTAACATGTAAATATAATGAATGGGAAGCCCTATAATACAGTTGCAAAAAGGACGTTAGAAACTTTTGTAACACAAATTAGCTGATTTTTTTGAAAAACAGCCATTTTGTAAACCCAGTAAAGTTCATGATGGACATGAACGTAATTTGTTTTTAGATGAACATGTGTTAATGCAGCACATATTGGTTCTGTCTATTATGTTTATATTTATTTCATGTATAAAATGTTGTAATTGTTAAATTAATTAATACAACTCTTTTGTTCATATTCTATATTATGTGTTTTAGACTTGTAGAATAAATATTGTTTATAATAGAATATACAATGACGAAACAAAGTTTAATTTTAATGTTTTATGTTCAGAAGTTATGGAACTAATTTTATTTATTGCTTGTACTTCGTATCTAAGAACTTTTAAAAGTTTTATGGGAGTATCTTTCTTAGGTTCTCAATAATTATTTTAAAATATTTTAAAAAGGTATTTCTGAAAAAAAAATCCGGCTTAATGTTTTATGGGGGTAGTGTTAAAAACTGTTTTAATTTTTCAAATGTGCATGGTAAAGTTCATTTGTTTTGCCTTCATTGTGTGGCTTATAGTCCAAGAATAAAATATATTATGGTTTAGATTCAGAACATGCATAACAAAAGCAAGTTTATCACATTTTGTTTATGGTTTAAAAAAACAATAGAAAAGGAAAATTATCATCGATCATAAATATAATTAGCAATATGAATACATATTACTTCCATATAAATTCATTCAAGAATAATTGTTGATTATTTTCAAAATATGTGTTCAATATGCCATTGGTAAATGTATATTTATATGAAGTTTCTGAAATATTAATAAAGTATTTCACTTGTAAAGATGCCTATATCTTTTCAGTTTTTGATGTGTTTAGCAAAAGAGGGGGTATGGTAATTAAAAAACTATATCTGACAAACCAAACGGTAAAATCTCCTAACATTTTGAAGAAAAGTCCAGATATTAATGCCCGTCAAGAAAATAATATGATTTGTTTTGTTCTAGGCATTGAGTATGATGGGTTGAATACCTAAAGCAGATGTAACTAAAATACTTGCGAATGAAGAAAACCTACATAATTTTAATTGCTATATAGTCGAAGCCCCACTTCAACAAAGATATGTTGTATTTTGTTTTGTCCAGGTGGCCCTTTTGTAGCTTACCACTATGTTTTGAATCTCTAGGTCACACCGATTAAATGGTGCAAATAATATGCGCACAAGTCTTGGATATAATTGCCCATCGTCCGTCAATCCGTCCATCCGTAAACACTGGATATTGCGATTATTCTAAAAGTGTTTAAGGTATATTAATGAATCATGGTATACAGATACTTGGCAATGTAATGATTATGCACGACCTTTTATTTTTTACCAGAGGAAAAGGTCAGGTCACAATTACTAAACCTAGAAAAAAAACTCTTAATAATGCAATAACTTGAACTGTACGTAATTCATGATCCTGATACGTTGTATACAGATAAAGATACATAACAGAAATACGCACAGCTTTTTATTTTCACCAGAAGTCAAAGGTCAGGTCATCGCTAATAATTATGAAAAAACAATGTTTTATTAATATTAAAAGACGCAACGTTTATTTAGTTTCCATGTACAAATTAATATATTTACGACAGAAAACGCACAGTATACATAGACATTTGAAATTTGAACCATTTACACGGAGGTAGAATTGGTCAAGAATGAATAAAGTCGCATCTTGATGGGCCAATCAGGAAGCGTCGTGTAAACCTTGACGTTACAGTGCTACAGACATGAGCGTGTACTGGGTTACAAGAAATTTCTCTAAAGACTTGAGACATTCGGATCTGACAATTATGCTAAACTAACGTTGTTCACTTTTGCCAGAGTAGAATAATGCATTTTGACATCGTGATGGTTTTGTGACGGTATGATCTGATTTCTTTTGGTAACACATTCTGCCGTGTATGTCCACACGAGACGCCGTTTAAAGGATTGGTATATTGGGTCAATATTTTTGTATACATGTATGTTTCACCAAATAAAATAAACGTGAATGTAGTTGAGAAATACTGCTCACTGTGGCGTAAATTGCAATCCAGTAAATCGATGTATTACTTAGTGGGAAACGAGTTGATTCGTAAGATCTATTTAAAGGAGGCATTACTACTACCAGTACTACTACTACTATCCTATGTTACCGCATACATGCCAAGTGTATTGTATCAAAGAGAATATATCGTCTATATTAGACAGTAATAAAAACACAATTATGATACATTTTCACAGGAAATACTATATTGTTAAATTAAAATCATGATCTGTCTTGATGACACAAATGTTTCATCAATAAGGTTAAGCACTCAGGAAACTTGGCAAGTATTGCTCGCACTGGACAGTTTATATTGCCTAACTGATGGACGGTACGCGTTCTATGGAACTGGCGGAGCGATATTACACAATGCCATTGTATAATGATATTGCCTTGCACGTACGATCTTTAAAGTTGGCAATCTTTCGATATCTATTGGATACGTAGGTGGACACATGCTCATGCAAGTGGGTCTTGAAAAGCCAACTTGAATGTTAAGTATTTGGGGTGATTTGCTTATGATGATGCACGATTCCTTCAGCGGAATTCTTTTCATGACCACCATGCTCCCTCTCGCTGTATCATACAGGGTTCCGGTAGTCTATTTTACACTTCTCAGCACTTATAATTGATGTTTAATGCACCATTCGGCAAGGAATAATAAATCATAATATTTTAAGATCGTCAAATGTATACAGTTAGGATTTTGTAATGGCCACTACAGACTAATGAAAAATCAAAATTGGAAAAAATGTGTTAGCATTCGATATCTAAACAGGTATACATTCAGACTGCGATAGGAAACTTTAGTGCAAAAGAAAGAGAACTAGTACGGTGCATATTAAACATACAGACACAGGTATTGCACATTGTTCAGTTTGTATCAATGTTCTATATTAAAACTGAAGGAATTAAATCGGAATTATACTGAAAGTAAATCAGTATCATTTTATGTAATTAATGAGTCGTCGTGCAATTTTTAGACATGTTCAAAATCATCAAACAAAACAGTGTTTTGTCATTCGATGGATTGATAAAGCGTTGTGAAAATGAATTGACAGCACTAATTTGAAATTATTGTTGGTTTCAATTGACATTTGACATTTCACCGTAAGAAATAATAGAGAAACTAAATGATTGTCTAAAGAGATCCATTTACATCGATATATTTATAAGCATTTAAAACAACACTACTGGTTTCAATTACATTTAATACATGAACACACGTACATTATTCACAGTCATAGTATTGAAGCTCTGATAACAGATTTACATTCATGTCCAGTTTGCATAACAAGTGTGAATGTAATGTTCCTACCAAATCTACGTGATGTATCTAATGCGGAGTCTGAATTAAAATGTGGAAGATTATTTTATTGGGTACATGGTGTTAATTGTGTGCTACATAATGATTCAGCACAATTTATCAAATCTACTTAACAGTTTACATTACTGATATTCATATATAAATGATACAAATCTACCACTTGGCCCACAATCTTAAAATGTTAAATGACGAAGACTTCCTTGTAGATGTACATTTAAACTGTAAACATTGTCTCAAACGTTTCACTCGATTGGCTGTATAATAAACTAACTTTAAAACATGGTTTACACGATAGCCCAGTCGTTAAATTTTAAATAAAAATACTTCCTTGTACATGTGTAGGTTTATACTGTAAACATACAACTAACGTTTCACTCGCTCACCTACAGAGATAAACTTAGAGTTCAAATGTTTTACAGCATTGTAAATACACACGTACATGCATTGGTTAAAATAACGATCGTGTTGTACGTACATTTAAATCAGTCACAAGCGAAAAATATACCCATCCAAGGTTAGTGTTAATCAATGTAAACATTTAAATAAACCGAATAGGTATCACGGAAGAAATATATGATAAATATGTTAAAACACATACATATACGAACTCAAACTCGCTTGATGGTAAGAAGTATGGACGTCGACACCGTACATTCCTTCTTATTCAAATAGACAGGCGCACAGATGCTGGCGCGGGGGCTCCTTATAGAATAACGCACGAGTGTCCCAAAGGCATCATCTGAACATCGGACGCATACCGACCGAACGCCAGCCGTAAACGAACTAGGAAATTAGGTGAATTTCCTAGAAATTCGATAAGTTACGATCGTATTGTAAATTCAATATTGGGGCATTTGTTTTCGATCTGTTCGCGCTATGCCAGTAATTCGGACAGACCGGTCGGGCGCCTGGTTTTATGTGATCTAGATATTTCTATATCTATATTTTTCCGCCTAAGAACCTTATGCTAATATACATTTAAAATAACAAAAACAGTGTGTCATGTAATAAATGATATTTTTGTATTAGTCCGTTGTATCAGCCTGTACTGCATGCAATTACATGTATGCGTATATTGGTCAAACATGCGATCCACTTAGTTGTAGGAGAACAACAAATGTTATGCCTCCCAACAAAACGAAATACATTTAAGGCCTACAGAAAACAATAAGTGTGTTTTTGGTGGCAGCGCAAAAGAGAATTTCTTATGGAAATCTTCTGGTGTGATTTTACATATCCATGTTTTTGTCAATCATGACAACAGCATTCAGTGATGGGTAATTGTTTTTCGGCGTAGCTGTTTAACCCAACTTTTGACCTTTCTCAACATTCAATCAAATGTTGTGACAATTTCCAGCCAGTAGTCCCAAATGAATAAATCCTAACATTGCATCGGCTAGTTTAAAAGAAATCCCCACCACGGCCGGTAAAAAATTGGCTCCATTTCTTTTCGGAGGTAAATGGAAAAAAATGAGCCAATGTGGAAAAATCCAGACATACCTCTTTACTTTGTTTACGTTTTTGACTTATTTCTAGTTCTGAGCTCCCTAATCAGAAGTTGCATTGGCTCAATTTTCATGTTCAATGTGCATGCCAGTGTTTACAGGCCGTGTAACATGACCTTGGGAAAATCCCCCGTTAACATCGCATATTCGATAACTGACTCGCTGACTAACCTGCGCCTATTAATAGTATAAACGTCAGCAACACTGATTCTTCTAACAAGCATACAGAGAACGATAGACAATAAGATAAGTAATGAATCGATAATTACTTATATTTATAAACTTACCATGCATGTTTATTGATCTATTTATTAAGAATTATTTATAATTGCATTTTCTCTTATCTTTCCCTGTAGAGGATATTTAATGTATAAATTATAGATTTTGCATCTTGCTATAAATAGACACTGGCGGAAGCTTCGGACATAAGTAATTTAACGTAAAATGTTCAATTAAATTTGGTATTTTTACTTTACGTGCATTTCATGACTGCCAACATGCCGGTACTTTCCACATATCAAGCGAATCAGCAAGCATGGCATGCACGGTGGTCTTGCCGATTCCCAATATGTCAGAAATAAACCGAACGCTTGCACTTCGGATTTCTCAATTAGCGTCCTCAATCGCCGTAATGACGTTGCTGTTTACATTCTTTAGGCGATCTGGTCGGTCTTCGTCTGCTGTGCTTGTTATACAATCGTTCATACCACTTTTAAATAGTTATCATGTGACATGTTCTTTTCCTGTGGCTCCTATTAGCATGTTCGCCGTCTCTTGCGGTGATTTTTTCAATGTTACACAAAGTTTCATGATTGACCTGTGTTCGGTAGCGTCAAAGGACGTCAGTTTTTGTTAGAAACAATGCCGCATGTGGTTTAGAATACATGTAATAAAGAGCAAACGCACCGACGTATGCACAAAACAAATATACATCATGAATAGAGTACCTGAGCATGTAAAATAAATCACTCTGTATATAATATAACAACTATCGTGAACAGCCATGACGGGCGGTTTGAGATTGTTGCTAATAATTGTTTTGCATTTCTGTCTACTGATTATATGTTGCTATTGTTGCGTCTATCATCAACATCGGTGAACATAACATTTATAAAAAAAATCATCCTATTATTGCGCTGTTCATAGTTATGTTATTAGTCTTAAGCTTATTAAATACATAAATACCAAGGTCGCAATATATTGCAATAAATATCGTAATAAATGAAAAAATAACCATAATATATCGCAATATGGATTTCTAATACCCCTAATTGTTATGATTCTTTCACAAACAACTAACTTAAAGTTACTCTATACTATAGTTAGAAAATATTTTTCGGACATAAACGCGTTTTAAATATATTTTACTATTACGCGTATTTTTCGGACACACCTCGTATTTTATACAGCCAAGGTATGTAATTGGCCTTTTACACCACGTATTACGGCTTCTTCCTGAAACAAAATATGACGATGATCTTTACCGTATGCTATAAATTGGTTATCGTACAACGTCTTGAAATCGTGCGCACAAGAAGGGATGTAAGCTGTTACTTGTTACTTGTTTCCATTTCACTCATCGTGCATCAGTAAGTTGTAAATATGTTGATCTGGTGAACGTTAAACCATTGAGTAGTTAAATTGTAATTCAAATCAATAATTATTCACCTTTATTTGTTTTAACTGAAATTGTCATGCTTTGAGGTTGCGAATTTGGTACATGCATGTGTATTTTTATTAATTCTGGGCAATTGTGAGGTTTAGCAAACTTTTAAACCGGGTTTAACCCCAATATATTGTATTGACCTTCTAAGGCGGTGATCCAGTTTTAATCCGTTTATATGTGTGTTGTTTTGTGCATATAGTACTCTGTTGCGTTTGCAATTGGTCGCATGCCTTAAATTAACGGCTGATAATGTTGATAATGGTTTCTATCCTGCTGATATTTCCAGGGATTTAACATATATTTAAACTTTTAAATCATTATATTAACACTTTATGGATTTGTATCAATAACCCATTCTTCCGACTTGTAATGACATTAAACAAAAACAAGAATATCGGTAGAACCGATGGATGCTCCCCGATGCAACTTTGACCTCTAAATGTGGCCTTGACAACTTAACACTAAGAACCTGATTCATACGGAGACACGTTGTCATACTGAGGCTAACATGCATGTGGTCTTAAAATCCATTTAAAAAGTTAAAAGTCCGGACAAGCAAAAGGCCAATTTTGACTTCTGACCTTAACGTTTGACTCTGACCTTTGACCTACATGTCCAGTTCATGTTGTTACATGCCGTCACATTAAGGAAAACATTTGTGCCATTTAATGGGAAAATAGCTCGATACATGATCAAGTTAGTCAGTCAGTTAGTCAGGACAAGGAAACAACTGTTTTTGACCTTTGACCTCTAAGAGTGAAATTGACCTCTGTTATACATGCACTTCATGTTGTCTTATTGAGGTAGGTAGACTTCAAAATTCATTGCAAGTTTACGAACAAGCAGTGTCAATTTTGCCTTTTGACCTCTAGTTGTGACATTGACCTTTGACACAGGGACCTAATTGATGAGCTGTACACACCAGCTCATTGCAGAAAATATTTGTGCCAAATAAAGATTCCTCTATCCATGGCCAAGTTATAGTGTGGACAACAATAAAAAGCTAATTTTTAATCAAAGGGCAAACAAATCATCAGACCGGAACGATCTGACAATGTGCGCATGTCCCCTTGGTAGGAAAGATGCCTATGCAGTTTCTTTGAATTGGAGTTGTTATTTCCTGAAATGTCTAGCGAAAAGACAATATTCCACCAAAGTGTATTATTTTAATATGAAAAGGTAATAACTCCCTCAAAAATCATCATACCGAAACGACTTGACAGTATGCGCATGTCACTTTTTAATTAAATTTTGGTTATTCGTTCATGAGATCTTGCGCGGAAATGAACATTTCCTTCGACAATTCATATTTCTAATCACAGGCAAGAACCGACAATATGCGCATGTTCACCCTATAGGAATGCTGCATATACAGTTTCATTAAATTCGGTTCATTAGTTCCAGAAATCTCAGGCGGAAACAAAGTACTGGACGGACGGTAGGATAGAAGGACGGACGGACGAAAAAACGGAATGACGGACGGACATGGAGTATTATGGATAAAATCATCAGAGAAATTAGTTTCATACCCAGACAAACTGAATTGCAGTCAAATTAGAATTCGGACAGACGGACAAAGCGCCGACTATTTGCTTCCTCATTCGAAGCATAAAAATAAATATAAAATATATGTAGCATTTGGGTGTTTCCTCAAATTCGTAACTGCTTTTTTAATTCTTAAACGCGCAACCAAAAATGACACTAAATGATAAACCAGAGATGTTACTAAGTATGGCTCTAATGACATATCAAAGAAAATGTGTTGTATAATACAACCATTAATTTGTACGGCGAATTTTGATATCACCATATTATTGTTTTATTTTTAATTCCACAAATTAAAGATATTTGTAAATGCCCCGTTGTTTTCTATTCAAATGCTTATCAAAATCAAACAAAAACAGGTAGTATATAAACATACAATTTAAATAAAGTCACAAGTTCCTATCCTAAAATAGTTATTTGCGAATGTTTTACGTGCGCACGCGTATTTCTTTGTGTGTCCGGCTTATGTGAGCATGTCGTTGTTAGTGCGTAGTGCAAATATAATATAAATACTCGTGATTTATTTACAAGATTGATAACGTTAACGGTATTACGAGTATATTGATACTGATAATATACATGATTATAGGCGTTGATAAAGTAAGTATTGTAATATATAATGGATATTGTTTAAGGAATGTTATTCAGTAAAGCAACATTTATGTATAACAATGTGCCCCGACAGAGTCATGCTTCTGATCCGATTTGCGTATAAGCGCTGCCAGCGTCTGTATATGTATTTGTAATATGTCGCCCCAAGATTCGTTTATTTCAACACCATGTTCATATACACGCTTTGTGCTGAAAATAGAAACAACATGCATACATTACATATATTATTACATGTATTTAATGTTTGACACTAAATAGCTATCATTACTTTTGTGATGGTCATATAGTACTTATTAATATTGACTATGCACCGACCTTGACCTTTCATTTCCAGTTGCATACTTGTAGAATCCGGTACAACTGTCGCAATCGGATTGGACTTCAGTGGGTCATATACATGACTAAATTTGAATATAATTACATCAATTAAATCATCAATAAAATACGAAGGTTTAGTAGTTCTTATAACATTACCATGTAGTAATAAAATTTGAAGATTATTGCGACGTTCGTTTTTCAGTTCGAGTCATGTTCAGTTTAAAATATATTTTCATATGATTTATTATGTTTACTAACTAGTAAGTGATGACAATAAATAAAACATTGATATTTACGAGTACTTACTGTAACCTAATTGGCACATAGGATGTTAGACAATGGGAAAGATGTATACATATATATGATGTTTTCTTTTCCCTTTTCGAGCACCCAAGACAGGTGTCAATTAGGTTACATATACATACAAAGATTTACAATGTACCATTCTTACAAACATGCTGCTAATCATGTAGAAATGTCAAGCCATAAAAAGACACTTACCTATCAGTCGCTCCAGTGGCTCCTGAAAATATGTGCTTTGACATTAGGCATATGATATTGTACATATGTATCGTTAAATTAAAAATAACTAGAGTGTACTCAAACAAAACAATCCACACACTATTATGACAACGCTGTCAGTGATAGAAGATATACTACGTCAACTGAACGCATTAACATGCAAAATCTTACGTAATGGTTCGTAAGTGTCTTCTTTTATCATTGTTGTATTTTCGTAGTGAACTGTGCCATCTGCAGTATCATGCTCTCTACACAGAAAAAGGAATACATTTAGACAGCAAAGCCTTTAAAACAATAAGTAGGCACTACACAGAAATAACACTGTGAACCGCTTATGTTTGCCTGCATCTAATGTTGGTCGAAATAGTGACATCCCGATAATGGTATGCTTAACTTTTATACGTTAATCAGTATGAGTAAATAGTTTACATTTATAAGCCTTAATTACATGTGAGTTAAACATACATACACAGACATTTTGCTGTATAATACACTTAGGAGTAAAACGTTGGTCCCGATAAATGATAATAGTTTACTGTATAATAAATTGATACAATGATTACTCACGTTTGTTGGCTTTGAACTCCGGAATACAGATCTGAAATGGATTCAGTTTATATTAAGCTCGTGCATTTCTACACGCAAGTACATGCATCAATATTCATATATCTCTTCATGGAAGCCTCAGAAAATCGCACTGAATCGATGGTCATAGTATTAGCATATCTCAATATAAAGGGCAACATTAAATAACATTCAACGATCTATACATAAAAGCTGTTTTTTCTTCATCCCCTGGTTGTACATATAACTTATCTTGGCACATTTATGAGTAATAATTATGTGTTTACTTGTAATGATTGGATTGTACAAAGATAATTACGATCAGACATGTCCAGACGACTTCTGGGAGTTTCATAGGTGCTGTAACGCTCGTCTTGTGTTGTATATGAAAGGTATCAATAAAGGATGATGGACACACACATTAATAGCAGTTTATATATGACACAAAGACAACGGCATTAACCTTAAATACTAGAATTTGGAATGTACATCTAAAATGTAACATGTTAACATGCAGAGGCTCACGTTTTCGTTCAACAGCAAATGTACAGGTTATGTGATATTTTCGAAAAATATGGATCAAAGCGACTATGCCTGCAAGGAGACCAACTGTTCCTCCTACCACCCCGCCTGCAATTCCAGCCACTGGCGAGGAGACTGAATCTGAAGGCAGAATGAACAGCTTGCTTACGTTTAATATTTAGAAAATTACATGCTATGTTTAAAAACAATCTCAAAACGTTTCCCATATCCATATCGATATCCGGTGCAAAATGTATAACTCTTTTACGTGTAATTATTATCAAATTTATGGCATACACATCCAGTTTGTTTAATAAACTAGAAAAGTTCAATAGGACACGGATGTACCAGCTGATTGGGACTTGTCAGAGGAATGTATTAAATGTAAAATGTTCATCAGAAGTGAGTGTACTTAGCAAATGGAAATCTCGTGCAGAAAACCATCACCAAATATTTAAGTCACTAAGGTATGCACAAGGAGGTATTCACACTGCACGATGCATTTAGCACTATGTTGATGATATGTTTGCAGAGTCCAATTATTTGTTTTGACTAGGCATTCATGTATACGATTAATAGATAACAAAAAAGTAAAAGTAAATTGTACATGACCCATTCTTTGATAGAAACATCAACATGTGTAGCAAAATGCAATGTCGACAGGAATTCCAGTAGATTTGTCTGCAATCGGACACAGTTTATGCTGTTGCCCCCAGTATAACAAGAACATATTTGAATTGTATATCATTTGTTTAATTATACCATTGCAAGCAATTGCATCATAATATCCAAATACAACACAATGTTCTCACCTGTAACACATAGCTCCGTTGGAAAGGATGTAGGTACAGGTACAACATCTTTTATAAAAAAAATAATAACATTATGGAGCGGACACAAAATACGACTGAATGCATTTGACCTCTGAGAGTGATATTGACCTTAGATAAATGGACCTGGACCTTGTGCCCGACACAACGGCTCATGATGGTGAACGTCTTTTACCATATACTTTCAAAATCCATCCAGAAATGACATAGTTATAGAGAGTTATTAACTGTACATATGAAGAACTTTATTTCGAACAGTAAGCATAAGCTCATGAGTTCAAACAATCATAATACATAAATAAATATACAAACAATCGTCATGTTCCATGTGATGTAACAAAGAAGGTAGTAATATAGTTAAATTATACAAATAGTTGACAGATCAAAATAATTGGGAGAAAAGTAAGTTACAGTATTAATGTAGAGCATACGTACATGTTGTATATTAAAATGTTGAGTCATGTAGTTGAAAAGCTTTATAAATAAATGTCGCAAGTTTTACTGATAAACGTTCATTTTCGGTGTTTAAAAGTTCAATAAATTTAGGAATGTTTGGTCGTTTCCAAAATATTTATTTAGATATACTTTTCTTTCATTGTAATAAAGTGGACATTCAAGCATAAAATAAAACTCATCTTCTATTGTATTGCATAATTGGCATTTTCTGTCTGCTCTAGGTATTTTATGTGGTTTGTTCCATCTACCTCGTTCAATTGCTAATCTGTGCGATGAGACGCGTAAGCGGCATAATGCTGTTCGGAATTTTTTAATTTTGACATTGTCAAGAAAGGGCTGGAATTTAAAATCGTGCCAATTTTGAATAAAACAATCTTTAACTCTTAGTTTAAAGACTTTAAGAAAAGCGTCAGTATTGCCTACTCCTTGAAATAACCATACTTAATTAAAACCCATGCTTTCAAGAAATATTTTTACATGTAATGCCCAATTTGTTTTTGTCGGAGATAAATCCATATCATTTAACATCATTTTGTATGCGTATTTAATGAATTTCTGTCCGGGGACGTTACAACTTTTAACCAGAATCTAATAATAGTGTTCATTCTGTTACAATATAGAGATGTTCTACCTACTTCTCCATATATGAAGTCGTTTTGTGTACTCAGTTTAACACCTAGTAAGTTTTTCAAAAAATGTTGATATAAACGTTCAAGTTTTTCGCTTTTTAAGAAACCCCATACTTCTGATCCGTAATTTAATATTGGCACAATTAGCTTGTCAAATAGGTCTATTATAGATCTAACATCAATCTCAGTAAATTTTATTAAGTACTGCTTCAATTTAAATAGGGCCTTAAGTGCCTGACCGTTCAAAATTTCGAAAGTTTTATTAAATGACCATCCAGTAGTGAACGTTATACCAAGATACGTGAATTGATTAACTATTTCAATTTCGTTTCCAGCATATAAGAATTTAAGGGAATCTTTCAGTCTTCCAGCTTTTCTTAAAATCATAACTTTAGTTTTATTAACGTTAACGCTTAACTTCCATCTCGTACAGTAATTATGAAGTAAATCAAGTGATTGTTGAAGTTCAATTTCGTTTAAGGCAGAAATGACAATATCGTCGGCGTATAACAACAAGATAAGTTTTAAGTGTTCAACATCAATGCCATTTATACCGTTCAATATGTAATGTTCTTCAAGATCATTAATATACATAGAAAAGATAAAAGGAGATAAACAGTCACCTTGACGTGTGCCTAGCTGACATGTAAATGTGTTACTTAAACAAGTTTGGTGCTTAATACGTGAGTTAACATTACAATATAGGGATCGTATTACATTCATCATATTACCACGAATACCGTATTGTATAAGTTTATAGAAAATATTATCTCTTACTAATAAATCAAATGCTTTAGTAAAGTTAACAAAGCATACATACAATTTTTTGTTTTGTTTTAGAATATGATTTATTACACTGGACATGATGAAAATGTTATCTACTGTACCCATATTTCTTCTAAAACCAGCTTGGGCTTCAGAGTATATGTTGTAGTTTTCAGCCCAGGTATTTAATCGGTTATTAATGACTCTGGTAAATAGTTTTCCAAAAGTACTTAGAAGTGTAATGCCTCTGTAATTTTCTGGGAAATCCGGATCCCCTTTTTTAAACAGTGGTATAATATAACCTTCAGTCCACTTGTAAGGGAAATAACCCATATTAAATATCTTGTTAAATAGTGTTACAATATAATTTGATATATGTGGGAAGCCATGTTTAAAAAATTCGTTTATCAAATAGTCTGGACCTCCTGATCTATCAGCATTAAGTTGTGAACATGCTTTGTAAATATCATCATCAGTTATTTCATTATCTAGTTCATTGAATATAACATGTAGTTCACCATTCAAAAATCTTTCGTTAAAATATAAAACATCATCATCTGCTTGATAAAAATGTGAGTCTGGGTTATTTATAGCTTTAAAATATTGTTCAAAATGTGATAATGTTATATTGCTACAACTATTCTTTGTACTACAACATGTATCTTTCAGCATTTTCCAATATTGTTCAGCATTGTGTAACCTTGCGCCTTCCAATTGTGATGTGACCTTTTTATCGAAACAATATTTTTTATTTCTAATAGTTGATTTATATGCCGATCTCGATTGTGATAAAATATTTATGTTTTCTAATGTTTTACTATCTCGATATTGATTTAAATTATCGAAGAAATCCTTTCGTTTTAAGTGACATTCATTATCAAACCATTTATTTAATTTCTTAATGGGCGATTCGGTTTTGGGTCGGTTACGTATATTGTGCTTAAAAAACTTGTCACATACCCATTGGAAGTCACTATAGAAACCTGAAATATTTTCATCAAGATGTTCAGCGCACTCAATGGTAGATAACTTTTCGGTTAAAGAATCTAAATTTGTTTGATAATTGTCGTCCTGCAATTCATTAATAAAATTGTACATGTTTTCGTCATTCCACTTATAGCGGTATTCTACGTTTTCATAATCCCCGATATTATTATCTCCCATGTTTTCGCGTTCATTTATATCCAACGCTTTAATAGAGAATTTGATAGCGCAATGATCGGATAAGATATTCGGTTCATCTATAAGAAAGGAACTAAAATACACATTAATTCAGGTTTGCATAGCACATAATCAACAAGGCTGCATCCATTCTGTTTAACACACGTGTAATTACCAATATCTTTATCATTGCCTATTCGACCGTTCATAATACGCAAGCCCGTATGTTTACAAAATTCGATGAGTAATTTTCCATTTTCGTTTACGGTAACATCTTGTGTATTCCTACTAATGAATATGTCAGTAATATAATCTTCGTGCATCATATCTAAAGTGTATAAAAATTCATTTTCAACAAAATCATTCAGTTTTCCGACTCTAGAATTTAAGTCGCCAGTAATACTAAAATTACATCTACCATATTCATGCTCAAAGTTTAACATATCAGACACAATGTATTCAAAGATATTCAAATCATTAATCCCCTCTCTACAACTATTGGATGGTACATTATAGCAAAGACAAACAAACAAATCATCATTCATATTAATGCATTGACCCATTATCCTTATCCATAAACAATAGCCTTGCTCATGTTTTAAGAAAGAAACAAATTTACTAATTGATTTTTTGATAAATATAATAAGACCTCCGCTATCTCTTACTGCGCGTTTAAGTTTAAGTGTTCGATGTGCAATAAAATAATCAAAGCCTTCCATGCCATAATTATACATTTCGTTCGACCATGTTTCAGTCAGTAATATAATGTCGTTTCTATTAAATATTGTTTTTAAATCCTTTGATTCAAGTTTATTGTATCTGCGACTAATAAGTCCTTGTATATTGAGTACACAGAAGTTCATGTCACTTTTCTCCACGTGCTCCTATCCATCGGATGACCTCTGAACTCCGTCTGGTTTTGGTGTCGATACGTCGTGGTTTTGTTTATGTCTATTTTCAGATATCGACCTCGTGCGCGGTTTCCCAAGAAGTTTATTTTCGAATGCTTGCGCTGTGTTTTGTTCTGAAGATTTAGGGTTTTCCTTGTCTGTGATCGGGACTTTCGGCTGAAGGTAGGCGACGTGGAGTTATGAAGACCCGCCTCTATCGCATTTTGCTGTATTTCGTTTGAATGCACCGTTTCATTTTTTTTCTTTATGTCAGTTTTTGCATTTGTTTTTATTCGTACGTGGGTATTTCCAGTGTCACTGTTTGAACAATCGTAGTTGTTTACTTCCGAGTGGGCGTGTCTAACGGGGGCGTTGAATACACTGTCGTTTAATGTTTTTTCATCGTGTACTGTTGGGCTTGAGTAGATTGATTGCACTACTTGTTCTGGAACTCTCGCTGGGGTGTCAGCTACTGTTGACTGGCTGTATTTCGAGTTGGTTGGTTTCTGAAAGTGTATCAGTCGGTTCTGATTTAAGAGATGGTGCCAGTCCGGAAATTTGTTCTGAATCAATTTACCATGGATGTACAGCTTTGCCGGGTATTTTATTTGTACTTTGTCTCTGTTTGCTCGTGCTGTTCTTGCCTCAGTAGAATTGTACAGATCTTTGCGGGCGTTCGAAATTTCAAAGGGGTATTGCCTGTCAATACCGAAGTGAGTACCTTTTAGCCTATATGACATTGCCAGGATCATTTCGGTGTCTTCACAGTGAAGGAACCGAGCAACAATTGGGCGTTTGGGGTCATTTCGTTTAAATGCGGGTACTCTGTGCAGCTGTCCCATTCTATGCGATCGTTCAATTGACGTGTTTTCTATCTGGATATCGAGTTCATTTTGTAAAAAATTTAACAGCAGATCTGTACATGAGCTGTATTCAGTGTTCTCAGACAAGCCGTAGAAAATCACATTATTTCTCATATTTCGTGCCTCGCTATCGATGGACTTGTATGCTAGGGTTTTGAGTAGCCTTTCATTTTTGTCTACTTTGTCTTGCACGTGCTCAATTTGACCTTTAACTAATGTTATGTTTTGTTTCACTTCTCGTGCAAAAGCCCATGTTGTTTATTTTCGACATTTGACAGTGTGTCTGAGTTTTTGCTCAGTTTTTCACATATATGAATGAGTTTATCATCAGTGCTCAACTGACTAAATGTATCACTTGACATACTTTTGGTTGAGTTACGTTTTCGTTTAGTTTTTCTACTGACCTCCTGCCAACCTTGTTGAACTTGTGAATTCGCCTCCCCACCCAGAAACCGGTTTTGTGTGTGCACAGAATAGTCCACATTTTTGTCATTTTGGGCACTATTAAAATCCGTATCACTGTTGTCTCGTATGCATATATCGTCACTGTCACTATCACTCATATTTATTTATCCAAACTCTCGTTTACTCCTAATAGTAATCGAAAAAAAGCACAATTTGAGTTCCCCCCCGATTTTTTTTCCACCCGCCATACATGGATCACGTTAAGCAGACATACTTCTTGAGACCTGGGTCTTGCATGCGACATATCTCATGATAAAGAACATTTCTGCCAAGTAATTTTTATTGACCGGACAACAACAACAAAATCAATCATTTACCTTTTACCTCTCAGTGTCACCTTGACCTTACAGGTACAAACCTGGGTCTTGCGCGTGACACATCGTCCATTGATGGTGATTATTTCTACCAAGTAATTTCACAATCCATACAGCAATGACAAGAACTATTGACCGTACACGAAAAACAGAGCCAATTTAGTTAAGGTTCAGGTTTAGCTGAAATAAAAGTTAAACTTGCTTGGGGAAGAATGAACAACTATTGAAAATGCACACGATACACTCATTTGATCTATACTAATTGAGGATTCTTACAAGTAAACACGATATGCTACTGTAATTAGTAGCTAAGTTTACCCAAGAAATGCTACAGAAAGGACAACAAGTAAATTTTAAGGAACGAGCAATTGCTCCATAAATATTGTTGCAATGGTGAATTTTCATGACCTGTGCACTTTTCATCAAAACGCACGAATAGCTTATTACATTAACTTGAATCCATTCAAGGGTGAATACAGTGCGGTGATAATTAACGAATGTCAACAACAAAAATATATTCCATTATGTACTGGGCTATCGTTTGCATTTTAAGCTAACGCTTACTGCATTGTTTTTAAAAACAAACATACGAACACACGATTAACCTGTTGATCACACATGTGTATTGGTTATTTGGTTACATATTTAGCAGGTATTATATAAGATTCTGCGACGCTGCTGAGTGATTGTATAAAATATGCGTACATAATACTTTATTCCCGCCAGCATGAATTTTATTCCGACTAACTTGGTACTTAGGATGACAGACCTTTAATTCAGTGGTCATAGGTCAAATGTGTCACATAACCTGCTTCTTAATCATTTTCATTTGTTTAATATTTCAGGTGGTTTTTTGTTGTTGCTTCGTTTTCTTATTGTACATTGTTTATATTGATTTCACCTGTATTGGAACAGTCTAATGAACAAATTAAAGATCCACATATATGTGTTTAACCTCATTTGAAAAGATGCATTTTTAAGGCTTATCATGAAAAAGATTTAAACTAGAGATATGTCCATGGACACGGATGCTCCCACCTATGCAGCCATGGAGAAACATGGCGCACTTTGTTTGCATACAAATTATTTTGCAAAAGGAGAATTGAACTTTATACTGTACTTTAAGCTTATGTATTATCTTATTCTGTGAATTAAGTTATCACCAAATAGTTTCAGTCCTGACAAAAAAATCAATAAAGGGTAGTAATTAAAACTTTTGGGCAATTATGAGTTATGGTTCTTGCATGCTTCAATTACTTGCTATCTTAAATCATTCTGTGCAGAATCAACAAAATGTCTTTAATTATATTTGAATTATGATTTGCACACTCATTAATAGTGGGAAGTAATTCACTAACTTCACAAGTCAGGTTCTTGCATGCGATACACAATCTGGTGATTGTGATCATTTCTGCCATTTTATATGAAAATCACTGCATGCATGGAAATATTATGCTCTGGACAATTATTTGACCTTTGACCTTGATAAAATGACCTTGACCTTTCAGCTACACACCTGGCTCTTGAACGCCTCATGTCATCTCATCACTTCTGCCAAGTAATTTGAAAATTATTTCATGCCGGACAAAATTATACTTTTGTCACTCTGATATTTGACCTTTGACCTTAAAGTTTGACCTTGACCTTAGACCAAAGGACCTGGTTTTGCAAGCAACATTCCGTCTCATAATGCTTATACTTCTGTCAAGTTATTTAAAACTTCTTCCATGCCGGACAAAATTGCGCTCAAGACAGAGTCCATGGTATTAATTCTTAATTATTTACCTTTGACCTTTAAGTGTGACCTGGACTTTGAACCTAGGTCTTGCGGTTGACATATCGTCTTTTAATGGTTATCACATCTACCAAGTTATTTAAAAATCATTCAATTCTGGACAAAGTTCTTGCCTGGACAATAATCTTAACATATATACATATACGTGTCCTTCAAGTGTGACCTTGGCCTTGGACCAAAGCACATGGTTCTTGCACGCGACACAACGCCGCATATGCTTATCACTTATGCCAAGTTGTTTGAACATTCTTATTGCTGGACAACATTATGCTCCGGCCAGTGTCTATGGCTTAAATTCTTGTAATTGACCATTGGCCTTTAAGTTTGACCTTTACCTTGGAACAAGGAACATGGTTCTTGCTCGCTACACACCGACTCGCCATGCTAAGCACTTCTACCCAGTTATTTTAAAATCCTTCCCTGACAAAATTATACTCCGGACAGTATCTATGGTTTAAATTCTTGTATTTGATATTTGACCTTTAAGTGTGACCTTGACATTGGACCTAGGGACCTGGTTCTTGCATGCGACACACCGCTTCCCTATGCTTAACACTTGTGCCAAGTTATTTGAAAATCTGTCCATGCTGGACAGAAGTATGCTCCGGACGGTTTCTATGACTTAAATTCTTATATTTGACATTGACCTTGAAGTGTGACGTTCACCTTGGACCTAGGCACCTGTTTCTTGCGCGCAGCACACCGTCTCATTATGGTTAACATTTCTCTAAGGTGAATATCCTCCAATGCTGGACAAAGTTTATGTCCGGACAAGAATCCCAACACACGTACATACGTACACACGTACATACATGCTTAAACCACGGACAGGGTAAACTCTATATGCCCCCCCCCCCATCACTGATGGTGGGGGCACACATATTCTGAAAAAAATCAAGATTTTGAAGATACAGTTGTTTAAAAGAGGATACTTTCGTTTTTTGTTTTTACTAAGCTTTTTGTGATTCTCATTTTTTCACCTACGTTTGTGTACTGTGTTTGGAATTTATTCAGAAACAAATGAGAGCATTTAATTGAAAGATGATTAACTTTACATTGACTTTATTTTGTGTTTCAATATTACATACAGGTGTAAAAAAAAAAAAAAGAGGGGCATGATTGCCCAAAAGCCTCAACTGAGTACTAGCAAAGATGAAAGCCTTACTGTTGTGAAAGGCTCGTGGGAATGTACGCCATAATGTCCTTAAAACTAATTTGTCTAGCTGCTTTACTCTCATACATATAACTAGTAAAGGGTCTGGATATATTTTCCCTACAGTGGTATCCATCTTTTCGCAGGCAATTTCAGAGGAATAGTGTTTATGCTGCAGTTCTCAAAGATAATGGCAAAGGCTGCGCAAAGGTTATATCATGCTTGCCGGCTTGTTTTAAGGAGTTGAGTGCATTGCCATTTACCCGTCCTATATTCAAATTTTCTTTAGATCTTATGGTCATAGTCATATTGTGCAAGTTTGGTCCAGACTGGTTTGAAATGCAGTTCCTGTTTTTCATCAAATCCATTTTTGCATTAATTTTCACAACTTCGGGGAAATAACTGCATTGTTGGCCTGGTTCATTTGCTGCTTGTGTTGAAATCTTATGGCCAAACAAATCACGTGCAAGTTTTATCAAGATTGAATGTAAAATGAAATTTTAATGCACGAAAAAGGCATTTTTTCCCTAACAAACGGGCCATAACTCCAAAGTTTGTTGCCCAATCTGACCCACTGAGAGCTTCTGATGCAGGGTATGATTGCATACAAACTGTGGAAGTTGGGTCAAAATTGTCAGAAAAATTTAGACTCTTTGAACAAAAAAGGCAATGTTTGCATTTTTTTCCACCTACAAAAGGCCATAACTTCGATGTTTGTGACCTAACCTTACCTATGTTTGGCTTCTGTTGCAATCTTTCAGTCACACACAAACTGAGGAAGTTTGGTCAAGATTGGAAGAAAAATGTCTTAATCAAGGTAAAATGGCAGTTTTTGCCTATTTTGCAAACAATTTGGCCATAACTCTGGTGTTTGTGGCCCAATGTTGGCTTGTGCTGAGATCTTTTGATAATACACAAACCGTAGAAGTTTGGTAAATATTGGTAGAAAAACAAGTGGCCATAATTCTAAGGTTTCTGGTTCGATTTGGCCATTATCAATACCAACCGATATTTTATGGTCATACACAAACTGTGCAAGGTTGGTCAAGATTGAATAAAAATGTATTCTTTATCACGATAACGGTCCAAATTGTTGGCGCATACGGACGACGGATGACGCAGGAGTAGACCAATACCATATACCAATAGCTTAACGAGCACTTCGTCAGGTGAGCTAATTACGAGGTAACTTTATTTTTGTGTTGATTATAGTTATATTTAGGTAAACTTCCTCACCCCAAGGCGTCAATGTTTTTTTAATGAATCAACATTATTTGAAAGAGTTTTGTAGGGGCTCACTCACGGTCTATTTAGGATATTTTTTTTTCAAATCCAGCTAGTGGTATCCTAGGGATATAATTTGAATTATCGTTGAAAAGGCCCACTATACAATGTAACATACTAAATACAAAACATCTGGATCTTGCAGTTTCAGAGGAGAAAATTTCTAAATCCACTTGCCGTATAAGTCTGGGCTTTGCGGTTTCAGAGGACAAGTTATTTAAAGTAATGTGCTATTTAAGTCTACTTGTATATAAACCATATGACCCCAGTATGTGGCCACTTTTTCCCCAGGTGCCTAATTTGAACAATCTTTGTAGAAGACTACTATAGGATGCTACAAACCAAATACGAAACCTATGTGCCTTGCGGTTGCAGAGAAGATTTTAAGTCATTTTGCTGTTTAAGTCTATATAAACCATGTGACACCTGGGCCTGGCCATTTTTACCCCAGGGTCATAAGTTTAACCATCTTTGTAGAGGACCACTATACGATGTTACTTGCCAAACAAGCAATGTCTTGGCCTTGAGGTTTCAGAGGAGAAATTTAGCTATTTAGGTTCAGATCAACAATGTAATCCCCGAGGCATAGCCAGTTTTGCACCGCGGTGGAAACATTTGAACAAACTTTGTAGAGGACCACTAGAGGATGTCACATATCACATACGAAAGCTCTGAGCCTTGCGATGTCTGCGGAGATTTTTCTACTTTTTAAATATATTTTTAGCTCTGGTGACCTACATGTGCAGTGGACCAGAACGATTTAAACAACTGTTAAAGTGGGTCTACCAAGGATCATTCCAGTGAAGTTTCATAAAAAAGCCAAGCAATTCAGGAGAGGATATTGTTTGAATGAAAATGTTGACGCACGGCGGACAAAAGGCGTTCTTGACAATTTAAAAAGTACTCAGGGGAGCTAAAACGTTATAGTACCTAACTCTGCAAGTCCTCTCAACACTCTTTACGAAGTTCCAACTGATTCCCTTCAATTATGTTGAAGTGAAGCACCACAAAAAGCAGGAAACATACAGTACGGCTCGATTTTGCATTTTACACAGTGTCGCTGCGGACTATTATCGACCCAAAAATCGCCGCGGAACCCGGCAATCCGCGGTCCAATAAGATGACCGCGAATGTCCGCTGTGATGAAGCAGTCGATAGTCACCGCGATTCACAGTAACAAAAAGCGGCATTCACACCGCCATCTTATCGTTACAATCTACAGTATATTTGGATTTTAAATTTTTGGTGTTAAGAAAATGTACGGGTTTACATTTATAGATGTACATGAATATAAAACTTTGACACAATATTTTACGTTGCATTATGTTGACAGTCTATTTTAAAGAGGGCCATAAGTCCCTAGGTAACTCATCAGAGGGGCTAAGGAACTACTGTTCTGAGCAAGTTTCATGAAGATTCGACAAAAAATATGGCCTCTAAAAGTGCTCATTCGCTTTTGTTTTCAATTTGGCCTGGTGACCTAGTTTTTAACCCCATGTGACCTGGTTTCTAACGTGTCTCAGATATCATTTGGACACAAATTCTGAGCAAGTATCATGATAATTGGGCTATCAATGTGGCATCTAGAGTATTCACAAGCTTTTTGTATTCAATTTGTCATGGTGCCCTAGTTTTTGACCCGACATGAGCTAGTTTTTAACTCGTCCAAGATATCAATGAAACACATGTTTTGAGCAAGTTTCAAGAATAATGGGCTAAAATTGTGACTTCTAGAGTGTTCACAAGCTTTTTCTTTAATTTGCCCTTGTGAGCTAGTGTTTGACCCCACATAACCCAGTTTTTAACTCATATGAGAAATCATTTGGACAAATGTTCTAAGCAAGTTTCTTGATGATTGGGCTATAAATCTGGCCTCTAGAGTGTTCAGAAGGTTTAAAATTAGTCCTGGCGACCTAGTTTTTTACCCCACGTGACCAAGTTTCGATTTTGTAATAGATATTATTGACACAAATGTTTTGAGCGAGTTTCAAGAAGATTGAGTAAAAAATATGACTTCAAGAGTATTTACAAGCTTTTTATTCAATTTGACCTCGTTTTTGACCCCACATGACCCAGTTTCAAACTAGTCCGATATATCATTAGAACATATGTTATGGGCAAGTTTAATGGAGAGTGTGCAATAAATGTAGCCTCTAGAGCGTTCACATGATAAATGTTGACGACGAATGATTCATTACGCACGACGGACGACGGACAAAAGGCGATCACCAAAATTAAGATATTAATATGACCCTAATATTTCGTTACTATATGCATATAGTATACTCAAATATTTGACTAAATTTGTATTTATGATCAAATATATATTATCAAAATATTGTATTGTTCACCGTAGCATTAACATGATTATACTAAACATGTTCGGTGTTATTTTTTAATAATTAAACACACTATAATGTGTAGTTAGAATAAGACATCAAACATAGAATAAACTGTTTTATTACATCAATGTTTTTTATGCAGTTAACAATTTGTAATTTTAAAAATTTGCTAAGTAATCAGTGCAGACACCTGCATATATAACTGCATAACTTAAACTGATTTAACCACAAAACTGTATACTTCTATGCATTTACAAAATAAAAATAAAAAATTAAAACCGTTTCCATGAGTGCTTGAACAGTTTTTAAATACGGGATAAACAATCAAAGACACAATCACTTTTAACAATACGTATGATGCAAAGTTTACTAAGATATCCACAGATTTATATAACAAACATATAACACACCATGAAATACACAGTTTATGTGAAAAAAACCCACATTTCCTTTTTATGTTTGATGTCTTATTCTAACTTCACATATTAGTATGTTAAAACATGATCTAATTATTATTTTCCTGTGACACTTCCTTAGAAAATTATATTACACAACACATTATTAGAGTTGTGATGTACAAACTTAATGAGGCCATATTTTGAGACTAATTTTCACAGCGAACAATTTAATTTTCTGCTCGTGCGATCAACTGTTTACCAAACTGACATATATGACACTTAAATAATGACTTGTCACCTCAATTATGTTAAAATGATTGAAAAAGATAGTGACAATGTTAGATACATGTATAACGTAACAATGCTAGTAATAATAATAATAATATAATAATAATAAGTAGTATAATTATAATTATAATTATAATTATACATTTTTATTTATATCATAAGTTTGCCGTGGTTTAAAGAGACACATTAATTGAGAAAACTGGTTCAATATGCCTAAAAAATAAAACAAAGAAGAAAACGCCGCGATCGATATAAAAATCGCCGCGAATGTCCGCAGCAGTCCACCGCGAGATAAGACGAGTTAGGAGTCTCGAGGTGAACACGGCGATTTTCTTTCATCTTGATCGGTCGTGGTGATTGTTTCGTGGTAGGTAAAAGAAACCCCGCGATTGTCCGCGCTATATTAAAAACGTCCGCGGCGACACTGCGGACAATGCAAAGTCCGCGCGAGCCGTACTGTACGAACAGAGGTATAAAATGCGAAAATTGCATACATTCTTGCATTGGCAAGCTGTATATAAATAAATTAACAATAACAGGGGTGTGAAAATATCAAAATTACTCAATTGTCCAGGGACAAGTTCAAGTCAAATAGGTACTTTTCCGCAAGCCAAAGATGCTCGTCCAAATACAACTATAGGATTAATTCCAGGCATCGCTAATATAATTTGTCATTAAAATATAAATGAAACACAAACTGTAAAGGTTGTCAAAAGATATAATTATATAATAATATCATGATTGACTAGACCATTTTAGATAATTTTCAAACACTGACATCCTACGTTTTGCAGACAACTTGACAGGAAAGGTTTGCTTTTCCGAAGGTAAAATTACCAACTTATGACAAGTCAGGCATAGGACTTCTACAACCCTTTATAATAACTGTCTAGTTCATCTGTGATTAACTCATTAGTAGTCTTAACGTGTGGATATTTGTTTGTTACCAAATGCTACACACTAAGCTTCATTCAGTTAGTACTAAAACTGATATTGTAAGTTCCTTATTATAACTCTAATTTTGTCTCAAATCAAAACAATTGAAATCAATAACATAATCTAAAAATACAACAATAACCATTTTATGAACAAAATAATACAGGTGACCTGTTCACCGTAGTTATTTAAACTCACCAGAATTATGGAAGAAAAGGTCTATTGCGATGCCACGTTTAGAATTATTGACAATTGCGCGATAGGTCCCAAAGTCATATTGTGTTACGTTGGCGATATTTATATTGGACTGCAGTCTATCTTTCGATGTGACGATATACACTCTACTGGCATTGGTTATTGTCTGCAGGAGGACGCAGTGAGTTTCTGCCACAGGAGTGTTGGTTCTGGATAGGCTATCACTGATAGGTGGATAATTCCAGGCATTGTTGACGGCATACGGACATTTTTCATTTCATTTCAATAAAACAATTAGGAAATAAGCAAATAGCAAACGTAACATTCACTGACAATCACGATGTCCACACTTTTCTTTGCAGCTTTGCACCTTATCAGCATACATTCACTTTAATAAGTGTACTGGTGTGAAAATGTTAAATAGTTGACCTCAATCAATCTTATGTAATCATATGCA
Organism: Congeria kusceri; assembly: GCA_027627225.1. Lineage (NCBI taxonomy): Eukaryota > Metazoa > Mollusca > Bivalvia > Myida > Dreissenidae > Congeria > Congeria kusceri. The sequence continues at coordinate 31,983,007 of CM051030.1, read as the reverse complement.
ATTAATCCATCAACATTGTTTTTTCCTTAACTTTCACATGCACGCAAATGGCGTGGTTTTCCATCTTGGCTACAGTGGTTCCCTGCACTATAGTATCACTGTCAAACTCCTCGCAGTGGTTACTTCCACATTAGTACTCTTCAGTTATACCACTACCAGCAAGGAAGGTTTCAGGACAGACGATTTATGAGGAGATTGAAGATTTATTTTGTACAAAATTTTAATTTTATCATTATTTTTTTTTAACAATGACACAGACATGCTGCATTATTGGTCCATGTATATATATTATGAGTTAAAATGAAAAAAAAGTAAACATAATAACGCAAGGATTTTACGTTGTCTTCGTTTTTATAATGTGCATATCCACAATTTTATTTCGTGCCAAGTGCTTGCCTATGATCACGTGGAACTTTGTGCCGGAATTTAAACCAGCTATGCTGGGACACAGTTAAATCTCTGCGCGGAGGTTGTATCACTGTGTGGAAAATTCTACTTAGTGGTAAATGCGCGTCGGGAACCACGCTTGGATTGATTTGTACCCATCGCGTTTCATTCATAACCACTAAGTTTCGTACTATTTCATACTCGGAGCAGAATGAAATCTTGTCGGGTCGGGGCAATTTTGGTGGGTCAGTGGGGAAGGGGGAACAAAAATAATTTTATTTTTGGCCTCACCTGACATTTCTTAGTAAAAAAGGGGCATAATTCTGCTAAAATGCTGGTCATAGTTATGGGTCTTGGATAGTAACCTTATATAATGACCCTGAAGGCATGGGTGAAGTTTCAATTGATTATCTCTAGTAGATATAGAGATATAGACACATAGAGAGCAGAAACGGCTAAAAAGGCCAACTTGTGATAATTCAAGGGCCATGGTTACTGTGGCAATTACAGATCTTGACAAAGATATTATACTCATCAACATTTTCATGAAGTTTGGTGAAGATCACGTGAATATTGTTGGACTTAGAGAGCGGAAACAGCTAAAAAGGCCAATCATAGATAATTGATGGGCCATAACAACACAATACCAGGGCTAATTTGGCTGATTATAGAACTTTGCTAAGATATTACGCCCAAAAACATTTTCAGGAAGTTTGGTGAAAATCAGATTAAAACTTTAATTGGTCTATCGATGTACCGACCAAAGAACTGACATTAGCAAACCAATTCTATCAATTGGGTAGTTCCGGGTCACTAACGACAAAATCGCTCACTTCATTTTAAATGTTCTTGCAATCACGTAAAGCTATATATACTGTTAAAGACACATATATCAGCAACGATATGCATGTTTGAAACATTTGGTATCATGAAATATTTTTGTTAAATAGTGTGCTGAACTGTATACAGTGATTGCGCCCGGGTTCCGAATCAAGTATGTGTCTTCCGGATCACTTGACACTTCTACTATAGTTTCCTTAAGGGTTTGTTTTAAAAGCGTTTTTAATTTTTAATCTCACTTAGTAGTTGTCAAACAACACCACAACGAAAATATATTCGTTTCTTGAAACCGAACAACACATAATCACATCATAATAATTAGGACATATTGAAGATTTCCCCACATTTGTCACCTTATTTTCATTTCATGTAGGATGTGGGTCAATATATGAAAAGGTACAAAGCCATACAGATTCCTTGGCCATTCAGATGTTAGACCATAACAATAAAATCATCTTATAAGTGATCATGTTTGCCAATGCTTTTAACTGGTACAATATAAAAATACCAGCTAAAAGTATAAAAAAATATCCGCATAATAAATGAAATCAGTACATCAACCACAAGAGCTGTCAGAGGACAGCGCACTCGATTATTCGAAGTATTTCAGTAAATATTTTGGATAGTAGAAGGGACATACATTTGTTAAATACATATCTTTTAAGTGAAGCCTTGAATAGTTTATAAATGTTTGGAACACAAACTTTAACAACAAAGTCTATGCAAAAAGTGGGCTAACTCTGTCAAAATACAAAATAGAGTTATGGGGAATTTTCACCCTGATACTGGAGTTGATGACAAAGGTTAGTTCCAAGTTTTAAATGAATAACTTGTGTAGTTTTGAAGTTACAAAACTGTTGAATATAAACTTTAACCAGAAAATCTATGTGAAAAAGGGGCATTACTCTGTCAAAATACAAAACAGAGTTATAGGGAATGTTGCCCTTGATACTGGAGTTGATGACAAAGGTATATTCGAAGTTTCAACTGAATAACTTATGTAGTTTGGAAGTTACCAAACTTTTGAATATAAACTTTAACCAGAAAATTTAAGTGAAATAGGGGCATAACTCTGTCAAAATACAAAACAGAGTTATAGGAAATGTAGCCCCTGACACTGGAGTTGATGACAAAGGTATATTCCGAGTTCCGAGTGAATAACTTATGTAGTTTTGAAGTTACAAGACTTTTGAATAAAAACTTTAACCAAATTCCGACGTGGACGCGGACGCCGACGCCGGGGGTAGTAGGATAGCTAATCTATTCTTCGAATAGTCGAGCTAAAAATGCGATAAACAATCCAAAGTGCATTCAGGTACGCAGTGTGGTAACTGTACATAGATTCAAACATATATGTACCACCAGTAACAACCAGATCAACAATCATAAGCATATTGATAAAATTAACAACCTAAGAATATAAGAGGAACAAAACACATAATGATAGAAAAGGATGAGATACACCGGTAGCACCGTTCTACGAGATATGGTAACATCAACACATACACAGTACAAAAAATGATGATATGTCAAATGTAAACATAAAGCTGAATGGTATCTTAGACTAGTATGTGAAGGAAACTACAGATCATTGTATAAAATATATAAACAACGTTTAAATATGGAACTCCCAGTCACTGCTTCTGTTAAATATACAATATTAAACATTTTGACAGCTTTTGAATATATATGATTATAAATATACATATATACTATATCTTGCTTACATTGATCAACTGTAACCAGAACTTTGTCACATGGGTGACAGCGGGCCCCGATTGATAGCATTTTTTAAGGTAGGGGTCAGCCAGATTTTTAAAGTAACTAGTTCATGTCAGCAATTCCATCCATGTCAAAGATTACCTAAAGCTTCGTGGAATATTTATTAGTACATGCATGTTTACATTGATAACCAATAAGTGTAGAATATCTGAGAAACACAATAACTAATGCAATATATACATAACTTCCGAATGTGGGAAACAAATTTACATCCCCGTCTTTACGCACAACTACATATTACCCTAAACAATGAAGACAAGTTTCAAGAAAGTCTGTTGGAAATTGTAGGAGGAGTTGCATTTACAAGGAATTTTTCCTCTATATTCATTACAATAGCTCGATCTGTTATTTGAGTAATTTAGAAGAAACCGTTTTTCTATTTTTAGTAATGGTTACCTTGACCTTGATCCCACCCACCCCCTATGCAATCCCAAGCGATGTCTTGATAAAAGCTATCTATGTATGAAGTTCAATTATAATAACTCAATTCATTCTCAAATAATTGAGCGGAAACCGTTTTTCAATTTTTTTAATGGTGACCTTGACAGTGGTGACCACCCCCTATGTAATCCCAAGCCAGGTCTCGATATAAGGTATTTATGGATGAAGTTTCATAACAATATTTCAATTCGTTCTCAAGTTAGACAGCTGAAACCAAAAGTTTACTTCACCTAAAAATGAAAAATTAACAAAGGGCAATAACTCCAGAATTATGAAGTGCATAGTAGCGGTTCTTGTGCACTGCACTTCTCCTCAATAAGATCTACCCACCTATGAAGTTTCAAGTTAATACCTCTTATAGTCTAAGAGTTATGCTCCAGGCAAAAAATGAAGTATGAAACATTAACAACGGGCAATTACTCCATAACCATGAAGTGCAGAGTAATGGTTTGTATGCACTGCACTTCTCCTTAATGAGATCTATCCACCCATGAAGTTTCAAATTAATAGCTGAAACAGTTTTGAAGTTATGAAAGAAAAACATGAAAAATGTCGATGGACCGACGGACAGGCAGACAGAGTGATTACTATAGGGCACCAGCAGAAAATGTGCGGGGCCCTAATAATAAAAATAATGAGATAAACTATGTGAAAGCATTCAAACAATGAATGGTCTTCTTGGTTTGCACTATGGGTGGCACCATTCTTCAATTTGAAATACCAAGAACAGCTATTATGTTATTCATTACTTATAGAAGGGTAAATCAAACCTATGAAAAGCATACTCATTTGTGTAACAAACAATTCATATTAGTCAATAAATAATGGTCTTACATTGTGCATGAGTCTACTGACCTAACCAACCCATGTAAAAATTCCATAAAGCATGTACAATATAAATTGTTTGACATATCCCCCTTTAACAATGAAATCCGTTCAAGTGACCCGAAACACCCCAATTCAAATGTGTTGATATTACCGTTGTTTTCTGCAGTAATATGGAAAGCAGGGTTTTCTTATGTACATAGTACAAAGAATATACATTTATTTGATACCATAAATGTGCCCATTTACTGGGCATTTCCGATGTTTTCTTCCAATTAATAAAACGTAGCCTAGATTCTGCAACCGGTGTTCATGTGGATTTTTAAACATGTATTACTCGTAAAGCCGTGTTTCGGTTCATTGTTCAGTGTACAGAGTTGAGACTTTGGTGATTTACTGCAAATGTATTACTGTTCAAACACCACTTAAGATCAAAACACTGACAGTGTAGAAAGACTGTTGGCGACAAAGAAACTAGAAGCATGTGAATTACGAGGGTTGTTCAAAAATAACGTAGACTGTTGCTATAAAACTTTAATTATTATGCAAACATACATGTATAATACATCAGAGCAATTCGCATTTTTAGTAGACAGCAACCGTAATATTTTGATGAATATATCTACATCATACGAACTTTACAGATCCGCTTTGTAACTATGGCTACGCATAGGCGGCGCAGTCCGAAAGTACTCGCTAATTATAAAGCATGAGCTGCGGTTAATGCCATTAATATAATACCGATTGGCGTAATTTTCCGCGTAAACATGACGCTACGTATTGATCACGTGCTGCGCAATTTTGACGTCATTTGATCGTGAATAAACAACATTTAATCATTGCGGGTATCGTTGCTGACATCACTAAAATGTCGTCATTGGAGCGCTTGGAAACTCGCGCCGTAATTAAATTGTGTGATGATCTGGGTAAAACGCCCACGGAAACCTTCAAACTAATGAAGAAAACACCACGTCAAACAACAGTGAGTCGTGCATTAGTGTTTAAATGGTACAAACGGTTTGAGGATGGTCAGGATTCTCTTAAAGATAATAAAGGTCGGGGAAGAAAAACGTCAATACGGGTCGCTCTCGATAAAGACAGGCGCCTTACAGTGCGGATATTGTCAGAGATGTTTGGAATCAGCGTTGGTGCTGTACACAATGTTTTAACAGTTCAGCTGAAGATGTCTAAGGTATCATTTATGTGTATTTACAACCTTTCACGCTACAATAATCATAATGAGTATATGTTCTTGACACAAAAACTATTCCTAACGAAACTTTAAGGATTTGCAAAACGATAAATCGGTGCATCATTTATTTATTTTTGATTAATTTTTATAATTAATACAATAAAGATAAAAACGATTATTATTATTATTATTATTATTTTATTAACGTTAACCTTATCAAATGTTTTAGGTGCACGCACGGTGGGCTCCCCGTCTTCTAAAAGATGTTGAAAAGGAGCGCTGAGTGAGAGAGTCACGATCATTCCTCAGACGCTACCATAGAGAATGGGATGCGTTCCTATATAGAATCATTACAACAGACGAGACCTGGTTGTGGTTTTACGACCCTGAGACGAAGAGTCAGTCAGCTGTGTGGAAGCGCCCAGGTTCGCCACCACCCGAGAAAGCACGTGTTAGCAAGTCCGGCGCCAAACACATGTTCATGATGTTCTGTGACAGGAAGGGGATGATTCTGCGGCACGCAGTCCCCAGGAACACCACTATCAGTGCAGAATATTATTCAAAGGTAAATTAATAGTTTAATGTTTTTCATCCACCAAATATTAGAGCATATAAACAGTTCTCAAAACCACAAGATGTATGCGTTTCACCAAAACGTATCAGATTTAATTACATTAGACATATTAACATTGTATATGATTTTGATTGTTTATAATTGAAGTCGATTTATAATTTGGGTAAGCTTAATGGCTTTAAATAAAAATATCTTATTCATATTCTCTTATCATACATCGTATCTTTCGATCAATATTTTATTACAACAGGTCCTGCGCCGTGACTTGTTGAACGCCCGTCGCAAGAAGCGAGCTGACATGCCACTTGAACAGTTTCTGTTGCATCAGGACAACGCTTCCCCGCACACGGCAGAAACGACAACAATCGAAATGGGTGTTATTGGCTTTGGCAGACTTTCCCACCCCACATACTATCCGGACTTAGCTCCGTTTGACTTCGGGATTTTCCCTGCTATCAATTCTCAACTAAAATGTCAGAAGTTGAAAAGTTTTCATGAACTCAAAACTGCCACTGCAAGAATAACATCTCAGTTTGATGAGATGTGGTACCGAAATATATTTGACCAGTGGATCCACCGTCATCGGCGATGTATACAGCACAACGGAGAGTATTTCGAGAAAAAATAACGCTGCTACCGACATCATGACGTCTTTGACGTCGACGCTCAACATTCTACGTGCGCCGGGCCGCTGATACTGACTGTACACCATTGAACATTATTTTTACACACTTAATGACAACTGAATGAGATTTGGGAATATTATTAATGAATGATCGTTTATTGTTGCAGTAAGTAACGAAATATTTTGTTCAAGCTAAATATTTTATGGAAACAGAATTATATACAAGCCCATTAATAAGTCTATCTGCAAAGGCCAGAAAAACCAATGAGGGTAGTAGTTAGGCGCACCAATTGTTCTTAACCAAAGTTCTATAAATAAACATGTTTATTTATAGATCTTTGTTCGAAGCCTACTAAGTAAAATAGATCATACGCTGCATGCTCTCAAGTGTCCATAGTGCAGTTTAAAATTAATAAATTGCAGTAATTGGTTGTCAAAATATTCAGAATGAGAATTGGTAACAAATAAAAACACCTATGCAACGAGCCAAAATAATCGATGTAGCGCATTAATTTGGTGGTCTTATTCCCGGGCACTCCGGTAAATATTTATGTTACATACAAGTAAATAGCAAAAGTATCGGTGTCATTAGTTTTAAGTTATTTTTTTTTTTTTTAAATGACCTTTTTACATACAGTAATTGTAATCAATCACATGATATGCACATTATAATACATATTACATACATTATCTTAAATAATTAAAATTTAAGAAAACGGGTGTGAGATTTTGCTGTTCTGAAGAAGGACTCTTTCTGTTTTCGATTTACTGACTAATAGCCTGCAAAGAAAAGAAGTAGTTTTCCGCAATACCTGTTTTGGAAATTACCCTCCCAAAAGACCGTTGGTTTCTGCCAACAGTCTAAAAAATCTAAATGGGAGGGTGGTAATCATTTTCAGAATCATTAATCTTGAAGTTACCCGGAACTACCAGTGATTCAGAACTCTTTCAATGACTCAGACTGTATAGCCTGTCATCTTCGATGGGGGGGGGGGGGGGGTCACTGCTGAGGTAGAGTATCTAGCTTTTTTCATGGCTGTGAGACAGCAAACCAGGATCATAGATTGTATGAAACTGTACTGGCATTTAAAACGTTGGATTAATAATGCTTAAGTGAAGCAATCGTTTATAACAAACAATGAACACACAAGGGATGGTGACTGACCACAATTGCTCAACGTGAGCAAAAACTAAATGTCCTTTTTAACAAATGAAAAAAAAATCCACTCACAATAGCAAACAAGGCATGCTATCTAAAGAGGTACTTACCATGTTTTTGCGTGGTAAATGTTACTGCTGAACTGTGTGTTGAGTTACCAATTGCGTTAAAAGCAAACACTTTAACCATATACTCATTTCCATGTTGCAGGTTCTTTAAAGTGATGCTGTTTTCAGATGTTACTATCTCTGACGCCCAAACTGTATCAGTCTTATTCTTTAGTAGCACATAGAATGTTTGTGGAAGTCACCCATCAAACCCTGGTCTCCATGTTACGACAACAGAGTCAGTTGTAAGAGTATGTTGTTGATATTCTAATCCTGTTACTGGTTCAGGTTTTGCTGAAATCATAGTTATATTTATGGTATTGCTGATTGAAGACTTTATTGGATGTTGCAAATATGCATTATATTATTTAGCACAAAATTGACTGTAGTTTGTCAACAATGCGCAGACTCACTGAATAAACAGCAACCACCTGTCAATATTTATTTATTAAGGCTAAAAAAAGTTCATGATTTGTTTCTCAGGCAGCGCCACAACGCTTTTTTATGGCCCGCCACAATTTTGATTTAATGTGAAAAAAAAAATTAACTATGCTTTGCCAATAGCGCCCGAGTTTTAAATGAGCAGTCCAGAAATATGTTTAAAAAAATAAAACTTTGCAGAAAGTGTTTCTAATGGGCATGTTACCAAACAAAATACAAAAACTATGCATTTAAATCCGTTCATTATTAACATTTTGGTAACTTGCTATCGTCTATTTTCTGTATGCGATAACTGGTGATTACTCTAGAGTAAACCACCATGTACATTGCACTATGTTACGTTTGTACCAAGCACTTTTGAACAATGCCTTTCCTAAATAAGAAACAGATTTCGGACGAATCAACGCCATAAACGTTCATAAGAACTACTACTAAAATTACGATGTATTGAATTAGATCTAATAGACAGCGGCTTAAAAGTAAATGAATTCGCATTTTAACATCGCGGAAGAAGAGTAACCCGGTAGAGATTTTGTTATTTCCAGTAACTTTCTTCATGTCTGATTGAACTATATAAATCGGATATACACAAATTGTAAAATACTGTGTAAATTTTGAAAAAAACAAGTCATATTCGATTGGGAACCTTTATAAATGTCATCTATTTGTTGATTTAAACTTTTGTTTGGTAGCTGCTTTTGCTTGTGTAATAGCATTCCATATTTGTTGAAGAAAATCTGTGTCAATATAAGTGCTATGGAAGCAAACGAAAATGCCAGCTGCAGTGACAAGTGTTGATATTATTTTCCAAATATTATTGGTGATTTATAAACAATATGAAAAACGAAAAGATAAATTCTATAAAAGAAGTACTTTAATGCTGATGATATATAAATTTGAAGGCACTTATGTTAATTATGAACATTCAAATTTATTGCTTGCATAAATGACCGTGTGTGAATAATAAATCTATATTTAGAATTTTATAAACTGGGATGCTTATGTTGTTATTAAAACTTTAAATTGTCTTTAATCTGTACTTATTTACTTGTTTTAATAAGCCATTACATAGCGACAACAGAAAAGAGCAGGAGAAAAAAAAATACTTCAATAAAAACAATTTGCACTCCCTTAAATTTTTGGAAAAAGTGCCCGAGGAACAATTCACTACAGGTATTTTTTTAGCCTTATGCAGATACTGACAAATGCACTTGGCGTTAATGACCTCCATTAACAATTTGCAGCTAGTTTGGAGTGGTGTGTTTGTAATATTAACAATCATGTAACTATACCCACACATTTTACGCAACATATATAAGCCCAACATGAAACAATATTACATTTTTCACATTCCACTTAATCAGAACATGAATATTCTTGACAAAATTTTGGCAGTTAAATAAGAGGTTACCTATTATTGATTTAATATATACTTTACTTCTTATCTACAGGCTAAAATTATTTCAAGGACATAACTCTAATATAAAACAAGAGTGCCAAATGGCCCTAAAGTGCTAATTTAAGTATAAAGATCTGGGCAGTTCAGTTTCATGAGAAGACTTTAAAAATCATTTTCCTATTTCAGTCTATATAAACTATGTGACCCCTAGGACATGGCTACATTTAACCCCTGGGGCACAATTTGAACAATCTTAGTAGAAGACCACTATACAATGTTATATACGTTACATGAAACATTTTTAAAGACAATTTGCCAATGTAATCCAAGGAGGGGGCCAATTTTACCCCGGGGGCACAATATGAACAATCTCTGTAGACAACCAAGTTAAGATGTTACATACAAATTACAAAACCACTGGACCATGAGGACCATGAGGTTTCAGACTATAATATTTTTTCACTGGGCCATGAGGTTTCAAAAGAGAATATTGTTTAAGTCATTTTGCTATTTAAGTCAATATAAACCATGTGACCCCCGTATAGAAAACATGTGACCACAGGGCATGGCTTTTTTTTAACCCCAGTGCCATACTTTGAACACTCTTTGTAGAGAACCACTAAAGAATGTTACATACCAAATAAGAAACCTCTCGGCCTTGCGGTTTCAGAGGACAAGTTATTTAAAGTAAGTTTGCTATTTAAGTCTACATGTATACAAGAGCAGCGCCTACAGGTGCTGGACGCTCGACTTTCTCATATTTGATAGTACTCTAGGCTTTTTGTTTTTAGAATAAGTTTATCACTGTCATTGAGTCTTTTGAATTTCAAGTCAATACCTTTTATAGATATTGATAAATTTGAGCTAAAGCAAACAATTCTAATTTGAAAAAAAGGCAATAACTCCACCAAAATTTTGTATATTAGTTAACTCATCTTGTCTACAGAGTGGGTTCATAACTGTGATCGAGTATTTTGTGTTTCAAGTCAATACCTCTTACAGATATTGTGAAATTTGATCTAAAGCAAACATTTTAAGTTGACAAAAGGGCAATTACTCAAGCAAAATCCTTGAAAGAGTTACCTCCTCTTGTCTACTGAATAAGTTCATCACTGTGATCAACTACTTTGAGTTTCAAGTCAATACCTCATATAGGTATTGAGAAATTAGACCAAAAAGGAATATTGCAAGTTATAAAGAGTAATAACCCCAACAAAATAGTTCAATGAGTTGCCTCCTCTTGTGTGCAGAATGGCTTCAGCACCATAGAACAAGTACCTTGAGTTTCAATTTAATGTCTTTGACAGTTATTGTGAAATGTTATATTTACCACACATTGTCAAAATAAGCTAAGTTGTAAGTCCAAACAAGGGCAGATAACTCTGAAAATACAAATCACAGGGTTACCTACCTTGTTGTAATAGAGTGCCCTTTTGATAGTGAACAAGTATTGAAAGTTGCAAATGGACACCTTTGATAGTTTTCGAGAAATGGACTCTGAGAAAAAAGTTAACCAAAAAACATTACTAACGCTGACGCAGACGCTGATGCAGACGCTGATGCAGACGCTGATGCAGACGACAGGGCGACAACAATAACTCGACTTCTTTTCTTCGAAAAGTCGAGCTAATAAACCATGTGACCCAAGGGGCTACTTTTTACTCCAGGGCTAATTTGAACACCCTTTGTAGAGGACCACTATAGGATGCTACATACCAAATACTAAACCTATGTATCTTGCGGTTTCAGAGAAGATTTTAACAGACATTTTGCTATTTCAGTCCATACAAGTGGGCCACAATGGCCCTAGGTCGCTCACATGAGTTTAAGGCATCATAATGGCTTATAACAAGAGGACCAAAAGGCACTAAACCACTTACATGACTATAAAGATCTGGGCCTCTCAGTTTCAGGAGCAGATTTTAAAAGTCTATATAAACCATGTGACCCACAGGGCACGGCCACTTTCTACTCCAGGTGCATAATTTGAACAATATTTGTAGGGGACCACTATAACAGATTTTAGCCAAATATGAAACATCTGGGCCTTGCAGTTTCTGAGGAGGAGATTTTCAAAGCCCACTTCCCGCACAGTCTATAGAAACCATGTGACCCCTGGGTGTGGTTTCCTTTTACTCCAGGGACATCATGTACACTACTTGTAGAGGACCACTATACTATGTTACATACAAAATATGAAACCTCTGGGCCTTGCAGTTTCAGAGAGGATTTGTGAAGTCCACTTTCCATATAAGTCTATACAAACCCCGCGGCGTGGCTAGGTTTGACTCCATTGGTGTAACTTGAACACTCTATGTAGAAGGCCAATATAATATGTTACATACCAATTACGAAACCTCTGGGCCTTAAGGTTTCAGAGAAGGAACTTTTAAAAGTCATTTTGTCATTAAGGTCTATACAAACCATGTGAGCCCCGAGGTGTGGCCTCTTTTTACCCAAGGGGCATCATTTGAACATTCTTTGTAGCGGACCATTATACAATGTTACATACCAAATACAAAACCTTTGGGCCTTGCAGTTTCAGAGGAGAAGATTTTTAAAGTCCACTTGCCATATATAAGTCTATAAAAATCATGTGACCCCATGGGCGTGGCCAGGTTTGACTCCAGGGGCATTATTTGAACAATCCTTGTGGAAGATCACTATACAATGTTACATACCAAATACAAAACCTCTAGGTCTTGCAGTTTCAGAGAAGAAGATTTTTAGTCATTTGCTATGTAAATCTATATTTATTATGTGACCCCTGGGGCTTGGCCACTTTTTACCTCACAGGTATTATTTGAACAATCTTTGTAGAGGACCACTATACAATGTTACATACAAAATATGAAACTTCTGGGCCTTGCAGTTTCAGAGGAAAACATTTTAAAGTCCATTTGCCATATATAAGTCTATATAAACCATGTGACCCCCAGGGCGTGGCCAGGTTTGACCACAGGGGCATACTTTACATAATCATTGTAGAGGATCACTTTACAATGTTACATACAAAATATGAAACCTTGGGACATAGCGGTTTCTGAGGAGAAGATTGTTAAAAGTTATTTTGCTATTTAAGTCTATATAAACCATGTGTCCATTGAGGCGTGGCCAGTTTTAAACACAGGGCCATAATTTGAACACTCTTTGTAGAGGACTACAATACAATGCTACATGCCAAACACTAAACCACTGGGCCTTGCAATTTCAGAGGAGAAGATTTTAAAAGTAATTTAGCTATTTAAGTCTATATAAATTATGTGAGCTACTTGGTGAGGCCAGTTTTGACCCCAGGGGCATCTTTGAACAATCTTTGTAGAGGACCACTATACAATGTTACATACCAAATATAAACCACTGGGCCTCAGTGTTTCAGAGGCGAAGATTATTAAAGTCATTTTATTATTTAAATCTATATAAACAATGTGACCCCCGGGGTGTGGCCAGTTTTGACCCCAGGGAATCATTTGAACAATATTTGTAGAGGGTCCTTATACAATGCTACCAACCAAATACCAAACCTCTGGGCCTTGCGGTTTCAGAGAAGAAAATTATCAAAGTTATTTAGCCATTTAAGTGAATATAAACCATGTGACGCCCGGGCGTGGCCAGTTTTTATCCCATGGGCATCATTTGAACAGTCTTTGTAGAGGACCACTATACAATGTTACATACCAAATATGGGCCTTGCGGTTGTAGAGGAGAAGATTTTCAAAGTCATTTAGCAATTTAGGTCTACTCAAGAAACGTGGAAATTCCACGAAAACCAAATTGTTCAAACAAAATGCATAAAAGTCACCACAATAATGACTGAAAGTTCTGGGTGCCATATGCATTCCTAAGCCAGGTCTCGTTATAAGGTATCTATGTACGAAGTTTCATTAAAATATCGCAATGCGTTTTAAAATTATTGAGCAGAAACTGATTTTATATTTTCAGTAACATTGACCTTGACCTTGATCTCACCCACCCCATATGCAATCCCAAGCATGGTCTAGATACAAGGTATGTATGTATGAAGTTTCATTCAAATATCTTGATGCATTCTTAAGTACTTGTGCAGAAACCTTTTTTTTTTTTAATTAATGGAGACCTTGATCCCACCCAAGCTATATGCAATTCCAAGGGAGGTCACGACATAAGGTATCTATGTATGCAGTTTCATTAAAATATATTGATGCATTGTCAAGTTATTAAGCGAAAACCGTTTTTCTATTTTAAGTAACGGTGACCTTGACCTTGACCCTACCCACCGCATATGCAATCCCAAGAGAGGCCTCAATACTATGTATGATGTTTCATTAAAATATCTTGATGCGTTCTCAAGTTATTAAGCGGAAACCATTTTATATTTCTAGTAACTGTCACCTTGACCATCACCCCACCCACCACATATGCAATCCCGACCAAGGCTTCGATATAACGTATATATGTAAGGTGTTTTATTAAAATATCTCGATGCATTCTCAAGTTATTGAGCAGAAACCGTTTTCCTATTTTTAGTAACAGTGACATTGACCTTGACCCCACCTACCCTATATGTAATCCCAAGCGGGGTCTCGGTATAAGGTATATATGTATGAAGTTTCATACAGATGCGTTCTCCAGTTATTGATCGGCAATCGCTTTTCTATTTTTAGTAACGGTGACTTTAACCCCACCCACTCTATATGCAATCAAAGCGAGGTCTCGAAATAAGGTATCTTCGTATGAAGTTTCATTAAAATATCTTGATGCGTTCTCAAGTTATCGAGCGGAAACCATTTATATATTTTTAGCAATGTTGACCTTGACCTTGACACCACCCCTCCCCATATGCAATCCCAATCGAGGCCTCAATATGAAATATCTATGTATAAAGTTTAATTTAAATATCTTGATGCCTTCTCCAGTTATTGAGCGGAAACCGTTTTTCTAATTTTAGCAACGGTAAACTTGACCTTGACCTCACCCACTCCATATGCAATCCCAAGCAAGGTCTCAATATAAAGTATTTGTGTATGAAGTTTCATTAAAATGTCTCAATGTGTTCAAGAGTTAGAGAGCAGAAAATAAAAGTTGACGCCGCCAAAAATTCGCCGCACGACATACCCCAATCTAATAACCAACATTTTTCTTCAAAACATTTGGTTAATAAACCATGTGACCACTGGGGCGTAGCCAGTTTTAACCCCAGGGTCATTGTTTGAACAATCTTTGTAGAGCACCACTATGTAACGATACATACCAAATATGAAACCTCTGGGCTTTGAAGTTTCAGAGGAGGATTTGTAAAGTCATTTTGCTATTTAAGTCTACATAAACCATGTGACCCCCGGGGCGTGGCCAGTTTTGACCCCAGAGGCATCATTTGAACAATCATTGTAGAGGACCACTAGAGGATACCACATACCAAATATGAAACCACTAGGCTCTGCGGTTTCAAAGGAGAAGATTTTTGCTATAATTTTTCTATTTAAGTCTATATAAACAATGAGACCCCCGGGGCGTGGCCAGTTTTGACACCAGGGGCATTATTTAAACAACCTTTTTAGAGGACCCCTACACAATGTTACCAACAACATACCAAACCTCTGGGCGTTGCGGTTTCAGAGAAGATTTTCAAAGTCATTTAGCTGTTTAAGTCTATATAAACCATGTCGCCCCCGGGGCGTGGTCAGTTTTGACCCCAGGGACATCATTTGAACAATGTTTTTAGAGAACCACCATGCAATGTTGCACACCAAATATGAATCCTCTGGGCCTTGCGGTTTCAGAGGAGAAGATTTTTAAAATCATTTTGCTATTTAAGTCTATATAAAGCTTGTGACGCCCGTGGCGTGGCCAGTTTTGACCCCAGGGGCATCATTTGAACAATCTTTGTAGAGGACCACTATACAATGTTACCAACCAAATACCAAACCTCTAGGCATTTTAGTTTCAGAGAAGAAGATTTTTAAAGTTATTTACCTATTTATGTCTATATAAACCATGTGACGCCCGGGGCGTGGCCAGTTTTGACCTCAGGGGCATCATTTGAACAATCTTTGTAGAGGACCACTATGCAATGTTACATTCTAAATATGAAACCACTGGGCCCTGAGGTTTCAGAGGAGAAGATTTTAAAAGTCATGTTGCTATATAAGTCTATATAAACCATTTGACCCCCTGGGCGTGGCCAGTTTTTACCCCATGTGCATCATTTTAACAATCTTTGTAGAGGACCACTAGAGGATGCCAAATACCATATGAAAGCTCTCAGCCAATCAGTTTCAGAGAAGATTTTAAAAGTTTTCACTTGTTAAATCTATTTTAAGCTCTGATGACATACATATGCAGCGAACCAAAACGACTGGATCAATTTTGAAAGAGGGTCACCCAAGTATCATTCCTGTTTGGTGAAAATCTGCCCAGAGGTTTAGGAGATGTTGTTTGAATGAAAATGTTGACGCATGACGGACGACGCACGACACACGACGCACAATGGACAAAAGGTGATCACAAAAGCTCACCATGAGCACTTTGTGCTCAGGTGAGGTAATACACCATGTGACCCCTGGACATGGCCACTTTGACCCCAGGGGCATAATTTGAAAAATCTTCGTTGAGGACCACTATATGATGTTACTTTTCAAATACGCAACATCTGGACCTTGAGGTTTCAGGAGACATTTAGCTATTTAGGTTTATATAAACAATGTAACCCCCGAGGCCTGGCCTGTTTTGACCCCAGGGGAATAATTTGAAAAACATTGTAGAAGCCCACTAGAGGATGTAACATATCAAATATAAAAGCTCTGAGCCTTGCGGTTTCAGTGGAGATTTTAAAATTTCCACTTTTTAAATGTTTTTATAATCCCCCGCCACGAAGCGGCTGGGTAGTTATAGGAATGCCCTTTGTCCGTCCGTCGGTCCGTCTGTCCATAACATTTTCGTGTACACTCCATATCTCCTATACCCTTTGAAGGATTTTCATGAAACTTGTCTCAAATGATAGGGTCATTGAGACGATGTGCAGAAGGCATGAGTCAGTCAATACAAGGTCAAATATTCGAGCCTCCATGTCGTGTCCGCTCCATGTCTTCTATGCCTTTTGAAGGGTTTTCATGAAACTTGGCTCTATTGTTTAGGTCATTGAGACGATGTGCAGAAGGTATAAGTCAATCACGCTGGCTCAAGGTCAAGGTCACACTTGAAGGTCAAATTTTCCAGCCTCCATTTGGTGTCCGCTCCATATCACCTGCGCCTTTTGAAGGATTTTCATGAAACTTTGCTCAAATGTTTAGGTCATTGAGACGATGTGCAGAAGGCATGGGCCTTTCAAGCCAGCTAAAGGTCAAGGTCACACTTGAAGGTTAAATTTTTTAGCCTCTACGTGTCTGTTTTTCGTGTTCCCCTCCATATCCCCTATACCCTTTGAAGGATTTTCATGAAACTTGGCTCATATGTTTTGCTCATTGAGACCATTTACAGAAGGCATAAGCCAGTCACGCCAAGTCAAGGTCAAGGTCACACTTGAAGGTTGAATGTTTGAGCCTTCATGTCCATTCTATATCTCCTGTGCCCTTTCAAGGATTTTCATGAAACTTGCCTCAAATGTTTATCACATTGAGTCAATGTGCAGAAGGCATGAGACAGTCACACCACCTCATGGTCAAGGTCACAACTGAAGGTCCAATGTTTGAGCCACCATTTTTGTGTCTGCTCCATAACTCCTATGCCCTTTGAAAGATTTTCATAAAAATTGGATCAAATGTTTATCACATTGAGGTGATGTGCAGAAGTCATGGAGCAGTCTTGCCACCTCAAGGTCAAGGTCAAATGTTTGAGCCTCCATTTTCCTGTCAGCTCCATATCTCAATTTCTGAAACTGTACTTTCATATCTGGTCCAACTGTGCCAGATTAAGGTCAGTGTGATACTTCAAATTGAAAACAAGCTTTTACCTCATCAACTCCTATTGAATTTGATTCAAAATTGTTGGTAATTTGTGTACTGTAA
This sequence comes from Congeria kusceri, assembly GCA_027627225.1. NCBI lineage: Eukaryota > Metazoa > Mollusca > Bivalvia > Myida > Dreissenidae > Congeria > Congeria kusceri. The sequence goes on along the minus strand of CM051030.1, from coordinate 31,965,253 downwards.
TGCGATTTAAAGGGGCGTACGGACGGCTAATACGGAAACTTATTTTCCTAAAAATAAAATTATATTTTAAGAAGTATTTATTGAATGATTGCTTAACACATATGTCTCGTTTTTATAAACAAACAGTAAATTGTTGCTTTTTATAATTACTGAAAGTGGTCACCTCTACACTTTTCGCGGTCGCGGAAAACTTATTGTTATTAGAAGTTAAATCAATGAAGATGAAGTACCGCTATGTGCATGCACACTATTGATAACTGTACATTAGCGTGGGAAAGTTTTCATTGAAGTGAGAGATTTTGTACGCATGAGTTTGAATTTCACAGGAACCATGTATCAAAACACAAAATTTGGCATTGTAAAAATGTTTTTCTTTTTCCATCAGCATATTATTACTACTAGAAACAAAATATTCGTGAACAAGAGCCTACGGTTGCTGGACACGAAACTTTCTCTTATTTGATAGTACTCTGGCCTATTGTTCATAGAAAAGGTTCATCCCTGTGATGAAGTATGTTGAATCTTAAATCTATAGCTCTTATGGATATTAAAAAATTTTACCTAAATTTCAAATTTGTATAAAGGGCAATAACTCCCAGTGCTCCAGCCAGGATTTCAAAAGGGCAGGGTGCTAAATCCTGAAAAGGGCACTTGCGGACATTGTTATTTTTTGCAAGGGGATATAAAAAATATATATGCTTTAAACAATGCACAAACATATGTTGTATAATATTTTCATTTATAAATGATTAATGTTTTCATACTTTATTTTGAATAATTAAACTAAATTATGTGTACTAAGCAATACAATTATTGTACTAACATATTATTATGTAACTTAAAAAATTTCATTCTACATATAAAGCGTAATAAATGGTAAAAAAAGAGTATTCATTATTCTTCTAATACAACATAAAATCATATTTTCAGAAAATTATTTTATTTTTTTTATAAGAAACTTCAAATGTATTTCAGCGTTTTTTCTCAACACTTTGGGAATGGTAACGGTAATGGTCAAATTGGGAAAATTAGCGTTGTTTTCATCCAAATTGGGAATTTTATCACTTTCATAAAAAAATGTCATAAAAGATGTAAAAACAGTAAGTTGCTTCCCATAGCTGTTAACAGTAACCCAGAATTATTTTCAGGCGCCCCGGTCCCTACGTCCACATTTTTTTGCGACATGTGTCATATGACGTTATCTGGTGCGTTTAAGCTCTTAAAATTATGGCTAACACGTTTTCAATTTTTTGTAAACGTTTAAACGAAATGAAAAAAACGAAACATCACCATTTAAACGGTATACCTCTAGCCTTTTAAAAATAAAAAGTCTCATTGTAAGAATCATGATTAAAATACATGTATATTATACATGCTTTGTTCTTGCAAAAACGGCGGGATATTTTCCCCGTGCACGCTGTGCCTACGCGTGTCAAATGTTAAGACCTGTATATAGAAAGCACATGGTCAGTACACGCACGCTTTCCATGCGTGGAGTGTGACGTCGTGGTTGTCATTAGACATTTGTGCTCTTTTGCAGAAAACACGGGTTCTACATGGCATACATGTACATAAACAAGACCGCTTGTGTTTACGAAACTACAACACTGAGCAGTAACAGTGGGTAGGCTTTTCCGATTACGATTTCATATTAGCGTATTTGAGATTGATTTTTCGCAGTTTAGCAGATATACAACATACAGTTTGTTTTTCTCGTTAGTTTAATCCATATGTATATTGAAAGTTGCATGTGCCAAAACTTGTATTTGGTACAAAAGTGTGCTAACATGCTTTTATGTGTTGTTGTTTTGTTGTTGTTTGTTTTCATAAAATGTGTATCTATAAATATGATACCCATAGCGAACACACTGGCACACATGTGCCCTTTTAAAAGAACACAGCGCTCTAAAATGCCCTTTTTGAATATATTGCGCCATGCCCCTCTGCCTTTCTGGATAAAACACCTGGTCTGATGCGCTTCATTTGTAAATGATATCTCAACTGCTCACGATTTTAGTAATATGTTCTCATTACACGAACACGTGTGTACCATATTTCTGACATGTATCTCCATGACAAACACGCGTTTTGCTAGTAATTCGCGCCAAATGGAAAACGTGCGTGCATTTGCCAGTTGCAGAAACTGCATGTACATGACTAATTTTATATACGGATACGCCCAGTGATGATAAGTTTTATCAGGGGCCATGTGTCTGAGCATCATGATCAGATTGAAAAAATTAGCGAGCGCTTTACTTGATCAAAGATGAGATAAATTAGGTAATATACATGTATCCATAGATTTTGTGGGTCGGTATTTACTCAGGAGATTAAGTGGACACAGCGTGCATCCGTTTTGGTTCATTGCATAGTACATGTATGTATCCACAATGGTTTAATAATTTAGTATATGGTCATATGGTTGTATAGCCGAGATCAAAGAGGGCAGGGCGGGGTCGAGGGCGGCAGGGATGGGGGCAAAGAGGTACGGGCGCTGCGCCCTGCTATTTAAACCTAGCTGGAGCACTGACTCCACCAATATCCTTGTTATAGTTACCTCATCTTGTCTACAGAATGGGTTCATAACTGTTATCAAGTATTTTGAGTTTCAAGTCAATACCTCTTATAGATGGTGAAATTTGACCAAAAGCGAAAATTCTAAGTTCAAAAAGGGGGAATAACTCAAACAAAATCCTTGATAAAATTACCTCCTCTTGTTTACAGAATAAGTTCATCACTGTGATCAAGTACTTTGAGTTTCAAGTCAATACCTCATATAAGTATTGAGAAATTTGACCTAAAGCAGAAATTATAAGGTGAAAAGGGTAATAAATCCATCAAAATCATTGAAAGAGTTACCTCCTCTTGTCTGCAGAATGGGGCAGCCCCATAAACAAGTACCTTGTTTTTCAATTTAATGTCTTTGATAGTTATTGAGAAATGTTATATTTACCAAAAATTGTCAAAATACATGTATGCCAAGTTGTAAGTCCAAACAAGGGCAGATAACTCAGGAAATACAAATCACAGGGTTACCTGCCTTGTTGTTATTGATATCCTTTTGATAGTGAACAAGTATTGAAAGTTTCTAACAAATACCTTTGATACTTGTTGAGAAATGGACTCATGTGTCTTGTGGTAATGGTAATGTGCCTTGTTAATACATTTCTATATTTACGGAAATAATCGTCAATATGCCCCTTTAATTCGCAATATGGTACTTTGGTATCAAGTTTTGTAGTTGATTTTTGACAGTTGTTGCACTGCCTCTTGTTATTATTGTTAGAATACAATTAGTTGTCACTTGCATGTAACTACACGCAGGGGTCTCTCTCTGGTTTGGGGTAAGAGTACCTGTACCCTGAGGTGGGGAATTTAAGCTAGCAGTAACTATATGTAAATGAATTTTTATTTTGAAATAAATCGGGAGCAAGACAAGTCAAAACAGTAATTTAACATGACCATGTGGAGTTGTTAGGATTTTATCATTCATGTATGTAACGGTGTAAAAATTACTCCCATGAACAAAAACAAATTTAATTGTAATTCGTTTAGGGGAAATTTTGGCCTGAAATGGGGGGAAAATATATTCTTTTTTGAGGGGGGAAAGACTGAGATCGAGATCCCTGACACGTTTATTAAACTAATAAAGAAAATTATTAACTGAGAAATAAAATAAAAGACAAAATAAAGAAAAATGATGTTAAAGTAAAAGAAAATTATGAAAAGACAAAAGAAAGTTTTTTGGCAGGAAATAACCCCAGTGTTTTTTTCACCTTTGGGGGAAAGGTGTCGGGGCCCTTCAGATGTGGAATTTTAAGACAAAAGGTGAATTATTTTTTTAGAAGAGCAGTAGTATATGTTTATATTGTACTTTGTTATAAGACATTCATTAATTGCTTTGCTACAAATGATATCCTTAGATTATGAACTAACTTTGTTTCATGAAACATTCATGGGATTGTTGATGAAAATGCCTCTATCTTAGTCAATTTTTGTCCGATTTTGGTCTTTTGTTTTCAAAATAAAGCTTACTTTCTGAGGGAACTGTTAAGGGTAATATAGGGAAAAGTATATACCTTTTTTAGCAGGGGAATGGGGCCAAATTTTAGCCTCAAATTGGCCCTAAAAAAGCACTGCCACCACAGTATAATATCAATCAAGGGCCACTTTGGTAGATCGTATGAAAATTGTTTGACTTAGAGAGCAGAAACGAAAGTTATCTGCCAACCGACAGACTGACCGACCGACCGACATAAAGCAAAGCAATACATCGATAAGGTGACATAATAATTATGCCCCTTTCGAAGAAGTTGGGGTGTCTTGCTTTGCACCTGTCCGTCGGTCGGTTGGTCGGTCGGATGGTCGGGCTGTCCGTAGACCATTTCGTTTCCGCACGATATCTAGAGAACGCTTTGACCTATGATCATGAAAGTTGGTATGCTGGTTACTTCGAAGGAAAGGAAGACGCCTACACATTTTGAGGTCAACAGGTCAAAGGTCAAGGTCACTGTTGCTAAAAATAGAAAAACAGTTTCTGCTCAATAACTTGAGAACGCATAGCGATATTTTAATGAAACTGTATACATAGATACCTTATATCGAGACCTCGCTTGGAATTGCATATGGGGTGGGCGGGGTCAAGGTCAAGGTCTCCGTTACTAAAAATAGAACAACAGTTTCCGTTCAATAACTTCAGAATGCATAGAGGTATTTTAATGAAACTTCATACAAAGATACCTTATATTTCCCTCGTCAAAAATTGCATTTAATATGCATTTAGTGTATTTTTTCTGTACTTTTTATGCATTTTTTACTAAAAAGTCTATGAATGCACTAGAAAATACACCAAAAATACACTTTAAATACACTTAAGCATATTTTTTGAAGATATAGTGTATTTTTCAAGGAGAAAAATGCACTTTAAAAGCACTTAAGTGTGGTAATGCAGGAAAAATGCAGAAAAACTACACCTTATTTCTGTATTAAGTGTATTTTTTTCAGCATTTTCAAGTGTATTAAATGCGCATTAAATGCAGAAAAAATACGGTGCCAATACCGAAAATTTAATACGCATTAAATGGGTATTAAATACACTTTTTCGAGTAGGGGAGACCTCGCTTGGGATTACAATTGGGGTGGGTTGGGTCAAGGTCACCCTTTATAAAAATACAAAAAACGGTCTCTGCTAAATAACTTGAAGACGTAAGGAAGACGCCTACACATTTTGAGGTCAACGGGTCAAAGGTCAAGGTCACTGTTGCTAATAATAGAAAAACAGTTTCTGCTCAATAACTTGAGAATGCATCGAGATATTTTAATGAAACTTCATACATAGATACCTTATATTGAAACCTCGCTTGGGATTGCATATAGGGGGGGGGGTCAAGGTCAAGTTCACCGTTACTAAAAATGGAAAAAATGGTTTCCGCTCAATAACTTGAGAACGCATCGAGATATTTTAATGAAACTTAATACATGTATACCTTATATCGAGACCTCGCATGGGATTGCTTATGGTTTGGGTGGGTCAAGGTCACCATTACTAAAAATAGAAAAACGGTTTCCGCTCAATAACTTTAGAATCCATAAAGATATTTTAATGAAACTTCATACGTAGAGACGATATATCAAGACCTGGCTTGGGATTGCATATGGGGTGGGTGGGGTCAAGATCAAGGTCACGATAACTAAAAATAGAAAAACGATGTATGCTCAATAACTTGAGAACGCATCAAGATATTTTAATGAAACTTCATACATATATACCTTACATCGAAGACTTGCTTGAGATTGCATATGGGATGGGTGTAGTCAAGGTCAGTGTCACAGTTACTAAAAATAGGAAATGGTTTCCGCTTAATAACTTGAGAACGCATCAAGATATTTTAATGAAACTTCATATATAGATACCTTATATTAAGACCTCTCTAGGGAATGCATATGTGTTGGGTGGGGTCAAGGTCACCATTACTAAAAATAGAAAAACACTTTTTGCTCAATAACTTGACAAGCATTGAGATATTTTAATGAAACTTCATACATAGATACCTTATATTGAGACCTCGCTTGGAATTGCATATGGGTTGGGTGGGGTCAAGGTCACCATTGCAAAAAATAGAAAAACGGTTTCCGCTCCAAAACTTGAGAACTCATCGAGATATTTTAATGAAACTTCATACATACAATGTAGATACCTTATATTGAGACCTCTCTTGGGATTTCATATGGGGTGGGTGGGGTCAAGGTCACCATTACTTTAAATAGAAGAATGGTTTCCGCTCAATAATTTGAGAACGCATCGAGATATTTTAATGAAACTTTATACATAGATACCATATATCGAGACCTCGCTTGGGATTGGATATTACAAAAATTTCTCAACAATTGCACATATTCACAACTTGGCTGCAAGTTGGGGGGGGGGGCGCCCCATACATGTTTTACAAACATCTCTTGTTATCAAAAGAGTTGAACATTGTAGGATTGTGTATTTTTAGTTTCTAATAATAATACTTTTCATTTTCTGATGTTTTTTAAGAAAAATGTCACGGTAATAATTTTCATTGTTTTTTTATTTTAACCGAAAATCACGTGTATTGTTTTATTTGATCACCAAAGTGGTATAATTCTACACATCTTTTGTTGAAACGGATTTAAAAAAAAGAAGCATGTCCCTATCACTAGCCGTATAGATAAGAACCTGGTATTAATGAACTATATGGAAAGGTTGCAAGTATCATATAAGGGGAGGACACAGGTACCACAAAAAATGACGTATCGAAGAAGATACGGGTGCGGGTGTGATACTCGAGGGAAAGATCTAGGAATGGGAAAGGTATAGGGTGCTGTCTAAAAGGGGCAGAATGCTGTCCAAAAGGGGCAAGGTCACTGTTCGCGTTGTTCGTTATGTCTGAAACGCATAGAGTGGCTACTGGTACTAGTATATTGAATACCACAAGAAACAAGTATTAACAATTTGAAACACTATTACAGTGTTTTATTTTATTTAAGTGACAACCACATAAAAGTAACAATAACAAGAGGCATTTTCATATTACACAACAACATTGTGTGACATTGTGTTTCAAAACAGCAAGTACCATCCTCATAAAATGTTATGTGTGTGGCTTGTGTACTGAGATAGCATACAAGAATGACTCTGTATGGTGTATAATATTATTATCTTTCAAGGATACATGTGTAACTTATATAAAGAAACAAATAGTAAATATCAAACAATAGTTGTCTTATACTCATTTGTTCATAACAATACATCCAGTGATTGGATACTGATTTTATCAGTGGAAATTATAATACTGTAGTGAACTGTATTCTAATTTATTTTTGCTTCATGTAAGGTAGGAAGTATTTTTCTGGTTAGCACACTATGATACTTGAAAGGCCCTAGATTCTTCTTGGTTTCATGCTGTGCCACCGCCTCACTGTTCCGTCAATGTCAAGGTACCTGTCGTTCCTGCTTATCATCAGTAGGTCACTCACTGTATCCACCTCCAGCCTGTTCGTCATGTTGGTCTTCGTTAATTTGACACCTAAGAAGACACCCTCAATTTCTCCTGTGCTCACAGGTAACACAGCAGCTATACAGCACAATGTTTATATGTTTGGATAGAGGTGCCCAGTCTTTCCAGAGATGGTCACTAGTGTCTTCATAAGATGGGCTGGTGACTCAATACTCAAGTCCAAATGGTTAATGTCAGTTTTTAAGGAGTCCCACTCTTCTAGGCAATGGTCAGTACTTAGCTTACAATGTTCGGCCAGTTCAGTGACTTCATCATTCAGAATGCACTGGTGTCTCTCATGTTGAACACACTAAGGTTGTCTATCAAGTCAGTTGAATCCAGTCGACACAGGATCTGCTCAATCAGATTGTCAACAAAGTTGTTTTCAGCAGATTTTACTTTTCGTTGCTCACTAGGTGTAATGCCAAACTCCTTCATGAGTGACTCCACTTTTCTGGTGTTGAATCCATTCTGCACTTGAAGTATTTTCAGTGCTGCAATTGTAGCATCAGTCCGTGGTTTGACTGCTGCCAGGTCAGTATTATTGGCTTCGAACACTAAAGCTAGGTTTGCAAGTGGTTTCAATGCGTCACACAAGAAGTGAATTACATGCACAGTCTTGTAAAGTTTTAATTTGTTAAGAAGTCCATTTGCTGATGGTCCAATGCCTATCCTAACTTTGTCACTGCCTGACAAGACTGCATTTTCTAAGTCCATAATTACCGCCTTGTAGGTGTCCCGAACAGATGTGACAGCTTCAATGTGTGATAGCCATCGAGTGTGTACAGTTTGTTTTATTGTCTTCGTTTTACCATCTTTAAGCAATCTCTGCAACTGTTCTAGCGAACCAGTCCGATTTGCTGACGAATGGTAATATTTAAACAAATGGTTTAATAAGTAATCTGTCTCTCTAAGCAATGGCACATTTTCAAACGCGTCTTTCGCTGCAAGTGCCAGTCTATGATTGTGACAATCCACAGTGATTATTTTAGGTTTGAAGTCCTTAAGTCGCTTCACCACTTCAGTTTTATTTCCTACCATTGTGTTACATCCATCAGAAGCAAAAGCCACGAATTTGTCAACACTTAGATCTTCAATAATTTGTTTAGTCTCATTAAATATTGTTTCTTCTTTTTCTTCACCAATCTGTATGTCTTGAATAAATTCACAGCATGTTTCTCCACTCTCGATATCCACATATTTAACACAAAAAGCTAAATGTTTCAGTCGTTTCATCCGCCATAATCGCATATCCGAGGCTTTTCAGCACTTTCTCTTTTAAGGTACACTGTATGTCCTTTGCCAAACATTATATTAGTTCACTGGCGGTCATTTGCTGGTGTATTGGGCATTTTTTTCTTTTTGTAGAAACTGTAGTGATGGACATTCCAGTTCAGTTGTAGAAAATTAACCATGTCTTTGTAGATAGAAGTATGTGGTATGTTGTGGGAAACTAAGAAGTGAAGAATCTTTGTGGCACTTTTCACTGCTTCAAATTCGTTTTCACCCATTGGTAACTTTTCGCCACTGAATGCAGACGCGATATTCAACTGGCTGTGTGTCTCCAGTCTAATAGCAAGCTGGTGCATTTCCAACTACTCATGTTCCCTAACCTTGTCAAGTCTTAATGACTGGCAGCCAACTTCAATCCACTTATTGCTGCCTTTCTTTCCTGTTGACTTGTGCTTTCGACACAAATCACAATACATAACAGTCACATATCCGCTCGGGCTTTCTTTACGTTTGTTCTGAAGCCAAGGTCTAGTGTCTTTCCATTTGGGATCAAATCCCACTCTGTGTTTGGCTTTCAAGGCACTTGAACTTCTGACTGACGTAGACTGACGTATACTCGAGGACTCTTTCACGGATATTGATGCGCTGACAGAAGTAGATTCGCAGACTAACGAAGTCTCGGTCCCTGACTTTGATGCGCTGACGGAAGTAGAGTCACGGACTTCTGAAGACTCCGTCACGGACGCCGATACGTTGACGGACATTGAATCTCTGACGCCCGAAGATACCGTACCGGACGCAGATACGTTGCTGGAAGTAGATTCGCGAATTTCTGAAGACTTTTTCACGGAAAAAAATACATAAATGGCAGTAGAATCACGGACGTCCTAAGTATCCGTCACTGACGCCGATACGTTGATGGAAGTAGATCGCGGTTTCCGAACACTCCGTCACAGACGCCGATACGTTGACGGAACACATATCAATCCATACTAGATGTAAAAATTCATGTTAATATCAAATAATTTCCCTCGTAATACAGTTTCCATTTTAATTCCAAGATGTTTATTTCATCTCCCCATTTAAATATTCATTTTATTAAATGCAATAGAGCAACTGTCTGATTTTGTTCAAACCCTTGACATTTCCTCTGGAACGCTAATTCATTAATGCTCTATCGCTAATTCATTAATGCTCTATCGCTAATTCATTAATGCTCTAACGCTAATTCATTAATGCTCTATCGCTAATTCATTAATGCTCTATCGACAGTGCTTGCATTGTTCAGGTACAGTGGTATTGATTGATGCTTTTTTCACTGACCACATGCTATCGTGTTACCTGCTTAGTTCTACAAACTGCTAGACAATGGCCCAATCTTGGCAGTCACATCAAAGACTTTTTTAAGTCAAACCGACACCGTTGCTATTAGCTGTTGTTAACGGCTTGCAGATTTGAAAGCCCAATCTAATTGATTACGTCACGCTGTCACTCTTCTTTGATTAAACACGTGTGATTATTAATGACTGGTGTTTTTAACGGATTTTATTGTTTGTTCAAATTAGATCAATAATTGCAAGGTAATTTTAACGAAGTGTTTTATTGAGAAAAATAAATAAATTAATACCTAACAAAATAAAATTAATATATAATTAATTTTTAACTCCAAAAAAACAATGTTTTATGATGCACTGTGAACGTTTAGATACAAAAAAAATATTTAAATTTTAACTTTTATTGATGTGTGTATTGCTAGAATGGAAACTTGGAAACAAACTTGGAAACTAGAATAATGTAATACAACTTGAAGATATCTTGTTATTAATTTAGGAGAATTTGATGATGATAATGACCTGACGATGATGATGATGATGATGATGATGGACTTGGTACTATGATAATGATTGACATGGTCTGATGATGGTCATAACAAGCAAAATTATGGTTAAGCGCTTTTTGCGTGGTGAGTCACATTTGAAATAAGGAATTCTGACAGCAGATCGTATGAAGCTGTTCGTATGCAATAAATACAATCACACATGTATGTATTAAAAATATAATACAAGTTTGAATGTTATTCAAAATTACATGTTTTAACGGCGACGCTTCGTTTTGATTTCGTTTCAATACGTTTCAAAATTTCTTACATAGTCTGAGTCTAGCGAAAAGTCCCGCAAAGAAATGGGCACTCAATTACTGCGCAGCATTACAATGTCACTAAGAAAACATTGATGCAAAGCGTCAAATTTAGCCGTAGTTGAGAGTTTTAATAAATAATAAAACTCTAAATATTATTTAAGATAGCAAATGATAGTTTTTTACATATCCAATGCCGTTAGTCTTCATTGTTTTGCAACAGAAAGCGGCTTAGTTACATCAGAATCGCAAATGGAATTATGTAGCTAACAAGTTGATATATCGATAACGCCCCATTGATAACGTAAAAAGAATTGCACTTATAAAAGAAATGAGTTAAAACAATTAAACATTGAAATGCTACGATAGTTAAATAAAATATCCAGCGTTGAAAACTTTTTTGTATACGCTTATTTTAACACAGCTAGCAGGGCCTGATAGAACTACAAGCGGTCAATCTGACTGAAGAGCAGGATCTTCTACAGAAAAGCCTTTTTTAGCAGGTTGATCCACTACCAATTTATGTTGGACTAAATTTCGCATTATCGTTGTTTATCGGCCAATAAATAATGGTTTGAAGTTCTGATGCCTAGGAATTAAACCACGAGGGCATAAGAGTTGTTCAATAGCCACTCATCAGAACAACGAATAGGTGTTTATTGGCCGATAAACAACGTTAATGCAAAATTTATTTCATGTTAGAATTAAAAAAATAAAATAATTTATAAAAACATTCCATATGCTTCTGGTAAGTAATCACATACTGACGTTAATAATGAAGGAAGCAAAAGTAATTATCCTGCAAATGATTCTTTGGACGATATGTTGCTTTCAGTCAGGCAGCGATTTTTTGTATGCTTTTTTTGTTTAAACACACAGTGAAAGCCCAGAGCCCGTTTTCATCAACCCATTCTTAGACATAAAAATTAAGGATATACTTAGACTAAGGAATAAAACTTGCAGAGAACTACTTAATTAGGCTCAAAAAAGTTAATGATTTGTTTCTCAGGCAGCGATGCAATGTATTATTATGGCCTTTCAAATCGTGAAATTTTGTTATGATAACAATGTGTACTTGTGTTTAAGAAACAATTTAATAAGCTAATGAAACAGCAAGGCCCTGAGGTTTTGTATTTGTATGTAACATTGTATAGTGGTCCTCTACATAGATGGTCAAATGGTGCCCCTGGGTTGAAACTGACCACACATCGGGGCTCACATGGTTTATATAGACTTAAATAGCAAAATGACTTTAAAAATCTTCTTTGAAACCGCAAGGCCCAGAGGTTTCATATTTGGTATGTACATTGTATAGTGGTCCTCTGCAAATGTTGTTCAACTGATGCCCCTGGGGTCAAAGCTGGCCACATCCCGGGGATCACTATGTTTATATAGACTTAATTAGTAATATGACTTCAAAAATCTTCTTTTCTGAAACCGCAAGGCCCAGAGGTTTCATATTTGGTATGTAATATTGTATAGTGGTCCTCTACAAAGATTGTTCAAATTATGCCCATGGGGTAAAAACTTGCCACACCCCGGGGCTAACATTGTTTATATAGATGTAAATGGCAAAATGATTTTAAATTCTTCTCCACTGTTACCACAAGGCCCAAAGGTTTCATATTTAGTTGGAAACATTATATCGAGACTTCGATTGGGATTGCATATGGGATGGGAGGGGTCAAGGTCACTGTTAATAAAAATAGAAAAATGGTTTCCGCTCAATAACTTGAACGTATTGAGATATTTTAATGAAACTTAATACATAGATACCTTAAATTGAGACCTCGCTTGGGATTGCATATGTGGTGGGTGGGGTCAAGGTCACTGTTACTAAAAATAGAAAAACAGTTTCTGCTCAATCACTTGAAAACACATCAAAATATTTTAATGAAACTTAATACGTAGATACCTTATATTGAGACCTCGCTTGGGATTGCATATGGGGTGGTTGTGGTCAAGGTCAAGGTCACTGTTACTAAAAATAGAAAAATGGTTTCCACTCAATTTCTTGAACGCATTGAGCTATTTTAATGAAACTTAATACATGAATACCTTATATTGAGACCTTGCTTGGGATTGCATATAGGGTGGATGGGGTCAAGGTCATCATTACTAAAAATAGAAAAATAGTTTCCACTAAATATCTTGAGAATGCATTAAGCTATTTTAATGAAACTCAATACATAAATATCTTTTATCGCGACCTTGCTTGGGATTGCTGACTGCCTTTTAAAGGTTCGAGATATTTAAAAGGTATTTAAAATTAAGTTAAAGTCATGTACACTGAAGAATGAATCTGTTATCATATACATGTGTAGATATAATTGTGGTTTTGTTCCCAATTATGGGCTTACTGATGGAGCTCAGTGTACTTTCCAGCTGAACATGTCTAGTGTATAGTTTATGCAGATCTTTTATCAAATAATGTTTTTCCAATACATATACAGGACATCAGATATTTAGAATCTGGGATAAATTGGTGACTGCCTCAGAAATCTAGCAGGTTGTAGTCTACTTCTTTATCACCTACCGGTAAATTGGAAATCAAACAATAGTTTTAATAAAGTTGTATTGAAATACACCCTGAGAAATGCATTAACCAATTGTCTTCTTATTGTTAAAGAAAATGTTTAGCAATTTCGGACAATAATACTATTTATCAAGATTTTTCTTAATATGTACCGAATGCTCTTCTTTTTATATTATGAAAGATTATCTCAAAGATGGAGTATAATCCCATTCTTGATTTTGTTAATTTCAAACCAATATCATAGAAATCCTGTGTCTTTGTAAATTGTGATAGGTCCTGCTGACTTCACCTATTCATTATCCTGATATCCTTCCTACCCATTGGTGTAAAACAGATTCAAGGGACGTATGAATTCACAGACACAAACAGTTTGTTTATATAGACTTAAATAGCTGTGCTTTAAAGTCTCTGACTGTTGATCACTTGCCCCTTACCATTGTAGGCCCAAACCACAGTAGGCTCAAGCCTTAATGGGGTCATATTCTTCCAAGTGAGAAAGCTACCCATCTAGCTTATAGAATATCAGTGGTTCTACTCAGGTGCCTGCATGTTTTTTGTCTTTCTCAAACATGAAAAGCTGGAAATCACTCTAGTATAACTGGCTGATGAGTGTGACATTAAATCCAATAAACAGTTGGCAAAGATGGTCAGATACAACTGGGAGTACCACTTCTTAAAAAAGACAATTGATTTTAAAGTGCTTGATACTATTGGCAGTAGTAACTCTGTGAAACCTTTGCTATTGATGTAGCATATTCTGCAGTGTATATGTTTATTGTAATCATAACTTTATCTTTATATTGAGTTAGTTATTGGTATGTTTGTAGTATTAGTTATTCAATTAAAGAAAACAATTCAGGATTTGGACAGATGTCCCATGATCACATTCCTCAAGCTGAACAGTTGCCAGTGGTTAACATTGAAGTGATATTTACATTTGTGAGTCAATTTAGACAAAACTATGCTATATTAAAAGTGTTGTTTTTTATGGCCAATTTGGGGGCGAAATTCGGTGCCATTCCCCTGCTTAAAGGTATATATTTTCCCTTATATTAACCTTAAAATTCCCCTCAGAATATAAGCTTCATTTAAAAAAAAAGAAGACCAAAATTGGACACAAATTGACTAAGACAGAGGAATTTTTGTAAAATATCCCAGCAATTTTTCATCAAACAAAGTTAAAGTCTTTATCTAAGTTATCATTTGTAGCAAAACAATTGATTTATTAATGTTTTATAACAAATTATACAATAAACATTTAAATTTACTAATAATGCTTTTCTAACAAAAATCTTCTTTTGCTGTAAAAATCCCCATCTGAAGGGCAACGCCACCTTTCCCCAAAAGGTGAAAAAAAACACTGGTTAAGTCTTTAAAAATTCCTACTATTTTTGACGAGACATCTATACTTTTTCCCACTTTTTTCCTACTTATTTAAAAGAAAGCTCATATTTTTCCTCCTTTTTCACTGAGGGCAAGTTGACAGCCTGCAAATTGTATAGTGGTCCTCTACAAATATTGTTCAAATTATAACCCTGGGGTTGAAAGTGGCCACGCCCTGTGGGTCACATGGTTTATATAGACTATACAAATCTCCTGAATCTGCAAGGTCCAGATCTTAATACTCAGGTAAGTGCTTTAGTGCCATTTGGCCCTCTTGTTATAAGCCATTATGATGCCTTTAACTCAGGTGAGTGACCTAGGGCCATCATGGCCCTCTTGTTTTGTGATTTTTACTAATGAAATATCAGTTGAGAATACACCCAACAGGAATTGACAGAAATCGATATACATATATACTTTAAATGTAAATATGTTTGGTTGACGACTGTCTAACATAGTTTTTTCTCGTTTGAGTTCGTTAATTGCATTTGTACAAAAAACAAACATGCTGCTTGATAGCTTATTGATGCTAATTTTCCATGCGACACATATTTTCAAACATCTTACCTTATAACTTCTGTTTTTGTGTGTTGTTCAATGGCTTGCTGCATCCAAACATCGTGATTTAAGGGAGAGGGACAGATATCGTAATGGAGAGGGTGCGTTTTGGTTAGTTTTAACGGAGAGGTTACCAAATCATTTTAACACCGTATGGTGCAGTGCCAAAATCTGTCACATTATGGAAGATATTTTGAGGTCGTGTCTGTTTTGGATTCAGAATATTTTCCAATCGTGGATGAAGATTAAAACTTTTATGACAACAAATTGCAACAATGTAGATAATTGTCATCCATTCTCAAAAATAAATGATGCTTCTGTTTTAGCATTATAAAATGACCAATTTAATGTTGACTTAGGTCAAACTATTTATTATAACGTTTTTAATATGCACATTTTTAGCTCACCTGAGCACAACGTGCATATGGTGAGCTTTTGTGATCACCTTTTGTCTGTCGTGCATCGTGCGTCAACATTTTTATTCAAACAACACCTCCTAGTCCTCCTAAACCTCTGGGCAGATTTTCACCAAATTTCACAGGAATGATCCTTGGGTGACCCTCTTTCAAAATTGTTCAAAGCATTTTGGTCTGCTGCATATGTAGGTCACCAGAGCTAAATATAGATTTAAAAAGTGAAAACTTTAAAAATCTTCTTCTCTGAAACTGCATGGCTGAGAGCTTTCATATTTGGTATGTGGTCCGCTAAAAAGATTGTTCAAATTATGCCCCAAATAATTATGCTAATGTTCCGTGCGTTTTACCTTATAACTTCAGTTTTTGTGTGTTGTTCACATCCTCGCCACATACAAACATCGTGAGTTAAGGGAGAGGGACAGGTATCGTAACGGAGAGGGTGAGTTTTGGTTAGTTTTAACGGAGAGGTTACCGATTCATTTTAACACCATGTGGTGCAGTGCCTAAATCTGTCACATTTTGGAAGATATTTTAAGGTCGTGTCTGTTTTGGATTAAGAATATTTTCCAATGGTATATGAAGATTAAAACGTTTATGACAACAGTTTGCAGCAATGAAGATAATTCTCATCCATTCTCAAAAATAAATGATGCTTCTGTCTGAGCATTATAAAATAACCAATTTAATGATGACTTAGGTCAAACTATTTATTATAACATTTTTAATACACACATTTTTAGCTCAATTGAGCACATCGTGCATATGGTGAGCTTTTGTGATCCCCTTTTGTCCGTAGTGTGTCGTGCGTCAACATTTTCATCCAAACAACACCGCCTCCTTAACCTCTGTGCAGATTTTCACTAAACTTCACAGGAATTATCCTTGGGTGACCCTCTTTCAAAATTGTTCAAAGCGTTTTGGTCCGCTGCATATGTAGGTCACCAGAGCTTAAAATAGACTTAAAAAGTGACAACTTAACAAATCTTCTTCTCTGAAACTGCATGGCTGAGAGCTTTCATATTTGGTATGTGGTTTGCTAAAAAGATTGTTCAAATTATGCCCTTTGGGTCAAAACTGGCAATGCCTCGGATCACATTGTTTATAAACACTTATACAGCAAAATGACTTTAAAAATTTTCTCCTGAAACCGCAAGGCCCAGAGGTTTCATATTTGGTATGTAACATTGCATACTGGTCCTCTACAAAGATTGTTCAAATGATGCCCCTGGGGTCAAAACTGGCCATGCCCTGGGGGTTACATTGCTATATAGACTTAATTAGAAAATTACTTCAAAAATCTTCTCTGAAACCACAAGGCCCAGTGGTTTCATATTTGGTATGTGGCATCCTCTAGTGGTCATCTACAAAGATTGTTCAAATGATGCCCCTGGGGTCAAAACTGGCAACGCCTCGGGTGTCACATTGTTTATATAGACTTAAAAAGCTAAATGACTTTAAAAATCATCTCTGAAACTGCAAGGCCCAGATGTTTCATATTTGGTATTTAACATAGCATAGTGGTCCTCTACAAAGATTGTTCAAATGATGCCCCTGGTTTCAAAACAGGCCATGCATGGTGGTCACATGGTTTATTTAGACTTAAATAGCTAAATGACTTTGATAATCTTCTTTTCTGAAACCGCAAGGCCCACAGGTTTAGTATTTGGTTGGTAACATCATATAGGGGTCCTCTACAAAGATTGTTCAGTTGAGGCCCCTGGGGTCAAAACTGGCCACGCCCCGGGGGTCACATTGTTTATATAGACTTAAAAGGTAAAATTACTTCAAAAATCTTCTCTTCTTCTCGTCTGAAACCGCAAGGCTCAGTGGTTTCATATTTAGTATGTGGCACCCTCTAGTGGTCCTATGCAAAGATTGTTTAAATGATCCCCATGGGATCAAAACTGGCAACGCCTTGGGGGTCACATTTTTTTATAGACTTAAATAGCAAAATGACTTTAAAAATCTTCACCTCTCAAACCACAAAGCCCAGAGGTTTCATATTTAGTATTTAAGATTGCACACTGGTCCTCAACAAAGAATGTTCAAATGATGCCCCTGTGGTCAAAACTGGCCACGCCCCGGGGGTCACATTGTTTATATAGACTTAAATAGCAAAATTACTTCATAAATCATCTCTTAAACCGAAAGGCTTACTGGTTTCATATTTGGTACGTAACATCCTGTAGTGGTCCTCTACAAATGTTGTTCAAATGATGCCCTTGGGGACAAAACTGGATTATATAGACTTGAATAACAAAATGACTTTAAAAATAATGTCCTCTTAAATTGCAAGGCCCAGAGGTTTTATATTTGGTATGTAACATTGTATAGTAGTCCTCTACAAAGATTGTTCAAATGATGCTCCTGTGGTCAAAACTGGTCAGGGGGGTCACATGTTTTATATAGACTTAAATAGCTAAATGACTTTGAAAATCTTCTACTCTGAAACCGCCACGCCCAGAGATTTGGTATCTGGTTGGTAACATTGTATATGGGTCCTCTACAATATTGTACTAATGATGCCCCTGGGGTCAAAACTGGCCACGCCCAGGGGGTTACATTGTTTATATAGACTTAAATTGCTTAATTACTTCAAAAATCTTCTCCTCTGAAACTGCAAGGCTGAGTGGTTCATATTTGGTATGTGGCATCCTCTAGTGCTCCCCTACAAAGATTGTTTAAATGATGCCCCTGAGGCCAAAACTGGCCATGCCCTGGGGGTCACATTGTTTATATAGACTTAAATAGCAAAATGACTTTAAAAATTTTCTCCTATGAAACAATGAGGCCCAGTGGTTTTATACTTGGTGTGTAATATTGTATAGTGGTCCTCTACAAAGATTGTTCAAATGATGCCCCTGGAGTAGAAAGTGGCCACTCCCTGTGGGTCACATGTTTTATATAGACTGTAACAATCTCCTGAAACTGCAAGACTCAGATCTTTATACTCAGGTAATTGGTTTAGTGCCATTTGGCCCTCTTGTTATAAGCCATTATGATGCCTTAAACTCAGGTGAGCGACCTAGGGCCATCGTGGCCCTCTTGTTTTGTAAAAATTGTGTAATATAAGTAAGTTTTATCATATGCATTTGAAAACATAATCCATAATTAACACTGTATGAACAAAAGTATATACAATTGCTCTCGATATTTATCAGACTCAGTTTACGGCTCAGTTTACAGTGATCAAATTATCATTTTAACGTATATGACCAGCACTGGTATTAGCAATCGAATTATCATCTAAAGATTGTTATTTCGATGACTATATGCTAGCACTGTTGTTAGTAATTATTTTCATCCTATATTGCTATTTTAATGAGTATGACTAGCACTGGTGTTAGTTACCAAATTATTATATATTCTTGTCATTTTTAGGATTATGGCTTGCACAGGTGTAATCAATCGCATTATCATCTAACATTGTCATTTCATTGACTGGCTAGCACTGGTGTATGTAATCAATTTTTAATCCCCCGCCGCGAAGCTGGAAGGGGGGGGGTATAGTAATGCCCTTCGTTCGTTCGTGCGTCCTTCTGTCCGTCCGTCTGTCCGTAACATTTTCGTGTCCACTCCATATCTACTATACCCTTTGAACGATTTCCATGAAACTTGGCTCAAATGTTTATGTCATTGAGACGATGTGCAGACGGCATGAGTCAGTCACGCCAGCTCAAGGTGAAGGTCTCACTTGAAGGTCAAATATTCGAGCCTCCATTTCGTGTCCGCTCCATATCTCCTACATTCTTTGAAGGATTTTCATGAAATTTGGCTCAAATGTTAAGGTCATTGACACAATGTGGAGAAGGCATGAGTCAGTCACGCCGGTTCAAGATCAGGGATCACACTTGAAGATCAAATAATCGAGCCTAGAGTTCGTGTCCGCTCCATATCTCCTATACCCTTTGAAGGATTTTCATGAAACTTGGCTCAAATGTTTAGGTCATTGAGACGATGTGCAGAAGGCATGGGCCTTTCATGCCAGCTCAAGGTCAAGGTCACTTTTGAAGGTTACATTTTTGAGCCTCCATGTTCATGTCCATTTTTCGTGTCCACTCCATATCCCCTATACCCTTTGAAGGATTTTCATGAACTTGGTTCAGATGTTTTGCTCATTGAGACCATGTGCAGAAGGCATAAGCCAGTCACGCTAACTCGAGGTCAAGGTCACACTTGAAGGTTGAATACTTGAGCCTGCATTTTCATGTCTGGTGTACATCTCCTGTGCCCTTTGAAGGATTTTCATGAAACTTGTCTTGAAGGTTGAATACTTGAGCCTGCATTTTCATGTCTGTTGTACATCTCCTGTGCCCTTTGAAGGATTTTCATGAAACTTGCCTCAAATGTTTATCACATTGAGGAAAAGTGCAGAAGGCATGAGGCAGTCACGCCACCTCAAGGTCAAGGTCACACTTGAAGGTTGAATACTTGAGCCTGCATTTTCATGTCTGTTGTACATCTCCTGTGCCCTTTGAAGGATTTTCATGAAACTTGCCTCAAATGTTTATCACATTGAGGCTGTGTGCAGACGGCATGGAGCAGTCTTGCCATCTCAAGGTCAAGGTCACACTTAAAGGTCAAATGTTTGAGCCTCCATTTGTGTCAGCTCCATATATCCTATGCCCTTTAAGGAATTTTCTTAAAACTGATTGAGGTCAGTGTTGTACTTCAAAGTCACCTTTAAAATCTAATGAAGGATCACAGCGGGGAATATAGCTGTCTTTTGGACTGCCTTGTTTATCCTTATAATATTGCCATTTTAATGAGTTTGGCTAGCACTTTTGTTAATGATCAAACTATCATCCAAACTTGTAATTTTAATGACCATGCTTAGCACTGGAGTTCGTGACATAATTATCCAACCTTGCCATTTTCATGAACATGGATAGCTCTAGTGTTATAAACCTAATTATCATCCAACCTTGCCATTTTGTTGAGTTCAGCCAGCACTGGCGTTACCAATCAAACGGTCATCCAATCTTGTCATTTTGATGAGCACTGTTGTGAGTCACATCAAATTATCATTATGTTTTCTTTCATTAGGCCAGGACTTTTTAACTCGACTATTGGAAGAATAGGTGAGCTTTCCTACTACCCCTGGCGTCTGCGTCTAAATTTGGTTAAAGTGTTTATTCATAAATCTTGTAACTTCAAAACTACATAAGTTATTCACTTGAAACTTGGAATATACCTTTGTCATCAACTCCAGTGTAAGGGCAACATTCCCCATAACTCTGTTTTGTATTTTGACACAGTTATGCCCCTTTTTCACATAGATTTTCTGGTTAAAGTTTAAATTCCAAAGTTTTGTAACTTCAAAACTACATAAGTTATTCACTTAAAACTTGGAACTAACCTTTGTCATCAACTCCAGTGTCAGGGGCGACATTCCCCATAACTCTGTTTTGTATTTTCACAGATTTATGCCCCTTTTTCACATAGATGTTCTGCTTAAAGTTAATATTCAAAAGTTTTGTAACTTCAAAACTACATAAGTTATTCACTTGAAGCTTGAAACTAACCTTTGTCATCAACTCCAGTATCAAGGGCAACATTCTCCATAACTCTGTTTTGTATTTGACAGAGTTATGCCCCTTTTTCACATTGATTTTCTGGTTAACAGTTATATTCAAAAGTTTTGTAACTTCAATACTATAAAAGCTATTCACTGTAAACTTGGAATATCCTTTGTCATCAACTCCAGTATCAGGGTGAACATTCCCCATAACTCTATTTTGTATTTTGATAGAGTTATGCCCCTTTTTCACATAGATTTTCTGTTTAAAGTTGATATTCAAAAGTTGTGTAACTTCAAAACTACATAAGTTATTCACTTGAAACTTTATCATCAACTCTAGAACCGGGGCAACATTATCCATAACTCTATTTTGTAATTTGACAGAGTTATGCCCCATTTTCACTTCGATTTTCTGTTTCAAGTTTATATTCAAAAGTT
Organism: Congeria kusceri; assembly: GCA_027627225.1. NCBI lineage: Eukaryota > Metazoa > Mollusca > Bivalvia > Myida > Dreissenidae > Congeria > Congeria kusceri. The sequence continues at coordinate 31,943,509 of CM051030.1, read as the reverse complement.
TGGTAACTTCAAAACTACATAAGTTATTCACTTGAAACTTGGAACTAACCTTTATCATCAACTCTAGAACCGGGGCAACATTACCCATAACTCTATTTTGTAATTTGACAGAGTTATGCCCCATTTTCACTTAGATTTTCTGTTTCAAGTTTATATTCAAAAGTTTGGTAACTTCAAAACTACATAAGTTATTCACTTGAAACCTGGAACTAACCTTTGTCATCAACTCTAGTATCAGGGGCAACATTACCCATAACTATGTTTTGTATTTTGACAGAGTTAAACCCCTTTTTCACATAGATATTCTGGTTAACGTTTGTATTCAAAAGGTTTGTTACTTCAAAACTACATAAGTTATTAACTTGAAACTTGGAACTAACCTTTTTTCGTCAACTCTAGTATCAGGGGCAACATTACCCATAACTCTGTATTGTATTTTGACAGAGTTAGTTTTTCAAGCATGGCGTCGGCCGTAGAAAAGGATGTATATTTTTAGGTGGCATTTGTAATAAAAATAGAATCGTAACTAAGAAGATCTTCTTGCGGGCACATCAAAATGAGGATGTGGGGACAGCTGTGTCTCGTATAAAGCAGACCAACCATTCCTGCTGTAAAAGCTAATCTCTTACGTCATATTGCCATTTTTTACTCAAGAAGCATGTACACCCACTCAATAAAGATTTTGAATGATCAAAGCGAGTGTCTTTTCGCCGAAAATTTTAACAATTTAAAGTTATCCCTAAGCCGCAATCAATCAATGTGAAGCACTGCCCTGTAGGCAGAGTTTCGTCTCGCAGTAAAATCAATGTAAGCCAGTAGGAACTGCCCTGTTTATCTTCGCTTTGGAGTGACGTTTTGATTGACCAATCGGTGCAATAGGCATGTATCCACACACAAGTAACCTTATACGTGCCTCCATGCGTTTGACCGACCGGAAAGATTGCTCACCCGTTTCGTATTTTATAATGCCCACATTAATTTATTTTGATGAGTTTTATAACTTCAAAAAATAAACTTCGTCAGAAATACCCTACAGTAATATGAAATTGTAATTGGAAAAGCCTATCCAGTGTAACTGTTCTCCATGTACAAACCCATGTTTTCTAAAAAGAGCGCGAAATGTCTGCTGACAACCAACACGTCATGTTCCACGCATGGAAAGCGTGGGTGTACCGACCATGTGATTTACTAAATATAGGTCTTTAACATTTGACGCGCGTAGGCACGACGTGCTAGAGGAAATTTTCCCGCTGTTTATGCAAGAACAAAGCATCTATAATATACATGTATTTTAATCAAGATCTTTACAATTCACCAATTATCTAATCATTACTACGTTCAACAGTTGTAACCATTAAAACATTGTTAAAACACTGAACACATGCCCATATGAACATAATTAAGAGGCTCCGTAAATAGATCGAGTGTAACCTAAACATTCAAGAACGACAAGAAGAGTGGGTTTGATCATGACATCACTTTGTGAATGTGATGCGCACTGGACATAAACATCCAGCAAAAAATTATTACTTTCAGTTTCGCAATAATAATGACTCTTTTGCTTTTAAAAGTCTAGAGGTATACCGTTTAAATGATTATATATAATTTATTTCATTTCGATTAAACGTTTACACAAAATTTAAAACGTCTTAGCCTTAAATTTAAGAGCTAAAATGCACCAGATAACGTTATTTGATACGTGCCACAAAACAATGTTTGAGGTTGGGAGGGGATACCCCACCCTTACCCATTCCTATCAGGACCGGGGCTCCTGATAAACTCATGGGGAAGACACTGTAGACTTAAATGAGGAAATCATGGTTTTACATGGTTGCATTTTATTTAGTATATATATTTTTGCGACACAATGAGAATTTCTTATATGCGTTGTATTTTGTTTCTGTCACAATCGTAATGCAACAATTGAACACACACTAGCAGTTAAGTTTATATCGGATAAATGTCATAAGTACATGAAGATTTAGCATTTACACAGATTTCAATATTAATTTTTTTTTTTAAACTGGTTTCTCTTTTTTAATAAGAATATCGTTTTAATAAGAATCCAAAAAAATAACATCATATTATTTGGACTTATCTCTGGATATATTTAAATTTAATATGTATTTTTTTAGACCTTACAGCAATTATTTTCATAATTTGCATTGTGTGGTTAGATTAAGCAATCAGGCTGGCTCAGTTTGCAAGGCCTGTGTTCTGGCGATTGTGGATTCCAGTCCTGCACAGGTTATCTCTTCTTCTAGAAAGGCGTCTCACTTTAACATCATGCCAATATAAATAAACATTCATTAAAAATGTGAGCCTTTGGGCAATCATTACCTTCTTGTTAAAACACAGTATTATGTGAAGTTAGAATAAGACATCAAACATAGAAATGGACATTTATTTTGTCCACTTAAAACTGTGCATTTAGTGTAATGTATTTTTAATACGGGACCTCTCCGGTGTCGTCAGTATGCCGTGAACAATTCAGACAGTTATCACGATAAAGACTACATTTTTATATAATCTTGACCTAACTTGCACAGTTGGTGTATGATCATAAAATCTCGGATGGGATTGTTATTGGGTCAGATCACACCAGTAACAACAGAGTTATTGCCCCTTTTTCATGCAAATAAAGGTGCAAAAATGCCCTTTTCCAACCTATAGACTTCATTTTCCATCCAATCTGAACAAAACTTTCACAGTTTGTGTATGACCATCAGATATCAGCAGAGACCAAAAGTTTGCGAGATTGTTCTCAAACACCAGAGTTATTGCCCTTTGTTTGTATAAAAAATATGCAAAAATGGACATTATTCAGGATAGAAACTTTATTTTTCATCCAATCTTCACCAATCTTGCACAGTTTGTCTATGTCCGCAATATTAAAGGTGAAGTTGAATATAAGCAAGATCGGACCAGAAACACCAGAGTTATTGCTCTTTGATTGTGAAAAAATTATGCAAAAATGGACATTATTCAGGATAGAGACTTCATTTTTAATTCAATCTTCACCAATCGTGTACTGTTGGTCTATGAACGTAAGACTACAGGTGAAGTTGAATATAAGCAGGCCAGAAACACCAGAGTTATTGTCCCTTGTGTTTGGAAAAAAACCATCAACAAGTTATCAATGATTGGCTTGCACACACGATTTTTTATTCTATGTTGACCAAACTTACACAGTTTGCGTATGACCATAAAAATGGATTGATAAAATTTGATTTCCAACAGTTGCAAACCTTGCATGCACTTATTTGTACATGCAACATTGATGGCTTTAGAGCCTGCATTAACATCATTTATCATCATTGGAAAGAAAATTATCAAAGAAAATGCAAAACTTGAGCTTATAGCACAGCCATCGCAATTATCGCATTGCAACTAGTTCTCCAAAACTGTCCGCAAAAAGACATCAAAATCTACTTTTTCTGCATTTTCCAGAATTGTCACTGACTTAATGAAAGGGTCAGGTACGAATATCGTGAACAATGATTTGAGAACCATTAGCAAAAACTATGCACATCCACTTCCCAACTCGTACTTTAGTTAGCTAATTGCACTAACCGATGTTTTAAATCAAATTGATCCTATCCCACTTTGCGTATTGTTCATATAACTTAATTTTCAAACCTGTCACAACAGTATGGTCTTTATCTGTACCAGTTCTCAGATGAGTGCTTTGGGCCATCATGGCCCTCTTGTTTTAAATTTTTTAATACTTGTTTCAATAACTTAGAAAATCAAAGTGAAACATCAAAGGATTGTTGATAACAAATTAGAAAATCAAAGTGAAACATCAAAGGATTGTTGATAACAAAAGGAGGATCAGAAATATTAAGTCTACAAACTGTGAACACACAGTCAGATCATTTAAAGTTAATAATTCTTTGCAACTGGCAAACAATAAGTTATAATCTACATGTATGTTTTTAAGTAATAAATTCTTTAAATAAATTAGAGGTATTAAATTTATCAAAAGGACTGAAACAAAACTTAACAGTTCATAATTTGTCCTTGTGATAAATGATATCTTGGAAGTGTTCGAAACTGGTCATGTGGGGTAAAAAACTAGGTCACCAGGATATACTGAACAAAAAGCTTGTGAACACTCCACTTCCCACTTCTCATGTTAATATAGGTTAATCTCAGTTTTTTTCCCATTCTGTCTCTGCAAAGAAAGCTATAGTTATTCAGTCCTATTGCCAGACATACATTTCTTAATTACAAATAGAATAGTCTATTACACATTACCATAATATGTATTTTTACTGTTATGTCTCCCATAATATCACTTTTGCAGGTAAAGGGAGACAAGCCGATTAAATATTTGTGTGCTTGGCTGTTTAAAATGTTGGAGTATAATAGTATAAGGGAGGTAACTCCTGTTGATAAATAAAACGTAATTGCAGAATTACTCCCCTTTAAAGTGTTTATACCTTGTTATTTGATTTCTTTATAGGAAAACAGTGTGCTTTTATGTGAAATGCAAGAAACTCTCAATATTATCATATTCTCTAGTATTAAATATGCAGATAATAAGATAATATTGAGGGTTTCTTGCATTTCACATAAAAGCACACTTCTTATATAAGCCAGGCCTGGCTAGCTCAGTTGGTAGAGCGCTGGACTGTCAATCCGGGGATTGTGAGTTCGAACCCCAGCCTGGCCACATAACTTGTGTGGGAATTGGTCATGAAATTATTTCTACGGCCATTCTTCCCCTACCTCTGATTCAAGTAGGGCAGTTGTCAGTTACTGGCATAATAATGTGTACTTAGTACTGGTAAACCGATTAGATCGGCTAAGCTTGCCCAGGTAAAGTGTGAGTAGGTTAACTGACCGCCGTGATATGACTGAAATACTGTTAAAAACGGCGAACAATCCAACCAAAAATCAAACAAACAAATTAAATATGCAGAGTATTTGTTTGTAATAGTATAAAGTTTTATAACACAAGACAGTTTTATTCACTAGTATATTGTGTTTTATGTAAGTTATTAAACAGTTTTACAAATGTTGCTATTCTTAAAGCATACATTTTTATTATTAGCACCGCACCACAAAGTGTTATATATATTTAACTTTACCGACATATTAAGGGAATTGTATAGTTTACTATATTTATGCAAAGTATTTATGTTAAGCAGTGTGCTTGGGCAATGGTTTTCAACCGAAATCCCGAGGGTAAACAACCCCAATCATTCATGAACACTCTAGAGGCCACATTTATAGCCCAATCATCATCAAACTTGCTCAGAACATTTTTCCCAATTATGTCTCAAAATTTGTCCTTGTGATAAATGATATCTTGGAAGTGTTCGAAACTGGGTCATGTGGGGTTGAAAACTAGATCACTGGGGTAAATTGAAGAAAAAGCTTGTAAACACTAGAAGTCACATTTTTTGCTCATATTCTTGAATCTTGCTCAGAACTTTTACTTCAATGATACCTTGGAAGAGTTCGAAAGTAGGTCACATAGGGTCACAAACTAGGTCACCAGGCCAAATTTAATCAAAAACTTCTAAACACTCCAAAGGCCACATTTGTTGCCCAATCATGAAACTTGATCAGATCATTTATCCCAATAATATCTCTGACAAGTTCAAAACTGGCTTATGTGTGATCAAAAACTAGGTCACCTGACCAATTTAAAAAAAGCTTGTGAACTTTCGAGATGCCACATTTATAGCCACATATATAGCCCAAATCATGACACTTGCTCAGAACATTTGTCCCAATAATATATGGAATAAGTTAGAAAATGAGTCACCTGGGGTCAGAAACTAGCTCACCAGGCCAAATTATCAGGTGAGCGACCTAGGGCCCTCTTGTTAACATATTGTTGCAGCCCAAATCGTTATAGTGACTGGGAAAATTTTACACTGTTACAGCTTGTCGTTTTAAAGTTATAGAGGAAGTCAACGTTATTTAAGAAAACCCCACCTGTGTGGCTTATTAGTTATGCTTAGAGATTGCTGTTAAAGTTGACTGCATTCACCAAGACAGCATTTTTTCATGGTCATCAGATAAAACTTGTGATCTATTCACTGACATTTGTGGATTTCAACTATGAACACTTGATGCTGGTGGTGGATGAACTAGAAAGATATTGTGCTTATTAAAATTGTATTTCTATTACCTTTCAGTTTCTGTATCGAAAGCATTTTTCCCAGATCTCCTTGTGCAGATGGATTTGGACACTGTCACTAACGTCACAGATAGGTAAATATCACAGTGCTGAACCTGGATGTTGGTGTGTAGTCAGGGCTTAAAAAAAGGCCTGTAAGATGGGGAAAACTGTCACAGTGTAGGGATTGAGCTAAAGCGGAATGGCAGGGCAGCCCGCCCTTCCATTTTTTGTGTCAGAACAGACATGCCCTAACGCAATTTAATTGGTTACTTGCGCATCTTGGTAAACACATCTTCGCCTAAATCATTGACATTTCGTCGCGACATGACTGTATCATTAAAAGGCTCGTCATGACCATGCAACATCAATTATCAGTTACCAAAACATGTCAACGAATGTCCGGATAACCGGTTATCCGGTAACTATGTTAATACCCAGTTACCAAGTTAGTAAGCATACAAACGCCCTTCTTGCATGTATATTATTAATACAACACAGCTATAGGCCTCTACAGGAGGTCTCCACCTCGTACTGCGGACGTGTCATAAACACACCCCTCGGTTGGAATACGATTATCATGAAACAACAGGTGGTGCTTTCACACCACACTAATTTTGACAGGCCTATTAAACAAACGAGATGTCACAAATGATTATGCCAATTAGTTGCGTCCCTCTTGATAAAAGATGGTTCTCTACCAGTTAACAATGCCAATTAAAATAAATATATAGTAACATCGATCCATCCTTGTTTTTGTGTTTATGTGCATTTGATTAGCTAAAACATAGCAATTTACGGTTTACCATACACCAGTCAGCCTTAACACCTACTTACCTTTACGCAATTCAAATGTTTAATTGGGGGACTTAAATTGAAGGGCATAATAACATTGTACGCTACACAAAACAAACAAAATGCACAATTTACGAACAGAAATCGACGTAGTTTGTTACATGTACTTTTTTCAATAATGAAATAGTATTGTGTTTTCAAAATAGAAGAATCGTTTTGCAACTTTAACATGTGCCAGATTCCGGCCGCCAATGCCGATCTATACAGTTATCCGGATAGTACTTGATATTACATACAAATAACCGGATACCAATTAATGTAGCCATTGACATCCCTAAAATTAATGGTAATTTAGTGCCTATTGCTGTGCTTTTGTAATGGATTTTTTGCAGCTGTTGTTTGTTAATTTATAATTATGTTATTTTAGCAAATTTTATCCATGGCATTAGTCCCCTACCGGTGTTTCACCGGAGGGGACTATAGGTTTGCCCTCCGTCTGTCCGTCCGTCCTTCCGTCAGTCCGTCCGTCCGCAAAAAATTGTTCCTGCGATTACTAAAAAAGTACTGAAGATACTTTGATGAAACTTGGTATACATATAAACGGCAATGTGAGTATTATGCACGACCTTTTATTTTTTACCAGAGGTCAAAGGTCATGTGACTTACTAAAAATAGAAGGCAGTTTGTGCGTTTTTTTATGTGCATGTGTGTCTTGTCCAGTGCATTTGTTTTGTTTGTCCGTCCACACAAAATTATTAATGCGATTAATGAAACAAGTACTGAAGATATTTTGATGAAACTTGGTATACATATAAACGGCAATGTGAGTATTATGCACAACCTTTTATATTTTTACCAGATGTCAAAGGTCATGTGACTGTTTCTAAAAATAGAAATAAACTAAAAGAAACTGAATCCTGCGTTAACTCAAAAAGTGCTGAAGATATGTTAATGAAACTTGGTATACATATAAACGGCAATGTGAGGATTATGCAGGACCTTTTATTTTTCACCAGAGGTCAAAGGTCACGAGACTGTTACTAAAAAAAATAGAAATAAACTAAATACTGTTATAATTCGAAAAGTACATAAGATATGACCATGAAACTTGGTACAAAGATTGAACTATAGGTTTGCCATCTGTCTGTGTGTCTCTCTATCTGTTCGTCTGTATGTTTGTCAGTCCGTCTGTCTGTCCGTCCCCAAAACCTGGTTCCTGCAATAACTCAAAAAGTACTGAACTTATTTAGAAGAAACTGGGTATACATATAAACGGCAACGTGGCAATGTGAGGAATATGCTCAACTTTTTTTTTCACCATAAGTCAAAGGTCACGTGACTGTTACTAAAATAGAAATAAACTAAAAACCGTAATTTCTCGCTTATAAGGAGCACTTTTTTAGCCTAAATTCATAGCATTTTTCCGGTGCGTCTTTTACGCGGATTTAAGCATAAACTCCCTAGTTTTTCTATCATAAACATAAACTGTGGTGTTTTGGGCGCCATTTTGAATAGACGCTCGATTGACATCACTAAGTCGCTTATATAAGCAAGTATTCGTACCCGATACGTTTCACACTGTTTTATATTGGGATCTTTGCAAAAATATAGTATTATATAATATAAATTATTTTGTGTGTTTTGTACTCTTAATTCTTATTTTTCCGAAATATATATGCAATAAAACATAATACATACAAAATAAAAACCAGGGTTAAATGAATCGTAGTGTAAACACCACCTGACAAACTACTTGACACCTTTTATACTGCTCTGCAAACAAAAAGGATGGTGTCATTGATGATACTTGCAAACTGACCATGTTTGTCAAACAGACAATTAGCGTTTATGGTGTAATTAAAGGTGTTGACACTTGAGACTTCTCAACACCTCTCAATACAGCGCTTATTGTCAAGAAATCTCCTTAGTAGGGACCAAAAAGCTGTGGTCCGAGAAGTCTTCTTAGTAGGGAACGAAAAATATAGGGTCCCTTAAGTTACATCCTGGTCCTCTTGTATTATATTTAGGGCAAACAAATGACATCTCAATATTAATTTCTACGCCGATTGTCTTTTTTTAAGACATTTCTTGTTTTTCACCAGAGGTCAAAGGTCACGTGACTGTTACTAAAAATAGAAATAAACCTAATACTGTAATATTTTGAAAAGTGCATGATCATGAAACTTCATTAAACTTGGTACACATATTGGACTATGGGTTTGCCGTCCGTCTGTGTGCGTCTGTCTGTCTGTTCATCCGTCGGTCTCACTGTTTCTGTCTGTCCCGTCCCCAAAACCTGAATCCTGCTATAACTCAAAAATGAAGATACTTTGATGAAACTTCGTATACATAGAAAGAGCAAGGTGAGGATTATACACGACCCTTTATTTTTCACCAGAGGTCAAAGGTCACGTGACTGTTACTTAAAATATAAAGAGACTTAATACTGTAATAATTCAAAAAGAACATATAACATATGATCAGGAAACTTGGTACACAGAATGGACTATATGATTGCCCTCTGTCAGTTTAGTACTGCAATAACTCAAAAAGTAACTCGAATGTCTGGTCAATGTAACAAGATTAGAAAAAATAACAACTTAATGCTGCAGTATCAATTGGGCTTTGAATATGAAACTTTGTACATCTACAGATAAAGGGCGATTTGACGGTTTTGCACAATGTTTAATTTGTAGGGGTTTTCACCGGTAGGGGACCCCTGTTTTTGCTTACAATACTATCAAAGCCTTGTTGTTGGTGTTCTTGAATTTTCTACTAATTATAATTTACTTTACAAAAAAGTTATCAATGCAAACTTAATTTCAGAAAGCTTTCATAATTACCTGGCGTGCAAAAACATATTAATCCAAATTGACTTTTAATATTCAATAAGTTTTATGCCGTACACAATCTCCAGTTAAAGTCCAATACATGTATGTTTCGTCACTCTCCTTTAAATATCAATTTTGTCCCATGCAATAAAACACTTTCTGATTGTGTTGACACCCTTGACATTTCACCTAAAAAGCTAATTCATTAATGCTGTATCAATAGTGCTTGCATTGTTCAGGAACAGTGGTGTTGATTGATGCTTTTGTTCACTGCTACAAACTGCTAGAGAATGGCCCCAGCTTGGCAGTCACATCAAAGAATTCAAACCAACATCGTTGCTAATTACGTTACTAATGACTTGCAGATTTAGAAGCCTGATTAATTTATGATGTCACTTTTCTCTCTACTCAGGGCATGGCTGAAGGGAAAACTTGTGAACACTCTAGAAGTCACATTTTTTGCACAATCTTCATGAAACTTGGTCAGAACATTTGTCCTTATATCTCGGCCAAATTTAATTCGGGTCATGTGGGGTGAAAAACTAGGTCACTAGGTCAAATTGAAGAAAAAGCTTTTTAACACCCTCAGAGTCACATTTTTTGCCCAATCTTCATGAAACTTGGTGAGAACATTTGTTTCAATGATATCTCGACCGAGTTTGAATCTGGGTCATGTGGGGTCAAACACTAGGTAACTAGGTCAAATTGAAGAAAAAGCGTGTGAACATTCTAGAAGTCACATTTTTTGCCCAATCGTCCTGAAACTTGGTCACAACATTTGTCCCAATGATATATCAGCCTAGTTCGATTCTGGGTCATGTATGATCAAAAACTAGGTCACCAGGTCAAATTGAAGAAAAAGCTTGTTAACACTCTAGAAGTCACATGGTTTGCCCAATCTTCATGAAACTTGGTCAGAACATTTGTCCCGATGATATCTCGGCCGAGTTTGAATCTGCGTCATGTGGGGTCAAAAACTAGGTCACTACGCCAAATTGAAGAAAAAGCTTGTTAACACTCTAGAAGTCACATTTTTTGCCCACTCTAAAAGTCACATTTTTTGCCCAATCTTCATGAAACTTGGTCAGAACATTTGTCCTAATGGTATTTCGGCCGAGTTTGAATCTGGGTCATGTGGGGTCAAAAACTAGGTCATTTGGTCAAATTGCAGAAAAATATTGTTTACTCTCCAGAAGTTACATTATTTGCCTAATCGTCATAAAACTTGATCTGAACATTTGTCCCAATGGTATCTCGGCTGAGCTCGAATCTGGGTCATATGGGGTCAAAAACTAGGTCACTAGGTCATTTTGAAGAAAAAGCTTTAATTTCAATATGTACTTCATTTTGAATGTCTGTTGTCACTTAAGTTTTTCAAACCAGAATGATTAGACTGCCTTTCCATCAGTCCGTATCAGTAAGTCCATATCCGTACAAAAATCTAACACATGGAAAAATTTTCAACTAATGAAACTCGGGTGAGCCACCCAGAGCCATTTGGCCCTCTTGTTTAAGGATTTAATTGTTCGTTCAAATTGGAAATATGATTGCAAGGCAATTAAGAATTGATGGAATGATTTTCTTTATTGAAATAATTATGAATTTAATATGAAATATATATGAAAATATAAGTAAAATAAAAAAATAAAAAAACAAACACATTCCAATGGCATTTAAGTATGTAAATAATATATGTGCTAAAATCTTCTTAATTTATAATAATAATAATAATAATTGATAATAACAGTATTTCTATCTATTGAAATAAAAAGTAAGGATTGCTAAATATCATTATGAATATTATGAATAATTTAATAATATTAATAAATAAATAATAATAATTTTAATAAAATTAATGATAATAATAAATGTATATATATTAATAATAAATAAATAATTATTAAATCCCTGCCCTTTTTCACGAAAACGCCGCCACCCCCTCCCCACGAGCTCAGCGCAAAACATTCTTAACTGACATTTTTTACAAAATCACTTTCCTGCTTTTTGTTTTGATTTACCAATATTAATAACCTGTGAAAATATTAACCCAATATTCTACCTTTAACAATGAGAAAAACATTAAATGTCATAAGGTTGTATCTGAAAACGAAATATATTTTTAGCGCAAAAAAGTAACTGCAGTAAAGACTGTTTCACACACAAATAAAACATAAACAATCTGTAAGAACGTTGTTAATTTATATTAGCAATTAGAAAACATCACCGATTTCATCATTTTATCTTTGTTTTTAGTTCACCTGAGCAGAAAGTGCTTAAGGTTGAGCTATGCTGGTCAGTCACCGTCCGTCGTCATCGTCATCAACAATTTACTTAAACAACTTCTCTGAAACTGCTTAGCAGATTTTAACCAAACTTGGCAGGAATGTTCCTGGGATGGTGCTTTAACAAATTCCTTCAATTCATTTGAATAACTGAAAACTCTGGTTGCCATGGTAACCAAGCTTAAACATGGGAAAACTTTTAAAATCTTCTCGTCAGATTTCTTTAAATAATTGTGATTTGTTAAAAGAACATGGCTGCTGGGGAACAGGGCAGTTTTCTTATATGGCTTCTTGTCTGAAACTACCTGCATGATTTTGAAATAAGTTCACAGATATGTTCCTTGGCTGACCATCTACCAAATTCCTTCAAATTATTTTGATTTGCTAAAAACATGGTTTTCAGTGGTCCATTGTTGATTACTGATGGCAATTTTGGCCCTCATGTATAAACCTTATACTGATAACTGAAAGGTATATAATAATTTACAAGAAACAAGAAATGATTAAAAAAAAGGACAATAGATGTTGAAATTAATATTGATATATCATTTTAGCTGGACTTTTTGAAGAAAAATAAGTTGAGCTATTGTCGTCGCTCTGTCGTCTGCGTCAGCGTCTGCGTTAGTTAAGTTTTCTGGTTAAGTTTTTTGTCAGAGTCCATTTCTCAAAAACTATCAAAGGTATGTATTTGAAACTTTCAATACTTGTTCACTACCAAAAGGGGAAGACAATACAACAAGGCAGGTACCCCTGTGATTTGTATTTTCAGAGTTATCTACCCTTGTTTGAACTCACAACTTTATAATATTTTGGGAATTTTTTGGTAAATATGAAAGTTTTCAATAACTATCAAAGACATTAAATTGAAACTCAAGGTACTTGTTCATAATGCTTACCCCATTCTGCAGACAAGAGGAGGTAACTCTTTCAAGGAATTTGTTGGAGTTATTAGCCTTTTTCAACTTAACAATTTTCCTTTGAGGTCAAATTTCTTAATACCTATTTGAGGTATTGACTTGAAACTCAAAGTACTTGATCAGAGTGATGAACTTATTCTGTAGGCAAGAAGAGATAACTATTAAGGATTTTTGTGAGTTTTTGACCTTTTTAGAATTTTTTAGAAACTAAGAATGTTTGCTTAGCTCAAATTTCACAATATCTATAACAGGTATTGACTTGAAACTCAAAATACTTGATCACAGTTTTGAAACCATTCTGTAGAGAAGATGAGGCAACTATATGAAGGATTTTGGTGGAGTTGTTGCCTTTTTTCAACATAGAATTTTTGCTCGAAGTCAAATTTCTCACTATCTTTAAGAGGTATTGACTTGTATTGAGCATTTAAAAATATATACTGATGGCTCCAAATGCCCTAACTCTGGTTTGGTAGCCAACTCATTTGTTATTCCTTCCAAAAATATTACAAAAACACACCGGCTCAGCAACCATCTGTCTATTTATTCGGCTGAACTTTTGGCAATTAAATATGCATTGTGCTGGATTTTGATCAATAAACCTACTAAAACTGCTATTTTATCAGACTCATTATCATCACTTGAGTCTATCAAAAACAGAAATAGCAGATCTAGGCCTGACATTTTATCTAATATTCTGGAACTTCACCAACAGTGCCTAGATAAATCTTTAAAGGTCACCTTAGTATGGTGTCCAGCACACGTCGACATCAGTGGGAATGAACAGGCGGACAGGGAGGCTAAGGAGGGTCTCAGGAGGGGGGCTGTTGATGTGGGGGAGTCCCTGGCGCCGACTGAGATCTACTCACTGGCAAAGAAATTTGTCCTCGGTGAGTGGAATCTCTGGGCACCCAATGTGTCTGCCTATCGACATGCTTTCCACAGACCCACGAAAACCCTCAGGCCGCCTGACAAGTACTCGCCAGGCTTTAAGCTTGATAGAGCCATCACGCGCCTGAGGATGGGAACTACTCTCCTACCCTGTGGCAGGGGAAAGTATGTCCTTGGGCTGGACCCTGGGTGTCCACGGTGCCGGGAGCCCTTCACGGCAGCCCACCTGCTGCTACAGTGCAACACCTACACAGGGCAGAGAGACCGGCTCAGGACCGCATTGCACTCCCATGGACTAGTTTTAAACCTTACCAACGTGCTAGACCCCAAGGGAGCGGCCAGGGGTCCGGTCTTCTCTGCCCTGTCAACCTTCCTCACAGACTGTCAGATCACTGACAAAATTTAGGTCTATAGGGGTGGGTGGGGGCAGTCAAAACCCAACCAATTACTTGACAGTTATTATAACTGTTTTTTATATATATGACCTCTAATGAACTATGAAATTCCCTGCCCTTTCTAAATCAGGTCAATGGTATTGACCTGGTATTCTTTATTTTAAAACTATTTATTATGAGAGTATGACGTTAGTCCACCCTTACATTTTTCAGTGTCTTAATAAAAACCTTTTTATTGCAGTTTTTAATATCCAGAAAGGACGGGGCCTTCCATTTTTCTGGGTATATTTGACTGTATTGCAGCCCCTCCTCACCCCTTAGACACCTTCAATTTCAAACATCCTTTAAGAACCACGCAGGATTGGAGTGCACGGTGCAAGGATCCTTTTTCCTTGCATTTATTTGCAGTCGGTCATATCAAGGCCAATTACCACATATAGGTATTGGAATTTTAGAAGTCATCAATACTGTGATAAGTACAGTGCTTAATGCTGTATTTTATATACTATATCCATTTTAACATCTTGATATGGCCTTGTGCAGGTTTATTACCAGGGATTATAATAATCCTGTTTTATTCACAAACAATTTTACCTAATTGGTACAATTTCACTCCCATAGTATTCAATCTCTTAAGATCTTAATACTTTTGCAATCATTTGCTCCATTTTTAAGTTATTTAATCTTGCCGTGCACTCCCTCTGGTCCAAAGGACTACACCAAATTCAAACATCCATACCAGTCCAATTATACCTCCTTTATCCACCCAAATTCACAGACACCAACCCCTGCTGGCGGATCACCCTACACTTCTTATATCTCATCTTATTCCCCCCTGGGCGGCTTCTCGTTTCTTTTATTTTCCATGTACAATATATGTAGAATTGTACATGCTATAAATAATGTTCTAGTTTCTCAAATTGCTATATATAAAATGAACAATACATGTAGAACTGTACATATTATAAATAATGTTCCAGTTGCTTTAATTCTTAACTGTATATAGTGTTATTTTCTTAACATATTGTTTTAAGTGGCCCTATCTAGGTAACCGTTTTGTCACCAGCAGCCTTTCCTGCTGCATTTTATGTAAATTTATATATATGGAGTTTTTAACTATTGTTTTAATGCCACCCTGGGGGGGGAGAATTATCATTCTAAAATAGCCCAACCCTCCTAAGATTTAAACAGACAGGGTCTCAAGTTGGAGCACCTTGCTATATTCCCTGTCTGCAAGTGTTCAACATAAGCTAACCACTTATCTCATAATTGTTTATTATCTATAACTAATTAAATTCATAACTAACTTGCCTATGCAAGCCCTTCTCTTAAATAAACAGCATCCAAATTCCATCAGTGGATGAACCCTGACTCATTTTATTCAATTTCAAGAGTATTTTTACTCAACATTTAACATGAAAAGGTAAAATAACCCTAAATACCACCCATTCACTGTATTAAGCTGAAATATCCATTACATTCAGGGTATATTTATTATTATGACCCCTTTTTAAATCATTTTATTGGCAAAATTCCGCCTTTCCATATATTGACAGCATTTAAATGTAATATGGACTTGCCAATATCATATCCATCCTTTAAAAGCTATGTTGAACCACTTAGAGATCTGGTTATATATTAAAGTATTCATTAATTTACCCTAAATACACAACCGGTACTATTGTGCCTGTATTTTCCTCCAATTTTCTTATGTCTATATGGTTATTAAACCATATATTTGTTCCAGATCTCTAAGTTACAAAGACTCCAACAACCCCATTACAGCATATGCTGGAAAATGGGTCTAGAAATATGATGGCTCATATAAAACTATATGTTTCCCATCATTAAATCTTATTAGGTTGGGCTATCCTCTCTCTTTCTCTCTATCTAGGTATCAACTGCAAAGGAAACAATAAATAAATAAAGTTAAAATACTAATTATTTTTACATTCCTCAAATTTAAATAATTATGTCACCTTTATAGAGACATAATACTCCAAATATTATTATGTCACTTCCATTCAGACATAATTCCAAAAATTTATACAGTTATATCACTTTTATAACTCTGCTTTTTTTAACCTAGCAGAGCTTTGATTAAAAATACTTTCCTTTGCAAATCTAAATTTAGCGCTCGACACCGATTGGTCACACCCCCTTCTAAACAGCTAATTCCATTGGTTCAATTACTATCCGTTTTTGAGCGTCCTGTTTTATATGCAAATTAACTTTCCCACGCTCTGCATTCTTCGCAAAGGTCAACCAGTGCATTTTACTGCTATATTATTTTTCCAGTGAATATATATTAACGCTTCTATGAATATTTTCAAAGAAGTATTCAATTATAGTGCCTCTTGCAGTAATGAATATATTGTTAAAGATTTTTAACAATAAAATAGATTTTTGCGACTAGATTTTTATTAAAGCACCGCACCCACACTGCAAAGATTTTATTGTAACACCCTTTGAAGAAGGGTTGTTTTAGTATTTTACCAAGCAAAGTTTTATATGTTAAGCAGTGTGCTCGGGCAATGGTTTTTAACCGAAGCCCCGAGGGTAAATAAGCCCACTCGTCGTTGGTATTGACTTGAAATTCAGAATACTTCATGACAGTGATGAACCTATTCTGTAAACAAAAGCCTAGATTACTATTAATACAAAAAAGTTGAGCGTCCAGCACCCGTAGGCGATGCTCTTGTTTCAACTTTGAATTTTTGCTTTATGTCAAATTACATAATATCTGTAACAGTGCTCCAGCCAGAAGGGCAGGGTGCTAAATCATGATAAAGGCACTTTTGCGTGCGTTCTTATTTTTTGCAATGGGATATATAAATATGTATGCTAAAAAAATACACAAACATAGGTTATATAAATTTTTCATTTATAATTTTTAGCTCACCTGAGCACAACACGCTTATGGTGAGCTTTTGTGATCACCTTTTGTCTGTCGTCCGTCTTCAACATTTACCATGTGAACACTCTAGAGGCCACATTTATTTGTCCCATTGATATATTGGACATTGTTGAAACTGGGTCATGTGGGGTCAAATACTAGGTCACTAGGTCAAATTGTAGAAAAAGCTTGAGAACACACTAGAAGTCACATGTTTGACCTAATAAGCATGAAACTTTCTCAGAATATATAATATCTCAGTTGGGTTCGAAAATGGTCCCGCTCTGTTGAAAAGCTTGGCCGCCAAGTGGCGGGGCAGTGTTTCTTATATGAATATATAAAAAGCTTGTAATCACTCTAGAAGTCACATTTTGTGCCCAGTCAACATGAAACTTGCTCAGAACATTTTTTTTTATGATATCTCAGCCGAGTTCGAAAATGGTTCCAATCCGTTGAAAAACATGGCTGCCACAGGGCGGGTCGCTTTTCCTTATATGGCTATATTGCAAACAAAAAAAGGTTGTGAACACTCTAGAGGTCACCTTTTCTGCCCAATCTTCATAAAACTTGCCCAGAATATTTGTCCCAATGATATCTGGGACGAGTTCTAAACTGGGTCATGTGGGGATCAAAAACTTGGTCACTAGGTGAAATTGAAGAAAAAGCTTGTGAACACTCCAGGAGTCACATTTTTTGCCCAATCAACATGATACATGCTCAGAATGTTTGTTCTTATGATATCTTGGTCAGGTTCAAAATAGTTTCGCTCCGTTGAAAAATATGGCCGCCAGGGGGCAGGGCAGTTTTCGTTATATGGCTATAGAAAAAGCTTGTGAACACTAGAAGTCGCTTTTTTTGCCCTATCAAGATGAAACATGCTCAGAACATTTGTTCTTATGATATCTCCGCCGAGTTCGAAAATGGTTCCACTCCATTGAAAAACATGGCTGCCACGGGGCGGGACAGTTTTCCTTATATGGCTATATAGAAAAATTTAAAAAGCTCGTGAACACACTAGAGGCCACAGTTATTGCCCAATCTTCATGAAACTGCCCAGAACATTTGTTCTTATCATATCTAGGCCGAATTCGAAAATGGTTCTGCTCGGTTGAAAAACATGGCCACCAGGTGGCGGGGCAGTTTTCCTTTTATGGCTATAGAAAAAGCTTGTGAACTCACCAAAAGTGACATTTTTTGCCCTATCAGTTTGAAACTTGCTCATTTGTTGTTATGATCTAGGCAGAGTTCTAAAATAGTTCCACTGCATTGAAAAACATTGCTGCCATTGGGATGGGCAGTTTTCCTTATATTCCTATATTGAAAACTGTAAAAAGCTTGTGAACACTCTATAGGCCACATTTAGTGCCATATCTTCATGAAACTTGCCCAGAACATTTGTCCCTATGATATATTCGACCAGTTTGAAACTGGGTTAAGTGGGGTTAAAAACTAGGTTATTAGGTCAAATTGAAGAAAAAGCGTGTGAACACTCTAGAAGTCAAATGTTTTGCCCAATCTTCATGTAACTTGGTCAGAGCATTTGTCTTAATAATATATCAGCCAGGTTCAAATCTGGGTCATGTGGGGTAAAAAACTAGGTCACTAGGTCATATTGAAGAAAAAGCTTGTTAACACTGTAGAAGTCACATTTTTTGCCAAATCTTCATGAAACTTGGTCAGAAAATTTGTCCCAATGATATCTCGGTCTAGTTCCAATCTGGGTCACATGGGGGTCAAAATCTAGGTCACTAGGTCAAATTGAAGAAAAAGCTTGTAAACACTCTAGAAGTCACATGGTTAGCCCAATCCTCATGAAACTTGGTCAGAACATTTGTCCCAGTGATATCATGGCAGTGTTTGAATCTGTGTCATGTGGGTCAAAATCTAGGTCACTAGGTTAAATTGAAGAAAAAGCTTGTTTATACTCTAGAGGTCACATTTTTTCTCCAATCCTCATACAACTTGGTCAGGACATTTATATTAATTATGTCTTGTTTGAATTAAAAACTGGGTGATGTGGGGTCATAAACTAGGTCACTTTGTCAAATTGAATAAAAAGCTTCTAAAACTCTAGAAGTCACATTTTTTACCCAATCTTCCTGAAGCTTGCTCAGAACATTTGTCCCAATGATATTTCAACCAAGTTTAATACTGGCTAATGTGGGGACAAAAACTAGGTCACCAGGTCAATTTGAAGAAAAATCTTGTGAACACTCTAGAAGTAAGATTTTTTGCCCAATTAACATGAAACTTGGTCAGAACATTTGTTCTGATGATATCTCGGCCAGGTTGGAAATTTGTCCAGTTCCTTTGAAAAACATGGCTGCCAGTGGCAGTTTTCTTTATGTGGCTATAGAAAAAGCTCTAGAAGTCACAATTTTTCCCCAATCAACATAAAACTTGCTCAGAACCTTTGTTCTTATGATACCTCGGCTGAGTTAAAAAATGGTTCCGCTCCCTTGAAAAACATGGCTACCAGTGAGCGGGGCAGTGTACCTTATATGGCTATTGGAGAAGCTTGTGAACCTTCTAGTAACATTTGTTGCCAAAATGGGTCATGTTGGGTAAAAAAACAAGGTCACCATGGCAAAATTGGACAAAAAGCTTAAATGCCACATTTATAGACCAATCATCACAAAACTTGCTCAGAACAGTTTAGTTCCTTTCCTCAGCCTCTCAGGTGAGAGACCCAGGGCCTTTTGGCCCTCTTGTTACGATATCTCGGCCTTGTTTGAAAATGGTTCCGCTTCGTTGAAATGCCACCCAGGGGGTTGGGCATTTTTCTTTATATGGCTATAGGAAAAGCTTTTGAACACATAGAAGTCACATTGTTTGCTAAATCATAATGAAACTTGATCAGATCCTTTGTTCTTATCTTGGCCACGTTCAAAATGGTTCCGGTCTGTCTATAAACATAAACATTGCCACCACAGGGGGTGGGGGGTGGGTCTCTTTTAGGGTCACCTTTTGTCTGTGGTCCGTCGTGCGTAGTGCGTCAAAATTTTCATGCAAAGAACATCTCCTAAACCGCTTGACAGATTTTCACCAAGCCTCAAAAGGAATAATCCTATGGTGAGTTCTTTCACAATTGTTCAAATCATTCCAGTACACTGCATATGTAGGTCACAAGAGCTTAAAATACATTTAAAAACTGAAAACTTTAACAATCTTCATCGCTGAAACCACAAGGCTTGGAGCTTTAATATTTGATATGTGACATCCTCTAGTGGTCCTCTACAAAAATTGTTCAAACTATGCCCCTGGGGTTAAAACTGGCCACGCCCCGAGGGTCACATGGGTTATATAGACTTGTATAGCAACATGACTTTAAAAGTCTTCTTCTCTGAAACTGCAAGGCCTAGAGGTTTCATATTTGGTATGTAACATTGTATAGTGGTCCTCTACAAAGATTGTTCAAATGATGCCCCTGATGTCAAAACTGGCCACTGCCCGGGGGTCACATGGTTTATATAGACTTGAATAGCAAAATGACTTTACAAATCTTCTCTGAAACTGCAAGGCCCAGAGGTTTCATATTGGTATGTAAGATTGTTAAGTGGTCCTCTACAAAGATTGTTCAAATAATGCACCTGGGGTCAAAACTGGCCTAACCCGGGGGGTCACACGGTATATATAGACTTGAATAGCAAAATGACTTGAAATATCTTCTTTCTGGAACCGCAAGGCCCAGAGGTTTCATATTTGGTATGTAACATTGTTTAGTGGTCCTCTACATAGATTGTTCAAATGATGTCCCTGGGGTCAAAACTGGCCACACCCTGGGGCTCACATGGTTTATATAGACTTAAATAGAAAAATGACTTTAAAACTCTTTATATCTGAAACTGCAAGGCCTAGAAGTTTCATATTTGATATGTAACATTGTAAAGTGGTCCTCTACAAAGATTGTTCAAATGATGCCCCATAGGTAAAAACTGGCCACACCCTGGGGGTCACATAGTTTATATAGACTTAAATTGCAAAATAACTTTAAAAATCTTCTCTGAAACTGCATAGCCCAGAGATTTCATATTTGGTATGTAACGTTATTTAGTGGTCCTGTTCATAGATTGTTCAAATGATGCCCCTGGGGTCAAAACTGGCCACACCCCGTGGTGCTCATGGTTTATATAGACTTAAATAGCAAACTGACTTTAAAAATCTTCTCTGAAACTTCAAGGCCTAGAAGTTTTATATTTGGTATGTAACATTGTATAGTTGTCCTCTACACAGATTGTTCAAATGATGCCCCTGGGGTCAAATCTGGCCACACCCCGGGGGTCACATGGTTTATATAGACTTGAATAGCAAAATGACTTTAAACATCTTCTCCTCTGAAACCGCAAGGCCCAGAGGTTTCATATTTGGTATGTAACATTGTATAGTGGTCCTCTACAAAGATTGTTCAAATGATGCCCCTGGGGTTAAAACTGGCCGCACCCGTGGCTGACATGGTTTATATAGACTTAAATAGCAAAATGACTTAATAAATCGATTTGGATTGCATATGGTGTTGGTGGGGTCAAGGTCACTGTTATTAAATATAGAAAAATGGTTTCCGCTAAATATCTTGAGAACACATTGAGCTTTTGTAATGAAACTTAATACATAAGTACGTTATATCAAGACACTGGTTGGGATTGTATATGGGGTGGATGGGGTCAAGGTCACCATTATTGAAAATAGCAAAACGGTTTCCGCTAAATAACTTGAGAAAGCATTGCAATATTTTAATGAAACGTAATACACATATCTTATATCGAGACCTCACTTGGGTTTGCTTATGGGGTGGGTGGGGTAAAGGTCACTGTTATTAAAAGTAGAAAAACGGTTTACATTCAATAACTTACGAACGCATTGAGATATTTTAACAGTTTTCGCTCAATAACTTTAAAACCTATTGAGATTTTATAATGAAACTTAATGCATAGATATCAGGTGAGCGACCTCTGGAAGTAAACGTTTTTGCCCAATCAACATGAAACTTGCTCAGAACATTGTTCATATGTTATTTTTGCCAAGTAAGAAAATGGTTCCGGTCCGTTTAAAAACATTTCCGCCTGAGGACGTGATGGGTTCAGTTTTGCTAATATGGATATATTGAAAATTTAAATGCCACATTTGTATCACAATCATCATTAAACATTCGTCGCAATGATATCTCGGACAAGTTGAAACCCTGGTCATATGTGGTAAAATACTAAGTCACCAGGCAAAAAAAAAGAGCTTGCAAACGATCTAGAGGCCACAATTTTTGCTGAATCTTCAAGTAACTTGCTCAGAGCAGTTTAATTCCTTAGCCCTTTAGGTGAGCAACCTAGGGCCTCATGGCCCTCTTGTTTAACGAATGAAATTATTTAAATGAATTTGGTAGAATTTCACTCAAGGAACATATCTATTTATACATATCTATATTATTTGAAGGAATGTGATAGATAGTCTCTCAAGGAACTGTTCTATGAAATATTATTTAAATATCCAAATAGTGGTTTCTGACGAGAATATTTAATTATTATGTCAAAGTCGCCTATTAAGCTTTATAAGAGCAAATTTCCCCACCCCTTGGCGATCATGTTAATAAACGAATCAAAAGTATTAAAAAGACAAAGAAACATGGCTGTAATATGTCTGTATAAGCAACTTTTACAATCTTACCGTCAGAAACCGATTCATGGATTTCGAAATAATTTTACAGAAATGTTCTTTGGGTGACTGTCTACTAAATTCCTAAAAATAATTGTGATTTGTTAAAAAACATGGCCACCAAGGGCTGGGTAAGTTGACCATATATGGCTGTAGATGCAACTTTGACAATCTTCTGGTCTGAAACCACTGGTCAGATTTTGAATAAATTTGACAAATTAGTTTCTTGGGTGACTGTTTACCAAATTCCTTAACATAATTTTGATTAGTTAAAAATCATGGCCACCAGAGGGTGGGGAAGTTTGACCGTATATGGCCGTATATGGCTGTATAGGCAACTTTGACAATCTTCCTAGCAGAAACCACTTCCTGGATTTTGAAATGATTTTACAAAATGTTCCTTGGGGGACTGTCTACCAAATTCCAAAAATTAATTATACCCCCACTAACAAAGTTTAGGGGGTGTATATAGGAGTGAGCTTGTTTGTCTGGTGGTTTTTGGTTTCCGGATGATAACTCAAGAAAGGCTTGACATATTGAAATAATTTTTGGTACACATGTGTAACATCATAGAATACAGATCAAGTTCGATGTTGGTTACAAACTACTAAAATTTGACAGAGTTATGGCCGCTTTTCGACTTACAATTCCCTAAAAATATGATTTCCGACAATAACTC
The DNA here is from genome assembly GCA_027627225.1 of Congeria kusceri. Taxonomy (NCBI): domain Eukaryota; kingdom Metazoa; phylum Mollusca; class Bivalvia; order Myida; family Dreissenidae; genus Congeria; species Congeria kusceri. Next base: position 31,920,047 of record CM051030.1, on the reverse strand, counting down.
AAGAATGGCTTGACATATTCAAATAATTTTTTGGTACACATGTGTAACATGATAGAATACAGGTTAAGTTCGACTTTGGTAACAAACCACTAAATTTTGACAGAGTAATGGCCCTTTATTTGACTTAAATTCCCTAAAAACATGGTTTCCTGATGATAACTCAACAATGGCTTGACATATTTAAATAATTATTGGAACTAATGTGTAGCATCATAATATACAGACCAAGTTCGACTTTGGTTACAAAACACTAAATTTTGACACAGTTATGGCCCCTTTTTGATTAAAATACCCCACAAAACATGGACAAAAACTAATGTTTCACATATTTTAATTATGTTTGGTACATAGGTGAAACATCATAAAATACAGATCAAGTTCAACTTTCGTTACAAACCACTGAATATTGACAGAGTTATGACTCCTATTGACATTATTTTTTCCAAATACACGGTTGTCCGTTCACAAATTAAAGCATTCTTTGTCTGTTAATTTCTTTTGAATGGATGCCATAGTTTTGTGACAAGGCTATATTGTGGGTGTATATCTGTCACTCATGTGACAATTCTATTATGTTTTAGTTTATGGTTTATTTACAAAATATATGATATTTATTTATGAGATTATATTTGTCCGACACTGTCCAGTAATTTACCGGAATACACTGATACATTCCGTAATGAGTAGATATGTCCCAATTTATAAGTGTGCGAAAACATTAAAAAGCATGGCTCCTAGGGGGTGGGGAATGTAGACCGTATATGGCCTGCATATAGGCAACTTTTTCAATCTTGTTGTCAGAAACCACTAGCTGGATTTTGAAATATTTTCATAGAAATGTTCCTTGCATGACTATCTACCATATTCCTTCAGATCATTTTGATCTGTTTCAAAGCAATGTTGCCAGGGGCGGTGCAGTTTGACCATATAGTTGTGATGGCCTTTCCGCTGTTGCGCATAGTGCGTCGTCAACATTTACCTTATGAGCACTCTAGAGGACACATTTATTTCCCAATCTTTATGAAACTTGCTCAGAATATTTGGCTTAATGATATCTCAGATAAGTTCGAAACTGGGTCATGTTGTTCAGAAACAAGGTCACTTGGGCAAATTGAAGAAAAATCTAGAGGTCGAATTTATAGCCCAATTATCATTAAACTTGCTCAGAACAGTTGTCCCAATGATCGGGCGATTTTGAAGCTGGGTCATGTGAGTCAAAAACTAGGTCACCATGCCAAAATAAAAAAAAAAGCTTGTGAACACTAGATGCCACATTTATAGCCCAATCATAATGAAACTTGCTCAGAAAATTTGTCCCAAAAATATCTCGGATAAGTTCAAAACTGGGTCACATGGGGTAAAAACAAGGTCTGGAGGGAAATTGAGGAAAACACTTGTGAACTGTCTACAGGCCACATTTGTAGGCCAATCATCACTTCAAAAAGCTCACCAGGCCAAATTGAACCAAAAAGGTTGTGAACTGTCTAGAGGCCACATTTTAGGGCAATTATCAGGAATCTTGCTTAGAATATTTGTTCCAATAGTATTTGGGACAATTTTGAAAGTTCGAAACCAGGTCACATGGGGTCAAAAACTATTTCACCAGGCCAAATTGAAAAAAAACTTGTGAACACTCTAGAGGCCAGATTTTTAGCTGATCTTAATGAAACTTGCTCAGAACAGTTTATTTCCTTAGCCCCTCAGGTGAGCGACCTAGGGCCTTATGGCCCTCATGTTTTAATTTACGTTTGTCAAAATAATGTCCCTAATTCCTGCGCACCCTCAGCAAAATGATCGCGCTATTCGAACGAATATGGTATACACACTATACATGATGGAATAAGAACTAAATAATTTTGACTGTATTATACTTATACTTTTTTTTGATGCATATTTTATTGTTTTCAAAGGACAAGACAGTAATTTCTGATTAAGATTTTCTTAATCAGAAATTACTGTCTTGTCCTTTGAAAACAATTATATCGTACCTGTTTATCTAAACCAGTGCTTAGTTTCAGTGTTTAGTAATGGCATCAATGATAAAGTCGAAAAAAAAAAAATATTGACACACTGTAATTTTTTTTTCACTTTTTGGCCAGAACCCTCTTCTGACGTCTGATGCTTCTGCTGTATCAGAGAACAGCTCACTGACATTGACCTGCTTCCTGCCAAAAGCAGCGATACCTGTGTCATGGACCAAGAATATTGATAGTGTTACTACTATTAGGACAGGTCTCTCATCAGGGAACTGCACATCTAGTCCATCACCACTACCTCAAGGATTCAGCTACACGTGCATCAATACCACTGTCTACACCCTGACCCTCCTGGGGGTGAACCGTAAACAGGACGGAGACAGGTGGCAGTGCAGTGTTAACAGTAATAACACTAGTTCGCACAGCAACATCGTAACCCTCACAGTGCAAGGTAAACCAAGCTAATTATTTACATTCTTTCTAAACGGACATGTTCATTGGTTTATGTGATGTTTAAGAACACTCTGGGTACACAAGCGATTCTTAAAATAAATCACCTCTGGAACACCATGCTACATTTTGGACTACTTTCAGTCACATGATCACCCAAAATGACTGTGCTCCTAAGCAATAGTACTGAATTTTCGATCAACTAATTCAAGAGAAAATATTAGGAAGTATTGTAAAAAAAGTGGTCGGAGTTTATAACTAATCAAAGAATAAATAAATAATATATGAGATGCCATTAGGCTGTAGATTAATGTTATTTTAAGTTAAATTTGAAGGCATCTGGACTTTTGGAAGTTTTCGAGTTACCTATATCGTCATTTCTGTGTAACACTTAAACATTCATATTAGTGTTTCGTAGTTATGGTGCTTTTGACATAATTTACTCACCACCTTGATTGTAATGTAACTATTCCAGAGGTAAAAATGTATGCGTAGTGTATTATTATACCCCCACACACGAAGTTTAGGGTTGGTATATAGAAGTGAGCTTGTTGATCCAACGGTCTGTGGGTCTGTTGGTTTTCATGGTTTCCGGATAATAACTCAATAAAGGCTTGACATATTCAAACAATTTTTGGTACACATGTGTAACATCATAGCATACAGGTCAAGTTCGACTTAAATTACAAACCACTAAATTTTGACAGAGTTATCACCCATTTTTGACTTAAATTCCCTAAAAACATGGTTTCCAGATGATAACTCAAGAATGGGTTGACGTATTCAAATAATTCTTGCTACACATGTGTAGCATCATAAAATAGAGGTCAAGATCGACATTGGTAACAAAGCACTAAATTTTGATAGAGTTATAGCCCGTTTTAAGGTGAGCTTTTGTGATCACCTTTTGTCCATCATGCATTGTGCGTCAACATTTTCATTCAAATAACATCTCTTCCTAAACCATTGGGCAGATTTTCACTAAACTTCACAGGAATGATCCTTTGGTGACCCTCTTTCAAAATTATTCAAATCGTTTCGGTCCGCTGCATATGTAGGTCACCAGAGCTAAAAATAGATTTAAAAAAAGAGAAAACTTCAAAAAATATTCTTTGGCTGATAGCTTTCATATTTGGTATTTGGCATCCTCTTGTGGTCCTCTACAAAGATTGCTCAAATGGTGCCCCTGGGGTCAAAACTTGCCACACCCCGGGGGGTCACATGGTTTATATAGACCTAAATAGCTGAATGACTTTAAAAATCTTCTCTGAAACCACAAGTCACAGACGTTTCATATTTGGTTGGAAACATTGTATACTGTTCCTCTACAAATAATGTTCAAATGATGCCCCTGGGGTCAAAAATCTTCTTTTCTGAAACCGCAAGGCCTAGAGGTGTGGTATTCGGTTTGTAACATTGTATAGTGGTCCTCTACAATGATTGTTCAAAATATGTCCCTGGGGTCAAAACTGGCCAAACCCCGGGGGTCACATTGTTTATATAGACCTAAATAGCAAAATTACTTCAAAAATCTTCTCTTAAACTTCAAGGCCCAGAGGTTTCATATTTGGTACGAACATTGTATATTAGTCCTCTACAAAGATTGTTCAAATGATGCCCCTGGGGTCAAAACTGGCCACACCCCAGGGGTCACATGGTTTATATAGACTAAAATAAGACTTAAAAGTTTCATTTTTGGTATGTAACATTGTTTAGTGGTCCTCTACAAAGATTGTTCAAATGATTCCCCTGGGATCAAAACTGGCCACGCCCCAGGAGTCACATGGTTTATATAGACTTAAAGAGCAAAATGACTTAAAAAATCTCCCCCTGAAACCGCAAGGCCTAGAGATTTCATATTTGGTATGTAACATTTTAGAGTTGTCTTCTACAAAGATTGTTCAAATGATGCCCCTGGGGTCAAAACTGGCCACTCCTCAGGGATCACATGGTTTATATAGACTTAAATACCAAAATGACTTTAAACATCTTCTCCTCTGAAAACGCAAGGGCCAGATGTTTCATATTTGGTATATAACATTGTTTAGTGGTCCTTTACAAAGATTGTTCAAATGATGCCCCTGCGGTCAAAACTGGCCCTGCTCCGGGGTCACATGGTTTATATAGACCTAAATAGCTGAATGACTTTAACAATCTTCTCTGAAACCACAAGGCCCAGAGGTTTCATATTTGGCTTGAAACATTTTTCACTTCAAATATTGTTCAAATGATGCCCCTGGGGTAGAAAGTGGGCACACACTGTGGGTTTCATGGTTTATTTAGACTATAAAATTCTTCTCCAGAGACTGCAAGGCCCAGTTCTTCATACTCAGTTAAATGGTTTAGTGCCATTTGGCCCTCTATTATGATGCCTTAAACTCAGGTGAGTGACCTAGGGCCATCGCGGCCGTCTTGTTTTATGGCTGATGATGGGACTGAATCCCAAATATTTTAGGAAAAAAAAATCTACCACAATACATTTGGTTCGTACAGCGATGTATCGATACAATAATGATAGAATATTAATAATGTTATATAATACGCATACCATTGTAGATACGGAAACAATCCATGTGAAAGTTAATTTAGGGTAAAAAGCTCACGATTTAAAATTTGCAAAGATATGGCTACATATGGTCCCTGTTATGTAGTATATGGTATATAGCCTATTTTGTTATAGAGTATAATAAATCACAAATTAATAACTTGCGTTCTATTTGGTCCAAAAATATGTACGACAGTGGAAACAGTCTTATTAACATGAAATGAAAAAACAACTAAAAAAACTAGTTTTAAAGCATCACAAATGACCATTTTTCTTCTTTTTTCTGCTTTTTTTTCCAAGGTCTTTCAAGTTCCATAATTGTGTGATTTTTTTAGTTCACCTGAGCTTGAAGTTCTCGGTGAGCTACTGGTATAGGGGACCTCTCCTGAGTCGTCAATAATTGGGTTCTTTCTCACACTGGAGACTTCACTTTTTATCCAATCTTAATCAAACTTGCACAGTTTGTATAACATCACCGACGGGATTGTTAGTAGGCCAGATCACACCTTTAACACTACAGTTATTGCCACTTTTTCATCTAAACTAGTGCAAATCTGCCTTTTTCCAACATATAGACTTTATTTTCCATCCAATCTTAACCAGCTTTCACGGTATGTGTATGACCATCAGATCTCAGCAGACGCCAAAAATGGGCCAGATCATAATTCAAACACCAGTTATTGCCCTTTATATAAAAATGGACGTTATTCAGGATAGATACTTCATTTTTCATGCAAACTTTACCAATCTTGCACAGTTTGTCTATTACCATGAGATTACAGTTGAAGTCGTGAGATTGCAGTTGAAGTCGAATATAAGGAAGATTGGACCAGAAACACCGGAGTTATTGCCCTTTGTTTGTAAAAAAAATTGCAAAAATGGATATTATTAAGCATAGAGACTTCATTTTTCATCCAATCTTCATAAATCTTGCACAGTTTGTCTATGACAATAAGATTACAGGTCATGTTGAATGTAAACAAAGTCGGGCCAGATACATCAAAGTTATTGCTCTTTGTTTGTGAAAAAAAAAAAAAATGGCCATTATTCAGGATAGAGACTTCATTTTTCATCCAATCTTCATCAGTCTTGCACAGTTTTTCTATGACCATGAGATTACGGGTCTAGTTGAATATAAGCAAAATTGGACCAGACACACCACAGTTATTGGCCTTTGATTGTGAAAAAAATCTGAAAAAATGGACATTATAGAGGATAGAGACTTCATTTTTCAAAAATATTTAAAGAAAAAATAAAATATTAAGAATATTGTATAACTATACTGAACCAAAAACAGAAAGTTTCGTTAAGTACATGCCAAATTGTCATGGTTCTGTAAGTGATGAACACACATAAATATGTGTAAAATCTTCTACTTTGCAAAATCAACCAATTGATGCCAGTAGATTCACTTATACAAAAACTCAGCTACAAACAGATTTCAGTCAGATATACTTAAACATTAATTAACACACAATTTTCTTTGTTTGGTGTAGTATATATAAAGAATAACAGGTTAGGCCTACCTAAATTAAAAAATCTTTTGTTTGCCCTTTACCGACCCGAAATTTTAGTGGCGGGTCGGTAGGTAGGAAAAATATTTTATTTTATTCTGATAATTTAATGTTTGTAATACATGAATGTCGTCATTTAAATAGCAAAACATCATAATTGTATCTTTGCTTGAATTTCACAATTACTTTCTTCATCTTGATTGATACAGCCAAGATTATACATGGTAACACTGTCTTTAATAAGGGACATAACATAAAATAGAATACGCAATGCTTTAAAAAAACAATTTGTGAAGCATATGTATTCTATTTAATAACAATGTCTGAATTTACTAGACACACATATTAATTAATGCAGCATAGATACATACTGTCTGACAAGAAAACATGTGTATTATTATCAATGGCTGAACTGACTAAGACAGTCCAAATCATATTAATACATACTGTTTGACTAGAAGAATGTCAAATCAATGAATTGATGAAAATGTCCCAAATAAGAAAATATGAATGTTGTTAACTCCGATATCTCTGTCCTCTCAAATATAAACTGTCCTTTTTGAAATGACAATTTAACAAAGAACAGTTACTAGTACTGATAGAACTTGGTGGAAAACAATGGTCTTTTGAGAGGGTAATTTCCGAAACAGGTATCGTGGAAAAATACTTCTTTTCTTTGCAGGCTATTAGTCAGTAAATCGAAACAAGAAAGGATAATTCTTCCAAAAGCAAAATTTCACACCTGTTTTCTTACATTGTATTAAATAAGGTAACTGATATATATAATCTGTATATCATGTCATTGATTACACTCACAGTTTCTACAAAGAGTCAAATTATTTAAAATGTAATTTTAAACTAATGAGACCATTACTGTTGCTATTTACTTGTATGTAACCAAAATATTCACCTGATTGTCATGGAATAAGACCACTAAATTAATGTGCTACATCGGTTATTTGACTCGTTGCGAAAGTGATTTTTCTTGTTACAGAACTGTTGTATGGAAAATCGAGAGCTTGCATCGTATGACCTACTTTTGACTCAGTAGACTACGAAGCACTAACAATCCATGCTCCTAACTACTACGCTTCGTCAGCTATTCTGGCCCGTTGCAGATTGACATGTTAATTGGCACGTATATAATTCTTTTTGCAAAAGATAATTAGCTCAAAACAAATATGTGTTCGTTACTTACAAATTAGTTTTATTATGATGTTATATACTATTGAATAAAAAGCCAAATTATAAAGTTTAAAGGTGGGAAATTGAATTTCATTCAAACAAATGTTTCATTTTTAGCAAAAATGCACTCTTTATACACATGATTTAAAGTTCTGTTGTCGCCAATAGTCTTTCTACACTGTAAGCGTTTTGATTGTTTATATCAGGGTGAAACTTTTTTGCACTGCCACTTGTTCATTTGGTAACTGAAATCGAAACTTTGTCGGTAATTTTCTTGTTTTTGTCTACCGCGCTTCAATAGATTATACAATACATCCCAAGTTGTACTTGTTTCAACTTTATGAATTTTGTATGTATTTATTGATTTCAACAAACACGCTGAAAGTTAGAAACAGGTAAATCAAATCTCTGTCCCATTGTGAAACAGCAAAATCTCCTGGCATCGTTCGCCACTTTTCTTTGATTCAGATATTGCGAGTGTGATCTCTTTGGAAAGATTGTTCGCTCTGCTTTCAAAATTTAAAATAAAAAAAGATATGTTATGCTACTTCTAAGAAAATTCATCTCACTTGATTGTAGTCACCGTAAAAAAACACGATTTCGACAAAAGCACATGCTACCTATACATAAACTGCTGAATATTCAAATTTCAAAAAATTCGGTGTCGTGATACATCAAAATTGAACAAAAGACATGTCGTTTCAGGAAATAACCATTTAAACCAGTGTCCATTTTGCGAAATGTCTCTTTCTTCATATATGAACAACTTTCAAGGGGACCACCCTACTATTTACTGGTATCTTACCTTGACACAAAACGTAATTCTATACACAGATGATGACGTCATACGTCGACCGGCGTGTACACTACAAAACGTGAAACACACCATGTTTACTAGTATCCTATCACTAGGCGCTTGTTTTCACACTCAAACGCATTATGCTCTTTTACCGCAGATTTTGCAATTTTTTTTTTTAGTCTGCGGCTTTTTTGTGGGTCGGTCGGTAAAGGGCAAACAAACTTAATTTTAATTTAGGCCTTACTGCCTGGTCTTGTGTAATAGATCAGGTGGGGCTTAGAATAATATAACGGCAAGGCTTTTCTATTTACCATTCCATGTTTTTTTTGAAATTACACCAAATGAGGTGATTTTTTACTGCCTCCAAGCATTGACTGATATTAAGGCGAGTGACCTGATATAAAAATATATCAGGCACCTTTGAATCACTTCGATTTCATCATAGTGGTATGATTTATAGAGGATATTTGTTTGTTTTCGGTGTGATAACGCGTGATATCGTCACCGGAATTGGAGACAATTAATATTTTTACGAGCACCCCCTCGCCCCTCCTGCTTTGGAGCACAACCATATTATTATGTCAATAAAGCATATATATTTGCACAGGTATTGCATGTTAGTATGTAATTCATAGTAATTAAATATTGGCAATATGGGTTTCTAGGTACATTGAACATCAGAAGTGGTTCATATGTAGTACCACAGGTGTGCTAAAAATTCAGTGAACTCGTAATTTGCACATGATATCAAACAAATTACGAACACATGTAACAAAACTTTATTAAATATTAAAATTTATTTTGACACCCTAGACAATTTTTTAATAGGCGTACATAAAAAAATCGCATATTAAAATATGGAAAGATGTTATTGAGAATAGTAATGATTATTATTATTATTATTAGCTCGACTTTTCGAAGAAAAGGCTAGCTATTCCACTCGCCCCGGCGTCGGCGTCCGAGCTAGGTTAAATTTTTTTGGTAAGCTAGTTTCTCAGGAATGGCTAGAGGGATTTCATTCAAACTTGAAACGTTAATTCCCCACATTAAAATTAACTTAAAGGCCAAGTTTGGTAACTCAAGTTTGAAATTTGTCAAAATTATTCGCCTTTTTACACTTAGAAATTTTACATATAAGCAGAAATTTTACATATAAGCTATATGGACAGGTTAAAGTTTTTTGGTAAGATGGTTTCTCAGGAATAGCTTGAGGTATTTCATTCAAACTTAGAAAATACACTTTTTCAGTATATTAAAATGAACTCATAGGCCAATTTTGATAACTCTAGTTTGAAAATTGTCAAAATTCTGGTCCTTTTTACACTTAAATTTTTACATATAAGCTATATGGACAGTTTAAAGTTTTTTGGTAAGATGGTTTCTCAGGAATAGCTTGAGGTATTTCATTCAAGCTTAGAAAATACACTCTTCCGTAAATTAAAATGAACTAATAGGCCAATTTTTTGATAACTCTAGTTTGATATTTTTCAAAATTCTGGGCCTTTTTACACTTAGAAATTTAACATATAAGCTATATGGACAGGTTAAAAATTTTCGGTAAGCTAGTTTCCTTACTTCGTTTCTGCTCTTTAACTAGAGAATGGATTTAGCTATTGTGATGAAACTTCAAACATAGATACCTTGTAGCGAGTCCTCGCTTGGGATTGCATATGGGGTGGGTGCGGTCAAGGTCAAGGTCACTGTTACTCAAAATAGAAGAACGGTTTCTGCTCAATATATTGGAAACCTATTGAGATATGTTAATAACACTTAATATATTGATACCTTATATCAAGACCTCACATGGGATTGCATATATGGTGGGTGGGATCAAGGTCAAGGAAACTGTTACTAAAAATAGAAAACATAGAAAAAATGGTTTCTGCTAAATAGCTTGAGAACTAATGGAGATATTTTAATGAAACTTCATACATATATATTTTTTATCTAGACCTCGTTTGAGATTGCATATGGGTTGGGTGGTGTCTAGGTCACCGTAACTAGAAACAGACAAACAATTAACGCCCAATAGCTTGAGAAGACAATGAGACTTTTAATGAAACTTAATTAATAGATACCTTATATCGAGACCTCGCTTGGGATTGCACATGGAGTGGGTGGGGTCAAGGTCATGATCACCATTACTAAAAATGTTAATGATGTGCTGACTTTAATGCATTTCTTTCGAAAAATTTGGTTTTCGTGGAATTTCCATATTACTTGGTTTAGAAAAAAAAGCCAGTAACTCTGAAAAGCACAAAAAAAGTGGAGCTCGCTGTCCTCAAACAGCTCTTGTTATTATTATAATAATTATTAAAAAGGAAAACATGTGTATTATAGAATGCTATTTGAGATGATTTTGCATTTGCATATACCGAACAGTTTACACACTATGCTTCCTAGTTTAAGATGTTGTTTTCAATGTAACAGTATAGTTATAAGTTCAAGCGTGCACGATGCACACAGTTTGTTGATCACAATATGTTATTTCAGTTCCTATATCAAGTGTGTCCTTCACAAATCCTCCAACAAGCAACACTATTGATGTAGTTGAAAACAGCACCCATGCATTCACTTGTCAGACGTCTGGAGGAATCCCAGCGGCCACTGTCACGTGGTTCAAGGCCAGCGGAACATCAGAAACAGCAATCACATCGGTCGTGGAGACCTCCCAGACCATATCTTCAGACAAAACAATCACTGTCACTAGCACTCTGACTTATACCGCTAGGCGAGGATTCAGTGGCAGTAAAGTGTTCTGTAGAGCAAGTAATGTACAGGGTGAAGTGAAGAAATCAGCAAGAGAAATACTGCTGAATATACTATGTAGACGTTTGTATTATATTATAAATTTAAAATTGCTGACCACATACTTAGGTAAAAAAGATGCATATAGTTCATATTGCTAATATTTCAATTGAAAGCATTTTTCATACTGCAACGTTTTACTGTTCTATGACACATTACTTGCTGGTATTATGTTTATACAGTGTGTGCGATTTTCGAATTCAACTATTTGATAAAATTAATTATTGAGCACTTGGCTAATTTTACGACTTATTTCACACAATATTACAATATATTTATATACATTATGTTGTTGACAGATCCCCCACTGAGCGGTCCAGTTATACAAGGTGTCACAGGTACAGAGGGGTAAAAGATGATACGTAACTCCAGCACCCAACAACAGCTTACTTGCAGTGTCACCGGTGGTAATCCGTTTTCCCAGTTGTCGTGGAACTGCTACAACGGAAACCAGGCCCAATCAACTCAGGATGACACGGTTACCAGAACAGTCACCTGGACAGCTGGGTTGAACGTAGACTCCGTGTGTAGATGTAATGCTACACCTACGAGCTCTAGTTGGTCCAGAGAGGCGTCTGTTGCTGTCACTGTACTGTGTATGATCTGGATTTTGACTGTGTTAACAAATTCGCAACACCACTATATATTGTGTGCATAACATGAATGCATTTTAACTCAACTATTTACCCAATTGTTAAAGCTATACTACTCACCCGGTCGTCGGCGTTTGTGTAATGCTCTGGTTAAGGTTGCAGTTCAACATGTCTATATCTCTGTAACTACTACATATATTCAATTGAAACTTCACACATGTGTTTGGGGTCATTATGTGAGGTCACTGACCAAGACCCATAACTCAGACCTGCAATGTAGCAGAATTTGCCCCTTTTTTTATTTAAAAATCAGGTTAAAGTTTGTGTTCCACTATTTCATATCGGTATAACTGCTACAGATCTGACCGAGGCCCATAACTCTGCCCTGCAATTAAGCATAATTAAAGTTTGCGTGCAACAACTCCTTTTCGCTATATATACTACAGATATTCAATTGAAACTTCACACAAGCCTTCAAGGTCATTATGTAAGGTTACTGGCCAAGACCCATAACTGTGACCAGCATTTTAGCAGAATTATGCCCCTTTATGTACTTAAAACAGGCAGGTTAAGGAATGCGTGCAAGAGAAAATTCAGGTTAAGGATTGCTTGCTAAAAGTATATATCTCTGTAGCTAATAAATATATTCAGTTGAAACTTCACACATGCGTTCTGGGTCATTACAGCTATATGAGGTCACTGACCAAGGCCCATAACTCTTACTTGCAATTTAGCAGAATTATGCCCCTGTTTTGTACTTAGAAAATCAGGTTAAAGTTTCCGTGCAACAACTCCATATCTCTGTATCTACTACAGATATTCAATTGAAGCTTCACACATGCCTTCAGGGTCATTATATAAGGTTACTGGCTAAGACCCATACCTGTGACCAGCAGAATTATGCCCCTTTTTGTACTTAAAAATTCAAGTTTAAGCTTGCGTTGCACAGTTTCATATCTCTATAACTACTACAGATATTCCATTGCAACTTCAAACATGTCTTCAGGGTCATTATAAAACGTCTCTGACCAAGGCCCATAACTCTGCCCTGCAATTTAGCAGAATTATGCCCCGTATTGTACTTAGACATTCAGGTTAAAGTTTGCGTGCAACAACTCCATATCTCTTTAACTCGAGAACGGATTGAGCTATTGTAATGAAACTTCATACATAGATACCTTATAGCGAGGCCTCACTTGTTACTAAAAATAGAAAATACGGATTACGCTCAATAAATTGAGAACGCATTGACATATTTTAATGAAAGTTAAACATAAATACCTTATATTGAGACCTCGCTTGCGATTGCATATGGTTTTGGTGGGGTAAGGGTCTCTGTTACTAAAAATATAAAAACGGTTTCCGCTCAATAACTTAAGAACGCTTTGAGATATTGTAATGAGACTTTGTACATTGATGCCTTATATCGAGACCTCGCTTGGGATTGCATATGCGGTGGGTGGGGTCAAGGTCGAGGTCATGATACTTTAAATAGAAAAATGGTTTCTGTTCAATATATTTATTGTTTGTAGTGATAAAGGCCCATATCGGTTGAATAGTCGAGCGTGCTATCCTGAGACAGCTCTTGTTGTACTTAGAAATTCAGCTTTAAGTTTGCGTGCAACAGCTCCACATCTCTGTAATTACTACAGATATTCCATTGTAACTTCAAACATGTCTTCAGGGTCATTATATAAAGTCACTGACCAAGGCCCATAGCTCTGACCTGCAATTTAACATAATTATGCCCCTTATTGTACTTAGAGATTGAGGTTAAAGTTTGCACGCAACAACTCCATGTCTCTAAAACTCGAGAATGGATTGAGCTATTCAAATGAAACTTCATACATACAGTAAATACCTTGTAGCGAATTCTCACTTGTGGTGGGTGGGGTCAAGGTCACTGTTACTAAAAATATAAAAACGGTTTCTGCTCAATAACTTGAGAATGCATTGAGATATTTCAATGAATTGTCAAACATAGATGCCTTATATCAAGACTTTGGTTGCGACTGCATGTGGGGTGGGTGAGCTCAAGGTCAATGTCACCATTGCTAAAATAACCAAACAATTTCCGCTCAATAGCTCAATAGCTTGAGAAGACATTGAGATATTTTAATCAAACTTAATATGTAGATACCTTATTGATAGACCTTGCTCGGGATTGTGTATGGGGTTGGTGGGGTCAAGGTCAAGGTCACTATTACTAAAATTTTTATTTTTGTGCTGACTTATGCATTTCGTTCAAACAATGTAGTTTTTGTGGAATTTCCAAGTTTCTTGTTTGTAGTGATAAATGCCCATAACTCAGAAAAAGCGGTTGAAAAGTCGAGCGTGCTATCCTAAGACAGCTCTTTTTTTGACAGATTCAGGTTTATGGCATAGTTTATTACTATGTATTCTTTTCCAGACCCTCCATCTGATCCACAGTGTACTGTTGGTTTAGATACAGTAACATCAGGAACCATCCGTGTGATACAAGGTAGAACATTCAATATTGCATGCAGCAGCGATGCTAAGCCGTCTGCACAATACACATGGACATTGCGTGATGGTGGGCGAGTCCCAAACCCAACCCTCTCTGTGCCCAATGTACAGACCAAGTCAACTTACAGTTTGTCAGTGTGGAACACAATGGTGCCTTCAAGAGGGGATTCTATCAATGGGACTGCGAATACTGCGTTCAACTTGGACATATTATGTATGTGTTAAAACAATTTCTGCACGTTACTTTTGTGTCTCTTGATATGTTCAATAAACGATACATGATACAATATATTTCTACATATAAATCTACTTTTAATTTAACATCCTGTAAATGCATTTAATTTCTTTGACACGCAATCATGAAACAATCTTGTTTCTATATTAATTTGCATAAACTTACATCCCTAGTGATCAGACGACACTGGCTAATAAAAAAAAAAAGCCAATTATTTTCTAGTTCGGATATACATTTTCTGATATAAACATTCAGCGTGCATTTGAATTCGTTGATGTCTGTGATGTATATTATATCTTTTGTATCAACATACATTTGTCAATGCTAAGTTAACATCTGACTATGTATTGCATGCCAATTTCTCCTCAGTTCCACCTTCTACACCTGCCTTCTACTATGTCAGTGGTGCCTCACATACTTTTATAAGTACCAGTCCGTTGAAAGTGATCCAGGGTACAGGTTTCTCTGTGACCTGCAATTCTACTGGTAACCCACAGCCTTCATGCAACTGGAGTGGAGCATCTCAAACCTGGTATATAACTGCAGTGAAAAACATTAGCAACACATGTACCGCGAGAAATTCATTGAACCCAACAGGCTTCCAGTCCGAACTCAAGGAGAGTCAGTCTGAACTGGATGTGACAGTCCTCAGTAAGCATTCATTGCACACACTAAAGGCTTTAGAATCTTATTTCAAGAAATATGAGAAAGCGACAAATATATTTACATTTTAAGCCACACACAATAATGGTGAACAAATTATAAAGTTATCTGTTCATGCTTCTGATATAAAGTTATTTACTATTACCCTGTTAAGAAATGCTAATAAAGGTGTCAGTCTGTACTGGATGTGACAGTCCTCAGTAAGCATTCATTGCACACACTAAAGGCTTTAGAATCTTATTTCAAGAAACATGAGAAAGCGACAAATATATTTACATTTTAAGCCACACACAATAATGGTGAACAAATTATAAAGTTATCTGTTCATGCTTCTGATATAAAGTTATTTACTATTACCCTGTTAAGAAATGCTAATAAAGGTATATTTAATGTACAGCACAATATTAAGTCTTGCAAAACTACCACCCATATTTCAGCTCCACCTGGAGTTATTACATGCACAGTTGGTACATCGACATTTACATCAGGGCCAGTATATGTCATCAGAGGATCATTGTTCAGTGTTAGCTGTGAAAGCACGAGTTTTTCGTATCCATACAAATATACATGGACATTGCCCAAGGGTACAACTCAGCCTGGCTCAACACTCACTGTGCAGAATATCCAATCAGTCAACAGAAACCAATACAGAATTGAAGTGAACAACAGCATGGTGCCAACTGTTGGTACGGGCATAGATGGTACAAATAGCACTGAGCTGGATGTTCACTTATTGTGTGAGTTCACTGATTATTAAGGATCAGTGTTTTAATTTTCCAGCCATTTGGAAGTTATAGCGTATGGAAATAATTGTAGTTATATACTGTTGATGCTGTTTGAAATGTATCCAGTCCTGCATGTATACATTTGAATTGTATGGCATATTGTACAACTTTCAAAAGTTTCTACTGATCACCACATTTTTTATCTAAAAAAAAAACATGCATACAATAAATCCTATGCATTATACATTCTGTATTGCAATATCTATATATGGTATGTTACACCAGTCGGGTGGTCTTTTCTGCTTTTTGTAGAACAAAATGTGTATAGTTTTAAGGTATTCTACTGAAAACATGTTGAAATAAACAAGAATCATTATACTTCATGCATGTCGTGAGATTATGGGAGATCTGAACCTGCATGCCATAAATGTCCAAATACTCTCATGATGTTATAATACATCTGTATATATGTTAAAGATTTGTATAAGCTTGGAATGTGATTGATTGTATATACACTTGTTACTGTTTACAACTTACAGATCCGCCAACTGTTCAGGCCGGGATACATGTTCAAGGGAACAGTTCAACAACGGTTGTTAATGACAGCTATATATCCATGGTAGAGAACGACACTTTCAGCCTGGACTTCGATGTTGTCAATGGTAACCCAAATAACACAACATTCAGATGGACAAGAAAGAGTGCAAATACCGTCACCTCAGAGAGTCGGCCATTGTTATTCAATAGCATACAGCGTGGAGCAGCTGATATGTACACATTTACAGCCTACAATTTAATGAGACCTACTGGCTATGACCATGAAAATGGTGAAGCGGTTAGGCAGGTGTATGTCAACGTTAAGTGTGAGTATATCAATAAATTCAAGCACGGTAAAATGCTTAAATGTTTCAATTAAACATAAATAAAATCAGCTTTGTAATATATTTGTGTTTAAAAAACTAAGTTTAGGGGGAGCGGGGTATATAGGAGTGAGCTTGTCGGTCTGTCAGTCTGACTATCTCTTGCTCTGCTGGTTTTCATGGTTTTCAGGGAAGATAACTCAAGAAAGGCTGGACATATTCAAATAATTTTTGTTTCACATGTGTAACATCATAGGATGCAGGTCAAGTTCGACTTTGGTTACAAACCACTAAATGTTTACAGAGTTATATCCCCTTTTTTTGCAAACCTGAGCACAAAGTGCTTATGGTGAGCTTTTGTGATCGCCTGTTGTCTGTCATTTGTGCGTCGTCAACTTTTCATTCAAACAACATCTCCTCCTAAACTGCTTGGCAGATTTTCACCAAACTTTGCAGGAATGATTCTTGGGTGGACCTGTTGTTCAAATCTTATCGGTCATCTGCATATGTAGGTCACCAGACCTAAAATATATTAAAAAAGTGAAAACTTAAAAAATATATGAAACTGCAAGGTTCAGAGTTTTCATATTTGATGTGACATCCTCTAGTGGTCCTCTACAAAGATTGTTCAGATTATGTCCCTCTGGTCAAAACGGGCCGCGCCCCAGGGGTCACCTTGTTTATATAAAATATATAGCAAAATGACTTTAAAAATCTCTTCTGAAACCGTAAGGCCAAGAGATTTCGTATTTGGTATGTATCATCCTATAGTGGTCATCTACAAAGATTGTTCTGATTATGCCCCTGGGATCATAACGGGCAACGCCCTGGGGGTCACATGGTTGAAAAGAATAGATAGCATAATGACTTTTAAAATCTTCTCCTCTGAAACCGCAATGCCCTGAGGTGTCATATTTTATGTGACATTTTCTAGTGGTCCTCGACAAAGATTGTTAAAATTAGGCCCCTGGGGTCGAAACGGGCCATGCTGTTCACATTGGGGGGTCACATTGTTTATATGGAATATATTGCAAAATGACTAAAAATCTTTTCCTCTGAAACCGCAAGGGCCAGAGATTTCTTATTTGGTATGTATCATCCTATAGTGGTCTTCTACAAAGTTTTTCATATTATGCCCCTGGGGTCAAAACGGTTCACGCCCCGGGGTCACATGGTTTATATAGAAAAAATAGCAAAATGACTTTAAAAATCTTCTACTCTGAAACCTAATGACCCAGAGATTTCGTATTTGGTATGTAACATACTATAGTGGCCCTCTACAAAGGTTGTTAAAATGATGCCCCTGGAGTTAAAATGGCCGCGCCCCAGGAGTCACATTGTTTATATAGCATATATAGCAAAATGACTTTAAAAAATCTTCTCGTCTGAAATCGCTAGCCCCAGAGGTTTCGTATTTGGTATGTATCATCATTTAGTGGTCCTTTACACGATTGTTCAAAAATTGACCCTGGGGTCAAAAAAGGCAACGCCCAAAGGGTCACATGGTTTATATAGACTTAAATAGCAAAATGACTTAAAAAACGTCTCATCTAAAACCGTAAGGGCCAGAGGTTTCATATTGGGTATTTAACATTGTAAAGTGGTCTTCTGCAAAGATTTTTTAAATAATAACCCTGGGGTCAAAACTGTCTGCGCCCCGGCGGTCACTTGGTTTATGTAAACTAAAATTGCAAAATATTTTCCTCTGAAACCACAAGGCCCCAAGGTTTCATATTTTGTATGTAACATTGTAAAGTGATCATCTACAGAGATTGTTCAAATGATGACCCTGGGGTCAAACCTGGCCACGCCCTGGGGGTCACATGGTTTCTTTAAACTTATACGGCAAGTGAACTTTAAAAATCTCCTCCTCTGAAACCACAAGGCCTTGATGTTTCAAATTTTGTATGTAAAATTGTATAGTGTTCTTCTACAACAATTGTTGAATTATGTCCCTGGGGTAAAAAAGCCACACCCCGGGGTCACATGATTGCTATAGACTGATTTGGAAAGTGGGCTTTAATAATCTTCTCCTCTGAAACTGAAAGGCCCAGGTGTTCAATATTTGACATGAAACTTTATTCACTACAAAATATGCTTCAAATTATGCCCTTGGGGTAGAAAGTGGCCACACCCTGTGCGTCACATTGTTTATATAGATTATAAAATTATTCTCTTGAAACTGCAAGGCCCAGATCTTTATACTCCGGTAAGGGGTTTAGTGCCATATGGCCCTCTTGTTATAAGCCATTATGATGCCTTAACCTCAAGTGAGCGACCTAGGGCCATCTTGGTTCTCTTGTTGACTTTAATTCCCTAAAACATGGTTTCTGGACGATACCTCAAGAATGTCTTGACATATTCAAATAATTGTTGGTACACACGTTAAGCATCCTAAAATACAGGTCAAGTTCAACTTTGGTTACAAACCACTAAATTTTGACAGAGTAATGGTCCCCTTTTTGACTTAAATTCGCTAAAAGCACAGTTTCCAGACAATAACTCATGAAAGGCTCCTCATATTTATTTTTTTCATCAAAGGTCATCATATTTAAATTATTTTTGGTACATAGGTGTAATATCATAAAATACAGATCAAATTCGACTTTGGTTACAAACCACTATATGTTGACAGAGTTATGGCTCCTATTGAAATTTAATTTTTCTAAATACACTGTTTAACATTCACAAATTAAAGCATTCTCTTTGCGTCTATTTCTTTCAAATGGATGCCATAGTTTTTAAACAAGGCCATATTGTGGGTGTATATCCGTCACTTATAATTAGTTTAGCTAAACAGTTTGAAGTAGCTGTTATATTTGTGTTATATTTTTACCTTGCCTTTACCTTAATAATGTGTTGCTTTGTATTACAAGCAACAACATTTCAGAATTTGTGACGTTTATAATATTTAACAGTGGCAGTGGCAGTGGCTGGGAAAATGGGTACTATGGTTAAAAATTCACATTTTCAGCTTATTTCATTGTTTAAAGACCAACATTTCAGGAGCAAGTTCTGAAAATTTCATGATACTGGCATTCATAATAAAAAAATAAAAAAATAAAAATAAAAAAAACATGATTTTTCTATTGATGTTGGTATTGTTTTTACATTGTTATGAATGTTAGTGGAATAATTGAGAGACAATACACAGTAACATTTCTGACCTATTGTGAATAAATATTTGAATAATATGTTGGTTATTAATATAAATACTGGACCTTGGAAACTGGTTTTGAAGCCGTAACATTAACAAATTGCCAAGATGTGCACACATAGCGTGTTCTTGTTAAGAATAAGAAACAAAGCTAGTGAACTCAATAGCATCAATACAACTCTTACACTCAATTATGTTTTATGCCTTATAAATACACATACATTTGTACTAATGTATATGTATATTAATAATTGCTGTCAAAGCAACCAATGATGAACATTACCAGTATAGAAATAAAACGTCCTTCACATTGACCATATATAACAACAAAACTGAAACAAAAATTAAACGTTGATCACATTTATTTAATCTCAGATAGCAATGTGCTTGGCTTTTGAACATTTTACAAAGGGCTAGTATAATTTTTTAGGCTTCAGACCTGCGAAATTCATATATGTAGTTGTACAAATTCCACTGTATTTAGGATGAAAGACTTGGACTTGCGATGACAACTGGGATGTGACTGGATCAGTATGTTATCAATGTTGACATCTTTCTTTACATGTTACAAATCCTGGGTCAATTGAGCTGAACATGCAGTTGTGGCATTTCAATAACCCCTTCAACGGAACACAACATTGGCCTTGATACTCTCCAATCATAAAAATTTAGTGTTTCAACCACAACATGTGTTGAGTTAGGGCCATTCCGAGACGATCTTCTTACGCTGCTCGCAACAACCTGCAATTTTGAATACCCAAGATCTTCATTCAAAATTAGCTGTTGAATATTTTATTGAAATCAAGCCAATTAAATAAATAATGCGCATGTGTGCTAATATACAATAATTGTATGTACTATTTACAAGACATTTATGAAAATAACAACATTACTGATGTCTTTTAATTATATGGATAAAATAAAAAATGTCTGAATCTACAAAACATTAAAGGTGTGCCTGTTTTCAAAATCTTTGTTCTGTTCATAATTGCAGATGATGATGCATTTTGTCAATATTTTAAATGTTAATTAAACTGACTTAATTATCAGGTATAAACTATGGTAAATCTTACTTACATGCAAGTCTTAAATTGGTCATTGATCACAGTGCTCCAGCCAGGATTTCAAAAGGGCAGGGTGCTAAATCCTGAAAAGGGCACTTGCCCACGTTCTTATTTTTTGCAAGGGGATATACCAATATATATGCTTTAAACAATGCACAAACAAAGGTTATGTAATATGTTCATTTATAAATAATCTTTGTTTTAATACTTTATTTTGAATAATTAAACTAAAAATTATGTGTACTAAACAATAAAATTACTTAACTATTATATCATTATACACATGTATAACTTTAAAACTTCATTCTATGTATAAAGCATAATAAATGGTTAAAAGAAGTATTCATTATTCTTCTAATACAACATACAATCATATTTCAAGCAATATTATTTGAAGTTTTTATAAAAAAATTAAAATAACATGTCTTTTGTATACTATAACCCCAAAAATGTATCAATAGCATTTGAATTTAACAGTTTTAACTATAGCTAGTATAAATATAATCAAATGCATTGAGTTGTATTTGCTATGTAGAAACATTCGTCCGAAATGAATTGTCCGAAAACATGTACATTTCATAAAATAATCAAACTGTTCTATACGTTGGTATTTCAATATAAGACTTAAATAGAAACTTATAAAATACTTTTAAACAAAATGGAAAACATTCATTTCATTACAAAATATAGTGTTTGAACCCGAACGAACTCTCGCTAACCGTAAAAAGAAAACAATTTGCATTTACATTGACATTAGGGCACATGCTCAGTTTTTAACGTGATATTGTTACAGGACACGGTTGTGGTAAATATTATTCATGTGTCAAATCATTTACCAGCAGCTGTACACACACGCTTTCCACGAGTATTTCATGATGTCGCTGGTGTTAGGAAATAATACGCGCGTTACACGCACGTTTTCCACGAGCATTTCATGATGTCGCCATTGTCAGTTCGCGCGTTTTTCCAACATAACACGATTTGGTCACGGAGATAAGCAATTGTTGTTAATATACATGTAACTGGGTAAAACAATATTTTCGATGAAATTATTTTATTTTGATGTTCCGCTTTGGTTATCAACGTGAGAATCTAAATTTCATTAATGGCTCTTTAAATATATCAAATCAATAAACACCTTCATTTCCATTAAAAATCCAATTTAATTTCATTCTTTGCACATTAAATTCAACTGATAAAACATTCCTTGTTACAATTCACAATTTGTCATTTACTCCCGAACCCCTTCTTAGTACCTCCAAAGTCCTTTTTACGCAAAGCTGCACACGATTTTGTTTGCGCATCAAAGTCCAATTCACACCTACCTTTGATATAAAGCCAACATCCGTTCGTTGTTGGACGAGTTGCTGGTCAAAAATGTAAAATATTTCGTCAGCAAACATGAAAATGTTTTAGTGTTCGTGTGCCGTAAATGGGAAAGTACAGAATTATATTACAATTTTTTGTGTTTCGTATTGAAATGCTTGTGGTTTTCGATGTATGGATAATTTAGATTGGATTAAAATATATTATAAAAAGGTAAGTGTTTAACTCATTTTTATTAACGTACGGGCGATATGTGGGTTTGATGCGCTTCATTTGTAAATGACATCTCAACTGCTCACGATCGATTTGAGTAATATGTTCTCATTACACAAACACGTGTGTACCGTTTTTCTTTCATGTATCTCCATGACAAACACGTGTTTTGCTAGAAATTTGCACCAAATTCTGCAGGTCAAGGACACCTCATGGAAAACATGAGTGCCTCGTCAGTTGCGGAAACATGACTAATTTCGTTTACGGATACGTCCAGTGACGATATGGTTAATCAATAGCCATTTTAATTGACAGTGTCTAACGTCATGATCAGATCGGCAAAAGTAGCGAGCGCTTTACTTGATAAAAAATGAGATAAATGACGTAATATACATGTACCCACGGATTTTGTCGGTCGGTATTTACACAGGAGATTAAGTTGATGCAGCATGCATCCGTTTTGGTTCATTGCGTAGTACATGTATGTAGACACAATGGTTCTATAAACTAGTATATGGTTGTATAGCTGCGATCAAAGAGTTCAGGGCTGGGTACAAAGAGGAACGGGCGCTGTGCCCTGCTCTTAAGGCCTAGCTGGGGCACTGGATCATTTGCATGACATACCATGGGGTCAGTGACCATAAGTCATTTGCGTTAAAAGCTTATCTGAAGCTCTGACTCTATTTTATTTGAGAACCAGATACTATAAACCTAAAATTATTATCATCTATGTGTAAAAATTGTGGGTAAAAATATATGGTTGCCAGTATTCAAACAATTAATTATAAACGTTTATTAACTTATTCAAATACAGAAAATAACAAGCCATAGACCCTTTTCAAATAACTTGGCGGAAGTGCTAAGCATGGTGAGACATGTGTCGCGCGCAAGAACCAGGGGCCTAGGTCCAAGGTCAAGGTCACACTTAAAGGTCAAAATTCAAATACAAGAATTTAAGCCATAGAACATTTCTAGAGCATAATTTGTCCAGCATGGAAGGAATTTAAAATAACTTGGCACAAGTGTTGAGCACGGTGAGACAGTGTGTCGCACGTAAGAACCAGGTCCTTAGGTCCAAGGTCAAGGTCACACTTAAAGGTCAAAGGTCAAATATAAGAATTACAGCCATAGACACTGTCTGGAGCATAGTTTCGTCCAGCGGGGAAGGAATTTCAAATAACTTGGCAGAAGTGCTAAGCATGGTGAGTCTGTGTCGCGCGCAAGAACCAGGCGCCCAGGTTCAAGGTCAAGGTCACACTTAAAGGCCCAATATAAGAATTTAAGCCATAGACCCTGTCCGGAGCATAATTTTGTCCAGCATGGACGGAATTTCAGACAACTTGGCATAAGTGATAAGCATATGTGGCAGTGTGTCGCGTGCAAGAAACAGGTGTCTTGGTCCAAGGTCAAGGTCACACTTAAAGGTCAAGTATAAGTATATATGATTGATAAGATTCTTGTTCAGGCAATAACTTTGTCCAGTATTGAAGGTGTCTTGGTCCAAGGTCAAGGTCACACTTTAAGGTCCAGTATATGTATATTTGATAAGATTCTTGTCCAGGCAATAACTTTGTTCAGCATTGAAGGATTTTCAAATGACTTGGCAGAAGTGATAACCATTATAATACGATGTGTTACTTGCAAGAACTTGGTCCAAAGTCAAGGTCACACTTAAAGGTCAAAGGTCAAGTATATGAATTTAAGCCAAAGCATGGAGATTATTGTGTCTAGCAGGGAAGGATTTTAAAATAAATTGGTAGAAGTGCTAAGCATGTTGAGTAGGTGTGTCCACTCTAGAACCAGGTCCCTTGGTTCAAGGTCAAGGTCACACTTAAAGGTCAATGGTCAAATATAAGAATTTAAGCCACAGACACTGTCCTGAGCATAATGTTGTCCAGTATGGAAGGATTTTAGCTCGGTGAGCTATTGGTCGTCCGTCGGCTGCATCCGTCATCCGTTTGCCGTCAACAACTGGGTTCGTTTTCACGCTGGAAACTTCTCTTTGTATCCATTCTTAACCAAACTTGCACAGTTTGTGTATGACCATAAAATCTTAGATGGGATTGTTATTGGGTCA
Source organism: Congeria kusceri (assembly GCA_027627225.1). Classification (NCBI taxonomy): domain Eukaryota; kingdom Metazoa; phylum Mollusca; class Bivalvia; order Myida; family Dreissenidae; genus Congeria; species Congeria kusceri. Next base: position 31,895,370 of record CM051030.1, on the reverse strand, counting down.
GATCACACCAGTTACACTAGAGTTATTGCCCCTTTTTCATGCAAAAAAAGAGCAAAAATGCCTTTTTCCAACATATAGACTTTATTTTTTATCCAATCTTCACCAAACTTTCACAATTTGTGTATGACCATCAGATCTCAGCAGACGCAAAAAAATGGGCCAGATTGTGTTTCAATCACCAGAGTTATTGCCCTTTGTTTATTAAAAAAATATACAAAAATGTGCCCTCATCCAAGGTTTAGTGCTTGATGAAGGTCATTATTGGAGTAAAGCCGGAGGCTGAGCATGTATAGATAGCATTCCGTTCTGGAAGTATGAGGGGATCCGCACTTTTAGACAGCGAAAACATCTACTACGCTCCGACCTACCCATGCACATGCGCAGTCGCCACCGAAATGATACACCGGAAGCATGCATATATTTATTATGTTTTTTTTGGGCAAATACCAAAAGGGTGGGAAATAATAAAATCATATAAAATATCAGAAAATGATAAAATATTATCCATAAAAGCGTAATATAATTATGTACAATGAACAGGAGTACGGTCTATACATGCTCAGTCTCCGGCTTTACTCCAATAATGACCTTCTTCCAGCGCTAAAAGCTTGGATGAGGGCACATTATTTTCATAAAGCCTTCAGCTTTCACATGTATAGATAGCATTTTGAAAGGCAACAAAACCAAAACTTCCATTGAACTGAACCAAAATAAATTTTTAGTAATTTATTTAGCCTAGTAACATATCATCGTAGGACCTAACCAGACGAAACAGAATTACTGAAAAACACATTGCTAGAACTATTGAAAAATACATATTAAATAAAACTTTCTCAATGTTTTATCTCACTTCCAGTCTGCAGCGTCTAAATTATTATTTAATGAACATCCTTTGTTAAAAGCTACAGACATAGAAGCACCTCTGAATGAATGTGCCTTAAAATTGTCAAAATCAATACCAGAAAAATCTAATATGTACTTCAACCATCTAGCAACAGTGCTAGTAGTCACTTGAAAGTTTTATATGATACAAACACAAACCATGCCTTCCTTACAGATTTTGTAGCGTCAATATAGGCAAGAAGAGTATGCATAGCAGTCAACGCCTCATCATGAAAATGCTCCTCTTTCAATGTAAAAGAATGTCCTAATCGAGACGTTTTTAACATATTTGAAAAAGTAAACGGAACTTCCCGGTTGTTAAATAAACGTATTATCAATACTCATAGATACAAAGGTCTGAGCTCTTTGTTCCGTAGTCAAAGCCAGAAGAGCTACAGTTTTCAAAGTTAGCATCTTCAATCATAAATCCCATATAGGCACTAATGTTTACAAATAGTTCTACACAACAGACACATCCCATGTAATAATATACCGGGGTTTTAGAGGTTGACACAGAAAAACACTTTTCATAAATCTAGACACTGAAACACAATCCTTACACCAACAATTACCACAAAAGGGAAGAGTTTGAAGCAGCATAGCTTTATGTGTATTAATCACTGAATATGATTTTCGCAATTTAATAAGATTTTTTCGCTGTTTAAAGTGCGGATCCCCTCATACGTCCAGAACGGAATGCTTTCTGTACATGTGAAAGCTTAAGGCTTTACGAAAATAATGGACATTATTCAGAACAGAGAATTCAATTTTAGCTCGACAATTCGAAGAATAGGTGAGCTATCCTACTACCGCCCGCGTCCGCGTCCACGTCTGAATTTGGTTTTTATTCAAAAGTCTAGTAACTTCAAAACTACATAAGTTATTCACTTCAAACTTGGCATATACCTTGTGATTAACTCCAGTGTCAGGGGCAACATTTCCCATAACATTGTTTTGTATTTTGACAGAGTTATGCCCCTTTTTCACTTAGATTTTCTGGTTAAAGTTTATATTCAAAAGTTTTGTAACTTCAAGACTACATGAGTTATTCACTTGAAACTTAGAACTAACCTTTGTCATCAACTCCAGTATCAAGGGCAACATTCCCTATAACTCTGTTTTGTATTTGACAGAGTTATGCCCCCTTTTCACATAGATTTTCTGGTTAAAGTTAATATTCAAAAGTGTTGTAACTTCAATACTACAAAAGCTAATCACTTGAAACTTGGAATATACCTTTGTCATCAACTCCAGTATCAGGGTAAACATTCCCCATAACTCTATTTTGTATTTTGACAGAGTTATGCCCCTTTTTCACATAGATTTTCTGGTTAAGGTTTATATTCAAAAGTTTTGTAACTTCAGAACTAGATAAGTTATTCACTTGAAACTTGGAACTAACCTTTGTCATCAACTCTAGTATCAAGGGCAACATTACCCATAACTCTATTTTGTATTTTGACAGAGTTAGGCCACTTTTGACATAGACTTTGCTTTTAAAGTTTTTGTTCCCAAAATGTATAAACTATACAAGGCTTCACTGAAAAGTTTCATATTTTAACAAATTTATGCCCCTTCCACTATCCAAAATATGTACCAACTGAAATACTTCGAATAGTCTAGCGCGCTGTCCTCTGACAGCTCTCGTTTATCCAATCTTCGCCAATCTTGCACAGTTTGTCTATTACCATGAGTTGAAATCGAATATAAGCAAGGTCGGTACAGAAACACAGGAGTTATGGCCCTTTATTTGTGAAAAAAAAATGCAAAAATGGACACTATTCAGGATAGAGTCTTCATATTTTATCCAATCTTCACCAATCTTGCACAGTTTGTCTATGACCATTAGATTAAAAGTGAAGTTGAATGTAAGCATGATCAGGCCAGAAACACCGGAGTTATTGCCGCTTGTATTTGGAAAAAACATCACCAAGTTATCATTGATTGGCTTGCAAACACGATTTTTTTTATTCAATGTTGACCAAACTCACACAGTTTGTGTATGACCTTAAAAATTGATTGATAAAATTTGATTTCCAACAGTTGCAAACCTTGCATCCAGTTATTTGTACCTGCAACATTGATGTACATGCAACATTGATGCATTAACATCATTTATCATCATTGTACAGACAATTATGAAAGAAAAAGAAAAACTTGACCTCATAGCACAGCCATTGCAATTATCGCATTGCAACTAGTTCTCCAAAACTGGCAGCGAAAAAGACATCAAATCTACTGTTTCTGCATTTTCCAGAATTGTTACTGACTTAATGAAAAACGGTCAGGTAAGAATACCAAGAACATGATTTGAGAACCATTAGCAAAAACACCGCACTTCCACTACCCGACTCATACTTTAGTTAGCCCATTGCACTAACCGATGTTCATATAATCATATTGATCCTATCCACCTTTGCACATAATTCATATATCTTAATTTTCAAACCTGTCACAACAGTATGGTCTTCATCTGTACCAGTTCTCAGGTGAGCGCTTTGGGCCATATTGGCTCTGTTGTTAAACAACTTGGCATAAGTGATAAGCATATGTGGCGGTGTGTAGCGTACAAGAACCTAGTGCCTTGGTCCAGGGTCAAGGTCACACTTGAAGCTCAAGTATATGTATATATGTTAAGATTCTTGTCCAGGCAATAACTTTGTTCAGCATTAAAGGATTTTCAAATAACTTGGCAAAGTGATAACCATTGTAAGACAATGTACCACCCGCAAGAACTAGGTCCAAAGTCAAGGTCACACTTAAAGGTCAAAGGTCAAATATAAGTATGAATACCATGGACTCTGTCTGGAGGATAATTTTGTCTGGCATGGAAGAATTTTAAATAACTTGACAGAAGTGATAAGCATTATGAGACAGCATGTGGTGTGCAACAACCAGGTCCTTTGGTCTAAGGTCAAGGTCAAATTTAAAGGTCGAAGGTCAAATTTAAGCCATTGACATGGACTGAAGTATATTTTTTTCTCGCCCGGAAGAAGTTTCAAATGACTTGGCGGAAGTGATAAACATTATGAGATGGCATGTGGCGTTCAAGAACCAGGTCTGTAGCTAAAAGGTCAAGGTCACTAATCATGGTCAAAGGTCACATATTTGTCAAGAGCATAATGCGATGCCATGCATGCGGGGATTTTCAGATAAATTGGCAGAAATGATCACCATCACTAGATGGTGTGTCGCATGCAAGAACCTGACTTGTGAAGTTAGTGAAATACTTCCCTTTATTAATGAGTGTGTAATAATAATTCAAATATGATAAAAGGCATTTTGCTGATTCTTTAAGATAGCAAGAGTAGGTGAAGCATACAAGAACCATAACTCATAATTGCCCAAAAGTTTCAATTAATAACCTATACAGATTTTTCTGTCAGGACTAAAACTATTTTGTGATAACTCAACTTACTAAGCATAAAGTACATAATTAAAGGACAATTCTCCTTTTGCAAAATTATTTTTATGCATGCAGACTATGCTGCGCCATGTAGAAATGGCTGCATAGGTGGGGGAATCTGTGACTGGGGACACATTTCTAGTTTAAAAACATATTCTATTTACTTGTTTGAAATGACAACATACACCAAACACCTTTTACGCGGATTTCTGAAGACTATTGGGCCAATCTGAAATAAATTAAGTGGTTCGACATTTATCAATACTTGTTTAGTCATTTATTACATGTAATACAAATATTTATTTCTTAAGCATAATAAACTTTGAAATGATTACCGGGTATGTGTACATTTTTCTGTAAAGTTTACAGTGTACATGTATTTGACTACTGGTAGCTAAAATGCACACATGAACATTTGAACATTATTACATCTTTGCAATAGCTATGATAACAACAGTCTAAAAATACTGTTCGGTGAATAGGTTAATGGCGGTAGTTTAAAACCAAAATATATGTTTACCATTTGATAACGATGAGGAATGTGAACCTGCGAGGCAAAGTCAAAGAATAGCCAGGCCCGCTGTCAGTGAACATGTCTGAGACCCTGAAATGCATTTTGAGTAGATACGATATTATCACTTAACTACAATTTAGTCATTAGAATCAGAACATTTTCATTAATTAAATGTCACAATTAATTACAGGTAAAAAACAAAAACAATTTTATTGTGATTATACAAAAATAAATTAAATTTGAAGTGGTGTATTTGAATATGGTGTCCGCCTTGAGATTAGGAGGCCGTGAGTTCAGTCCCTACTCGTGGAGCTTTTCAATGATCTTTCTACAAATACCATGTTAACATTTTTGAGATTGACATATTTAACATCATAATTATTAGAAAATTCTGAGTCATTGCATTTATCAGCATTTTCATTAGAATCAGTGTATCACTGCCATCTTAGCATTCATTTAACGCACTGAAGTGACTGAATGAGAATTGAAGTTGTTATTGCATTCATTGTAGTACTAGTATAGAAACCTGACAGATTTTCTTTTAAAAATAATTTCTTGACTAGTCAATATTCAAAAGGAATTGTATAGCATTGGCTTTGCTGAGAAATTGTCTTGACATTTTAAATAAACAGCAATCGACTATTGTTGTTGATTATGGATTTGTAAACCAAGAAAATTGATATCAAAAGAACTTCCGGATCAACATATTTTAACATATACATATCATGACAGCTAATAAGTATCCAGAACCAGTAGAAAATAAATGGTATTATTATCAGTTTGCAAAGAATTCTGCAAAATCTTTTCTCACTCTTCAACTGCACCATTTTATACACTCGTTAATAATAATTAACTGTGAAATTTAAGCTAAATTGTAGTGTGTAATTTATCATAAACTATTTGACGATTTAAAATCACGTTTTTCACAATAACGTCACTTGCGCAACAGTACTCAAAGTCGCTGAATACGTCATAATTATATGTAAACCGTTATGTATACAAGCCTCTTTGAACACTGCTAATTGATAATTAAACAAACTGTATGTGTATGCTTGCAGATCCAGCTGAGGTTATCTCATTTTATGGCAACAATGTGATGGATAAAACAACGATTATAGCTGATACGGGTGATGATCTGCACTTAGTGTGCAAGATAGACAGTAATCCAGAGTCAACTATAAAGATGTTGCTTGATGGAAAAAACTTAATAGGAGATACCTCTTCGGACAGACAACTAGAGTTCCACAAATCCAACACCTCATGTGAATACGACATGGGCGAATATACATGCATGGCACAGAATGAGATGAATACTGCGGCAGTGATGAGGCGACTTCACTACTTAGTCAAGTGTAAGTACATCTGTATTGAATATGTTGTTAATTAACTGTATAACCTATTGTTCTTGCAATGGATTAAATATCACTACTGAGGTTTGGACATTTGTATTAAATGCATTGCTTTGCTTCTTGGTTTGTCTAATAATTTGTGTATTATATGTTATTACTATCTAAATAATAAACACATGCATCAAGTTTCACTGCTCTGTAAATGCCTAATTTATACCGGAGCTTTACTTGAATGCCTTTATGGTATTCGTATAAGCGTTGTGAAAGACAGTCGACGGTTTGCTTGCTTAAACACTGTTTGTTCTATGTGTTGTAATTGTCCACGTTTCCTAGTTTAATTGACATTGGCATTCTAAGCACTAATAAGAATTGTATTTCATACTATATATTTTTACAGGTATGCCACGATTGTCTCCCTTTGTTCCCAACACCCCCAATGTGACAAGTCGTCTTCACATGCCTGGAATTATCCCTCTATCAGTGATAGCCTATCCAGAACCAACATTTCTGTGGCAGACACTCACCGCCTCTTCCTGGCAGATAATAACCAATGCCAGTAGAGTGTATATCGTCACATCAACAGATCGACTGCAGTCCAATATAACCATCGCCAACGTGACACAGGATGATTTCGGAACATATCGCGCCATTGTCAATAATTCTGAAGGTGAAGTCACAATTGACCTTTTCTTCCAGAGCTCTGGTGAGTTTAAATACATACCGTATATATATTAAAAGGAAACTGTGAACAGGTCCCCTGTGTCATGTGTTCATTAAATGATTATTGTTGTATTTTCAAAGTATGTTATTGCTTTCAATTGTTTTGATTTGAGACAAAATTTGAGTTATAATAATGAACTTACAGTATCAGTTTTAGTACAGATTGAATGAAGCTTAGTATGTATCAGCTGGTAATAAGAGAGGGAGAGGAGGGGGGGGGGGTAGGGAGGGGAGTGAGAGGGGAAGGGATTTTTGGGGAGGAAGGGGGGGGGGGGAGGGGGGAGGGAGAGGGGGAGGGGAGGGGGGGGGGTAGGTAGGGTGTGAGTGAGATTGGAAGATTGATGTAGCTTTTCTTGCTGGTAATAAACAAAATCCACATGTTAAGACTACACATGAATTCATCACAGTTGAACAAGACAGTTATTATACAGGGGTGTAGAAGTCCTATGCCTGACTTGTCATATGTTGGTAATTTTACCTTCAGACGAGTAAACTTTTCCTGTCAACTTGTCTGCCAAAAAAGTATGATTTCAGTGTTTGAAAATTATATAAAATTTGCAAGTCAATCATTATATTATTATATAATTATTTATTTTAACAACTATTACGAATTGTGTTTCATATATTTGTATTCGGACAAGCGTCTTTTGCTTGCCGACAAGTAACTATTTGACTTGAACTTGTCCGTGAACAAGTGAGTAGTTTTGATATTTTCCCACCCCTGTTATTGTTACTTTATTTATACACAGCTTACCAATACACGACTGTGGCTCACTTGAGCACGAAGTGCTTCGTGCTCGGTGAGCTATTGGTATAGGGGGACTGTCTTGCGTTTTCCGTCGTCCATAATGCGTCAACATTTGTGACGACAGACGCGATAGGGGGAGACTTCACTTTTCATGCAATCTTAACCAAACTTGCACAGTTTGTGTATGACATTAAAATCTTGGACCCTTTTGATAATGGGCCAGATCGGACTAGGAACACCAGAGTAGTTGCCCCTTTTTCATCTGAAAAAACTGCAAAATGGACTTGTTGCAACATACAAACTTCATGCTTCATCTGATCTTGACCGAACTTGCATAGCGTGTGGATGAGTATAAGGTTTCCAAATAGTCCGAAAAAAGTGCAAAAAATGGACAGTGTGGAAAATGGTGACTTCATTTTTTGTCTAATCTTGACCACACTTGCACAGTCTGTGTATGAGCATAAAGTCTCAGTTGAAGTCGACTATGGGTCAGATCGGACTTAAAAGACCAGAGTTATTGCCCTTGTTTGTGAAAATGTCAATAATTTGTCAACAATTGGTTTTCAGTCTCCACAGAAAATTAACTTTTCATTCAATGTTGACTAAACTTGCACAGTTTGTGTATGACTATAATAGCTGGGTGCAATGATGGGCCAGAAAGAACCAGGAACACTACAGTTATTTCCCCCTTTTTAACTCGACTTTTCGAAACAAGGCAAGCTATTATACTCGCGTTGGCGTCAGTGTCTGCGTCTGCTCGAGGTTAGTTTTACGGCAAGCTAGTTTCTCAGAATGGCTTGAGGGTTTTCATTCAAACTTGAAACATTTATTTCCCATATTAAAATGAACCTATAGGCCAAGTTTGGTAACTCGTGTTTGAAATTTGTCAAAAGTAATTTGCATAGTCATTCAATTTTGTTTTGTTTTGAAAAACAATCACTGTTCTATTTTAGCTCCACGCGAGGGAGATATGAACAAATACTACCCTGGGATATAACTTTTGGTCTATGGAAAAAAATACACACAGTGGTCACGTGATGTGTAATAAAAACTAATATCAACCTGAGAAATGTTATATCAACAGAGGCGGTAGCCGAGGTTGATATGACTTTTCAAGGTTGATATTATTTGTATACCCCTCAGGAATAATATACAGTTGATGGAAAGTGTTTAATGGATATTCAGATCATATAACGGATAAATGGTCGCGGTGGCGTAGTGGATATGGTTCCGGCTAGCGATCGGGAGGTCCCGGGTTCGATCCCCTCCCGGGGAGCGTTCTCAAGATCTCCCCCAAAGACACCAAGTACTGGTTCTACCCAGGAAACGGACTCGAGAATGTCTCTAATAAGCCTAAGGCTTTCGATGCAATCGAGCTTAAATAAATAGGTTTACACTAACGGATAAATGTGTGGCATAATATGTAAATACATTGTGCAGTGACGACACAAACCAGTTCTCAATGGACTGATATTATTACATAGGGTCGTGTTGTGTCGTGTTTAAACACAGAATTAAACAAACCATGCATCGGTGATGTCTTAAATTATTTTGGACCCCAATAATGATAATCGGATACAGTTTGGAGACGAAATACGAATTACTTTGGAGGTAAAAGTTGCATAGTGGTTCAGTTTTGTTTTGTTTTGAAAAAAAATCGCTGTTCTAGTTTTAGCTCCGCGCGAGGGAAAATGCGAGGGTAATATGACAAAATAATACCCTGGGATATAACTTTTGGTCTATGGACACGTGAGGTGTAATAATAAATAATATAATGCATATTTACAACATCCAAGAAATCCTTCAATCGGCAATACCATAAATATAACTTTTGATTTCAGCAAAACCTGAACCTGTAACAGGATTAGAATATCAACAACATACTCTTACAACTGACTCTGTTGTCGTAACATGGAGACCAGGGTTTGATGGGGGACTTCCACAAACATTCTATGTGCTACTAAAGAAGAAGACTGATACAGTTTGGTCGTCAGAGATAGTAACATCTGAAAACAACATCACTTTAAATAATCTGCATCCAGGAAATGAATATCTGGTTAAACTGTTTGCTGGTAACGCACTTGGTAACTCTACAGAGAGTTCAGCAATAACATTTACCACGCAAAAACATGGTAAGTACCTCTTTAGATAGCATGCCTTGTTTGCTATTGTGAGTGGGATTTGTTTATAATTTGTTAAAAAGGACATTTACTTTTTGCTCACCTTGAGCTATGATGGTCAGTCACCATCCCTCATGTGTTCATTGTTCGTTATAAACAATTGCTTCAAACAACTTCTCTGAAACTGCTTTGCGGATTTCAAGCAAACTTGGCTGAAATAAAACAACAAACAAGCAAACTTTGATAATCCTCTAGTCAGAAACAACTTGCTGGATTTCAAAGAAATGTTCCTTGGGTGACCCTCTACCATATTATTTCAAATTATTTTGATTCATTAAAAACTTTGCTGATAGGGGGTTGGGAACTTTTTCCTTATATTGCTATATAGGCAACTTTGATAATCTTGTCAGAAACCACTCATTGGATTTGCAGGGGTCACGCTAGAGGGCGACTCAGGCGAAGAAGTCACCTGTTTTGTTCAGACTTCGCTCTGTTTTAAGATCAAAGCTATTTTATCTTCGCCAAAAATTTTGACATGTTATATCACCTGCATTCCTAAGCTGCTGCCAAGTCAATAAGTAGCTCCGCCCTGTAGGCGGAGTTTTACCACTCAGAAAAATCAATATTGACCAATTCAAACGCAGAGTTATGCACTCGCTTGCCAATGACATGAAAAAGACGGAAAAAGAAAGCAAACACTACTTCTCCTTAACTTCTTACCACTTCTCCCTAATTTGACTTTGGGGAGAAGCGTCTTCTCCCAAAAATTTTAGACTAGCTTGACCCCTGCTTTGGAAATAATGTGGGTGTCCCACTACTGAATTCCTACGAATAATTATGCCCCCCTTCAAAGAAGTGGGGGTATATTGCTTTGCACCTGTCGGTCGGTCGGATGGTCAATCTCTCCATAGACCATTTCGTTTCCGCACGATTTCTAGAAAACTCTTTGACCTACGATCATTTAAGTTGGTGTGCTGGTTACTTGGGAGGAAAAGAAGACGCCAATTGATTTTGAGGTCAACAGGATAAAGGTCAAGGTCACCATTGCTATAAATAGAAAAACAGTTTCCGCTCAATTACTTGGGAACGCATAGAGATATTTTAATGAAACTTCATACATAGATACCTTATATTGAGACCTCGCTTGAGATTGCATATGGGGTGGGTGGGGTCAAGGTCAAGGTCACCATTATTAAAAATAGAAAAACGGTTTCCGCTCAATAACTTGAGAACACATCGAGATATTTTATTGAAACTTCATTCATAGATACCTTATATTGAGACCTCGCTGGGATTGCATATGGGATGGGTGGGGTCAAGGTCACAGTTACTAAAAATAGAAAAATGGTTTCCGCTCAATAACTTTAGAATCCATAAAGATATTTTAAGGAAACTTCATACCTATATACCATATATCGAGACCTCGCTTGCAATTGCATATGGGGTGGGTGGGTTCAAGATCAAGGTCACCATAACTCTAAATAGAAAAACGGTTTCTGCTCAATAACTTGAGAATGCATCCAGGTATTTTAATGAAACTTCATACATATATACCTTATATCGAAGCCTTGCTTGAGATTGCATATGGGGTGGGTGTGGTCAAGGTCAAGGTGTCAGTTACTAAAAATAGAAAATGGTATCCGCTTAATAACTTTAGAACGCATCAAGATATTTTAATGAAACTTCATACAAAAATATCTTATATTGAGACCTCTCTTGGGATTGCATATGTGGTGGGTGTGGTCAAGGTCAAGGTCACCGTTACTCAAAATAGTAAAACGATTTTCGCTCAATAACTTGACAAGCATTGAGATATTTTAATGAAACTAAGTACATAGTTACCTTATATCGAGACCTCGCTTGGGATTGCATATGGGGTGGGTGGGATCAAGGTCACGTTTGCGAAAGGTTGCTTAAAATAGAAAAACAGTTTCCGCTCATTAACTCGAGAATGCATCGAGACATTATAATGAAACTTCATACATAGATACCTTATAATTGAGACCTCTCTTGGAATTTCATATGGGGTTGGTGGGATCAAGGTCAAGGTCACCATTACTAAAAATATAAAAATAGTTTCCGCTCAATAACTTGAGAAGGCATCGAGATATTTTAATGAAACTTGATACATAGATACCATATATCGAGACCTCGCTAGGGATTGCATATATAGATATAGGGTTGGTAAGGTCAAGGTCTCCATTACTAAAAATAGAAAAATGGTTTCCGATCAATAACTTTAGAATACATCAAGATATTTGAATGAAACTTCATACATCGATTCCTTGTATCTAGACCACGCTTGGGATTGCATATGGGGTGGGTGAGATCAAGGTCAAGGTCAATGTTACTAAAAATACAAAAACGGTTTCTGCTCAATAATTATGCCCCCCTCTGAAGAAGTGGGGGTATTTTGCCTTGCACCTGTCCGTCGGTCGGACGGTCGTTCGGTCTGTCTGTAGACCATTTCGTTTCCGCACAATATCGAGAGAACGCTTTGACCTACGATCATTTAAGTTGGTATGCTGGTTACTTGGTAGGGATGGAAGACGCCTATTGATTTTGAGGTCAATAGGTCAAAGGTCAAGGTCACAGGGGCTTGTTACATGAAATTTGTTTTTGCACTATATCTAGAGAACGCTTTGACCTACGATAATTTAAGTTGGTATGCTGGTTACTTGGGAGGAAAGGAAGACTTCTCTTAATTTTGAGGTCAACAGGTCAAAGGTCAAGGTGACTAAGGCTTGTAACATGAAAACTGTTTCCTCTGTAGACCTTTTCATTTCCGCATGATATGTAGAATACGCTTTGACCTACAATCATCCAAGTTGGTATGCTGGTTACTTGGGAGGAAAGGAATACGCTTATCAATTTTGAGGTCAACAGGTCAAAGGTCAAGGTCACAGGGGCTTGTAACACGAAAACTGTTTCCCTGTAGACCAATTTTGTTTCCGCAGGATATCTAGAGATGTTTTGGCCTATTTGATGTTTAAATCACACAGAAAACAGGCATCCTAATATAATAGACTGTACAAATAAATCCATAATTATACTCTATCTTTCTTTTAGCTTTATATTTACTTTCTAAAGCATCAACTTTAATTTCCTCTCCATGTATTATGTGCACATTCAATATTAAAAAAAATTCTTAACAATTACACATATTCACGACTTGGCCGCAAGTCGGGGGGCATACATGTTTTACAGTTATCTCTTGTTTTATTTGTTAAAAGCATAGCTTACAGGGCGTGGGGAAGGTTGCCCTTATATGGCTGTAATGGCAAATTTGTCACTCAACTTCTCAGATACCACTAGCTGGATTTGAAACAAATCTTAAGAATATACCTTGAGTGACCCTCTACCAAATTCCTTTGAATAATTTTGATTCATTAAATACATTGCCACCAGGAGGTGGGAAAGTTTACCCAAATATAACTTTAAAGGGAACTTTGACAATCTTCTTGTCAGAAACCACTTCGTAGATTTCAAAATCATTTTAAAGAAAACATTCCTTGAGTGACCCTCTACAAAATTCCTTCAAATATTTGTATTTGTTTAAAAAAACACGGCCGCCAGGTGGGCTGCGGAAGTGTGCCCTTATATGCAACAACATGCCCTTACATGGTTTATATAACAAAATGATTAAAATATCTCTGAAACTGCAAGGCCATAAGGTTTTGTGTGTGGTGTGTAGCATCCTATAGGGTCCTCTACAAAGATAGTTCAAATTATGATCCAGGGGTAAAAGGTTGCCTCAACATGGGGTCGTATGGTTTCAATAGACTTATATGGCAAGTGGGCTTTAAAAATCTCTCCTCTGAAACTGCAAGGCCCAGCGATTTCATATTTGGCATGAAACATTGTATAGTGCTCCTCTACACAGATTGTTCAAATAGGCCTGTGGTAAAAGAAAATCCAACGTCACACTGTTTCTATAAACTTATATGGCAAGTGGACTTTAAAATTGTTGTCTGAATCTGCAAAGACCAGAGTTTTATAATTTGCATGTAATATTATATGCTGGTTCTCTATGAACATTGTTCAAATTATGCCACGGGGGTCAAAACTGGCCTCACCATAGGCGTAACATAGTTTATATTGAATTAAATAGCAAAATGACTTGAAACCTGAAACCGCAAGGTCCAGATCTTCATACTCAAGTGAGTGCTCTATAGGGCCATATGGCCCTCTTGTTTTCTGTATTAGCGGTATGTATTTTTACTTAAGTATTATTAATCCAACATTTTAAAAGCCATTACAGTTTCAATCCATGATCCTGGTTTGCTGTCTCACAACCATGCTATTAGTTAATTTATTGAAATGATACCCCTGACCGAAAAAGCTAGAAACTCTACCTCAGCAGCGCTAAATTTTTGTTCCCCCCTCCCCCCCCTTTGGTCGGTCCATCAATAGACCACTTAAAGTTTTCATCTGATCTTCACCAAACTTCATGAAAATGTTTTTGAGCGTAATATCTTAGCAAAGTTCTATAATCAGCCAAATCGTCCAGGTATTGTGTTGTTATGGCCCATCAATTATCTAAGATTGGCCTTTTTAGCTGTTTCCGCTCTTTAAGTCCAACAATTTTCTCCTGATCTTCACCAAACTTCATGAAATTTTGGTTGGGTATAATAGTTTGGCTAAGATCCATAAATTGTTAAATTGCCACAGGAACCATGGCATTATTGCCCTTGAATTATAAAAAATTGGCCTTTTTAGCCGTTTCTGCTCTCTATGTCCAACAGTTTTCATCAGATCTTCACCACACTCGATGAACATGTTTGAGACCATTAATTTTAGCTAAGTTTGATGATCAACCAAATTACCCCAGGAACTGCAGAGTTATGTCCTTGCTTTATCTAAAATTGGCCTTTTTAGCAGTTTCTGTTCTTTACGTCCAACAGTTTTCATCGGATCTTCACCAGATTTTATATTTTAAAGATTTTGTCCATGTTTAACAACAGCTCTAGTTATTTAGTGTACAACTTAGCATGTGAATAGAAAACAACTTTTATAATTTTTAGCTGCACTATTCACCAAATAGTTCAAGCTGTACTACCCACCCATTCGTCGCCGTTGGCGTAATGTTCTGGTTAAGGTTTGCATGCAACAAGTCCATATCTCTGTAATTACTACAGATATTCAAATGTAATTCACACATGTCTTTGTATCATTATGTGAGGTCAATGACCAAGGCTCATAACTGTCACATGCAATTAAGCAGAATTGAGCCCTCTTTTGTACTTAGAAAATCAGTTTGCGTGTAACAACTCCATGTCTCTGTATCTACTACATATATTCAATTGAAACTTCAGACATGCCTTCAGGGTCATGATATAAGGTCACTGGCCAAGACCCATAACTTTCACCAGCATTTTAGCAGAATCATGCCCCTTTTTGTGCTAAGAAATGTCAGTTTAAGGTTTGCGTGCAAGAGAAAAGTCAGGTTAAGGTTTGCGTGCAACAAGTCCATATCTCTGTAACTACTACAGATATTCAATTGAAACTTCATACATATCGTCGGGATCATTATGTTAGGTCACTGACCAAGGCTCATAACTCTGACCTGCAATTTAGTAGAATTATGCCCATTTTTGTACTTAGAAAATTCAGGTTAAGGTTTGACTGCAAGTAAATATCTCTGTAACTGCTACATATACTTATTTCAAATTTTACGTACGTTTCAATGGTCATTATGTAATGTCACTGACAGAATATAATTTATGTACTATCAAAGCAGAGTAAATAGTCGAACACGCTGTCCCGAGTCAGCTCTTGTCTTATCTGAAATTACAATATTGCCTTATTCTACTTTAACAAGCTTGTAGATGACCTAAAATAGGAAAAAAACCTTCAAACTCTTATTGTCCAAAGCTACTTATACTAACATTAGCCTTTTATATTTGGTTATGTAGCCTTGCTTTATGGTTAGGGTTGGACACCATTAAGCACTATCTTTAGAGTACCGAATATCGCTTCATAATATACCTGTACAAACTGTTTCGTAAAATACTGGTATTTTTAGCTCACCTGAGAGCTATTGGTATAGGGGGACAGTCCTGCGTCGTCCATAATGCGTCAACATTTGGGTCGACCGATGGGATAGAGACTTCACTTTTCATTCAATCTTGACCAAACTTGCACAGTTTGTGTATGCCCATAAAAGCTCAGCGAAGTTTGATAATGAGCTAGATAGGAACACCAGAGTTATTGCCCCTTGTTTGCCGCAAACACATCTATTCCTGAATTACTCACATGGAAAAGGGAGGTAAATGCAGTATCAGGAAGGTTATTGCCGGAATATGTGTTATGTCCCTTTGTAGGTCAGTCAAAGATATAACCCAGATAGTGGAAGTGGACCATGGCTGCACATATGGCCTTTGGGTTGTGAATACACATTCCAGCTTCTATTTTTAGCTCACCTGAGCATGAAGTGCTCGGTGAGCTATTGGTATAGGGGACCTCTCCGGCGGCGTCCGTCGTCAAGGTGCCGTCAACAATTTGGACCGTTATCGCGATAAAGACTACATTTTTAGCTCGACTATTCGAAGAATAGGTGAGCTTTCCTACGACCCCCGGTGTCGGGGTCAGCGTCTGAATTTGGTTAAAGTTTTTATTCAAAAGTCTTGTAACTTCAAAAGTATATAAGTAATTCACTTGAAACTTGGAATATACATTTGTCATCAAATCCAGTATCAAGGGCAACATTCCGTATAACTCTGTTTTGTATTTTGACAGAGTTATGCCCCTTTTTCAGATAGATTTTCTGGCTAAAGTTTATATTCAAAAGTTGTGTAACTTCAAAACTACATAAGTTATTCACTTGAAACTTGGAACTAACCTTTGTCATCAACTCCAGTGTCAGGGGCAACATTCCCCATAACTCTTTTTTGTATATTGACAGATTTATGCCCCTTTTTCACTTAGATTTTCTGGTTAAAGTTTGTATTCAAAAGTTTTGTAACTTCAAAACTACATACGTTATTCACTTGAAACTTGGAACTAACCTTTGTCATCAACTCCAGTATCAAGGGCAACATATTCCCTATAACTCTGTTTTGTATTTGACAGAGTTATGCCCCTTTTTCACATTGATTTTCGGGTTAAAGTTAATATTCAAAAGTTTTGTAACTTAAATACTACAAAAGCTAATCACTTGAAACTTGGAATATACCTTTGTCATCAACTCCAGTATCAGGGTGAACATTCCCCATAACTCTATTTTGTATTTTGATAGAGTTATGTCCCTTTTTCACATAGATTTTCTGTTTCAAGTGTATATTCAAAAGTTTTGTAACTTCAAAACTACATAAGTTTCTCTCTTGAAATTTGGAACTAACCTTTGTCATCAACTCTAGTATCAGGGGCAACATTACCCATAACTATGTTTTGTATTTTGACACAGTTATGCCCCTTTTCACATAGATTTTCTGGTTAAAGTTTATATTCAAAAGTTTTGTTACTTCAAAACTACATAAATTATTCACTTAAAACTTGGAACTAACCTTTGTCATCAATTCAAGTATCAGGGGTAACATTACCCATTACTCTGTTTTGTATTTTGACAGAGTTAGCCCACTTTTTACATAGACTTTGTGGTTAAAGTTTTTGTTCCAAAAATTTATAAACTATACAAGGCTTCACTTAAAAATATTGTAATTTAACAAATGTATGCCCCTTTCACTATCCAAAATATGTACCAACTGAAATACTTCGAATAGTCGAGCGTGCTGTCCTCTGACAGCTCTTGTTTTTCAGTCTGGACCTAACTTGCACAGTTTGTGTAAGACCATACAATCTCTGATGGGATTGTTACTGGGTCAGATCACACCAGTAACACTAGAGTTATTGCCCATTTTTCATGCAAAAAAAGTGCAAAAGTACCCTTTTCCAATGTATAGACTTTATTTTCCATTCAATCTTATATCAGATCTCAGCAGACGTCAAAAATGGGCCTGATCGTGTTTCAAACACCAGAGTAATTGCCCTTTGTTTATTGAAAAATATACAAAGATGGACATTATTCAGGATAGAGAGAGACATTTTTCATCCAGTCTTCACCAATCTTGCACAGTTTGTCTATTACCATGAGATTACAGTTGACAAGTTATCAATTATTGGCTTGCACACACGATTTGTGATTCAATGTTGACCAGACTTACACAGTTTGCTCATGACCATAAAAATTGATAAAATTTGATTTTCAACAGTTGCAAGACCTACATGCAGTTATTTGTACATGCAACTTTGATGTCTTCAGAGCGTGCATTAACATCATTTATCAAAGAAAAAGCAAAACTTTACCTCATAGCAGGCATCGCAATTATCGCACTGCTACTAGTTTTCCAAAACTGCTTGCAAAAAAGACATCAATGACTTAATGAAAAAGGGTCAGGTAAGAATATTGAGAAAAATGATTTGAGAACCATTGGAAAAAAAACGCACATCCACTACCCAACTCATACTTTAGTTGGCCAATTGCACTTGCCGATGTTTTAAATCAAAATTGATCCTACCCCCACAGTGTATTGTTCAGATACCTTAATTTTCAAACCTATCATAACAGTATGGTCTTCATCTGTACCAGTTCTCAGTTAAGCGCTTTGGGCCATGATGGCCCTCTTGTTTATTATTATTATTATTGATTTAATTATGAGACTTTTTACTTGTTTAGTTCTTCGAATGTTTAAATTTATCGAAAGCAGTAGGCACAGTGTGTATTGTTTATAAGAAATAAAGCTTTTAAAGACCTCATTTTAGGAATGTATCACATTACTAATTTAAGTTGTTTTTCATTCATTTTTAGCTCACCTGAGCAAAAAGTGCTCAATGAGCAGCTATTTTGGTCAGTTACCATCCAGCGTTTGTCCTCTGTTGTTTGTCGTCTGTTGTCAACAATTTACTTCTTTCAATTTCTTCTCTGAAACACCTGGGTGGATTATAAAAAAAGTTAGCAGGAATGTTCCTGGGTTGGTCCTTAAATTGAATGGAATATCGACAAAACTATAGTTGCCATTTCAACAAAAAACTTGAAAAACACCAAAAACTTGAAAAATCTTGTCAAAAATTTCTTGCTGAATTTCAAAATAATTTCACATAAATGTTCCTTGTGTGACTGTCTACCAAATAACTTCAAATAATTTGATTTGTTAAAAAACATTTCCGCCAGGGCATTTATACGTTTGACAGTGTATGGCTGTATAGGCAACTTCGACGATTTTCTTGTCCGAAACCACTGACTGGATTGCCACATTATTTCGCAGAGATGTTTCTTGGATGACTGTCTATCAGATTCCTTTAAATAATTTTGATTTCTTTAAAAATAGTGTATGGGAAAGCTTGATGGTTGTAGAGGCAGCTTTGACAATCTTCTTGTCAAAAACCACTGGCTGGTTTTCGAATTAATTTCATAGCTTTGATCATTAGGGGACTAGGTTGACAGCTTAAATTGAAAAAAAAATATTGTGGACACTCTATAGGCCACATTTTTAGCCCTATAATCATGAAACTTGCTCAGAACATTTATCCCAATGATATCTTGGACGAGTTAAAAACTGGGTCATGTGTGGTAAAAAAACTAGGTCACCATGCCCTATTGAAGAAAAAGCTTGTGAAAAATCTAGAGGTCACATTTATTGCCCAATCATAATTAAACTTAATCAGAACATTTGTTCCAATAATATCTCGGACGAGTTTCGAAACTGGGTCACATGGGGTCAAAAACTAGTTCACCAGGCCCAATTTTCAGGAGAGCAGCCTAGGGCTGTATAGCCGTCTTGTTTTCAAATAAGATTTATTTGTTAAAATAAACAAATAAACATTGCATGCAGGCGGTGGTGACATTTGTCGGTATAAGGCTATTTAGGCAATTTTGACAATCTTCCCGTCAGAACTCTCTCGCTGGATTTCGAAATAATTTCATAGAAATGTTTTTGTGTGTCCCTCTGCGAAAGTTTGATTCATTAAAAAAACATGCGAGCCAGGTTGTGGGAAAGTTCATATACTGCCATAGTAGTAATGTTCCTTGGCTGACCTACCATATTCCTTCAGATCATGTTCATCTGGTTAAAAACAAGGCTGCCAGGAGGCGGGGCTTTTTGCTTGTTTGGCCGTTGGTGTTTGTGGTCCATTGTTTTTATATGTGTCAATATTTAACTTGAAACATATATGTACAGGGGGGTACATTGATTTTTTTAAAAGCCATTATGATGTCTAAAACTCAGGAGAGCAGCGTAGGGCCATCTTGGCCTTCTTGTATATCTGAAAATATTTACATTCCTTATTAAATTTTGCTGAAATACTACCAAAGTCAAATATGTTAAAAGATATATTGAATTTATAAGAGTTTATAAAATTTGCTTCAAACTATTTTCTAGATCCTCCTACAACATACAATGCTGCATTGATCGGAGGGGCAGCTGGTGGAGGGTCAATAGTGGCCATTTTTATTGTTGTCATTGTGATCGTTGTCATTGTCATACGAAGAAAAAAACAAGGTAATGGAAAAATATATGTGTGCAGTCATCTTATGATATCATGGAGTTGTTTAAAAATGAACCATATGGGACAAGAACAACTAGTGTCACTGCTATTTTCAATACTGTTAAACCCAGACATTTTTTTTAAAAGTAAAAATACAGTTGAATACCGCTATTTAGAAATCATTGGGAGCGACGAAAATAGTTTGAAATAGGAAAATTCGAAATAGCGATGTTCCAACCTCCGCACAGAGATTTGACATGTTCCGAGCATAGCTCGAATAAAATCGCTGCTATTAAAACAAACCACGTGATGAAAATCTTTGATAATATTAATTATGGTTTCAGTTAGTAATTTTTGTTATCATTTTTCATTGCAAATGATGTATAAAAAGTCCAACTGTGGTGAAAATTGCACTGAGTTGCATTAAATAAGTAAACGTTACAAACAGGTAATCCTTTTAGATCAAGAAGGATTTTACTCCGGACGGCAGTGGTTACTGTTAACCGATAGGAGAGGTAACCGCTGCGAGGAGTTTGGTAATGTTCTCCATTGTACTAATAAATGTTACTGTATAGTTGTGAAAATTTCACATACTGTTAAATAACACAGCGTGTATATACTATGCTGTAAATAACACTGTAAAGAAAAATTTGTCAGCATTGTTTGTTACTCACAATTATAACCCTACCATATCCACTTAACGTTGATTATTTACTCATGCGTCAGTCATCACATGGTAAACCCCAGAACAACAGAAGGTGCGAAAACTTAACCGACCGACGACCGCCAAGACATCACACCTTTGATGTACATCTTAGGCTTAGGTGTGACTTCGAAATAACCCCCGATGATTACGTGTGAAAAACGTAATTGGGACCGGAAAATTAGTTTGAAATAGAGATGAATTAGAAATAGGCAGCTTCAAATTAATGATTGTTATTTTAGTTAAATAATTAGGAAACAAATGGGGACCAAACAAATAGTTCGAAATAGCGATTAATTAGAATTGATGGTGTTCAACTGTATTTGTAAACAGGGTTTCTCGCAGGATTTCTTGAAGGCATGTCTGCATTCCCAACACCCTGTGACACAAATTGGCTGGTACCACCCCTCTACGAGATTGTTCCAATCTGACCACATAGCCCCCATCCTCGAAATTGTCGCTCGGTTTGACCCCCATCTCTTTGAAATCGGCTGCATCGCCCATCCCAGGCTCCCCGAACTCGGCTTCAATGATTGACCCCAGCTCCCTGAAATCGACTTCACCGCTGAAATCCAGCTCCCCAAAATTGGCCGCATCGCGCGACCCCACTTTTCCGAAATCGGCTGTGATGTTTGAAATCCCGACAGCAATCAAATTGGCAGTATCGCTTTAACTAATGCCTTTATTGCTTAAAATGCCTAGCCTATTGCTAGACCAGCACCTCTCTTTGCATTATTTTTAATTTGGGAATTCTTACTTTTATAAAAATGAAACTAATAAAAATATCTCTCCTACTAAAATTGCCACTACAGCGTTTTTTTTTATTAAATAAAAACGGGTTGACCTAACTCCTTTGGAGGCAGTCTACATCAAAATACTGGGCTGCATTCTGTATGGAATTAATTTTCAATCATACATGGTATTCAGATTGGTTGAAAAGCCATATCAAACTTTCAATGCAATCCCACGGTCGCTATCGATCTATATCAATGATAAGATTTAACATTGAATCAAATAGGAAAATAAAAAACTGAGTACTTCAAACATTGATATTTTTGTTAATAATTTCAATATAAAAATTGCACAGGATGCATTTTAATATATAATATCTTCTCTAAACGCTCAGCTGATTAGCACGATAAGGCTAGATACGATTATGGTACATACAGTTGGATATGCTAGCTTTTTTCCGCCTTGAAATTCTGTCATGATCACTAGTTTTTTAAAACACTGTTTTATATTTCATTAATTGTTTTCGGATGCAAAAGAAAACAATAATTAATACCAGTTATAATAAATGCGGACATTAAAAGCGGAAAAAAACACTGTTTTAATACAATGAATATGGGGTTCCTAATCGACAAAATGCGGTCCTTATATCTCCTTGTAAAAAGCGTTTTTTTGCTACAAAAGCGCGCGAAAATTGCTACGCACAAGGTGACGGATGCCTCATGAAAAACGTGCGTGTACTGGTCACATGCTTAATTGCAGTGTTTATGAGCAACCTCCCAGCATAGCTGGTTTACATCCCTGCCAGCACGATGTTCCACGTGGCTATAGGCAAACACTTGGCACGAAATAAAATCGTGGACAAGCACATGATAAAAACGTGGACAACGTAAAATCCTTGGCTTTTATGTTTATTTATTTATTTTGTTTTTCATTTTAACTCAATTTCATTCGATGTATATACCTGGACCGATAATGCAGCATGTCTGATTCATTGTTATAAAAAATGATGATAAAATTAAAATGTTGTACAAAATAAATCTTCAATCTCCTCATAATTGTCTCCGCTGAAAACCACTGATATCTTGGATGAGTTCGAAACTGGGTCATGTGGGGTCTAAAAGTAGGTCACCAGGCTACATTGAAGAAAAAGCTTGTGAACACTAGAAGTCACATTTTTGCCCAATATTCTTGATACTTACTAAGAGCATTTTGTTTTAATTATATCTTAAACAAGTTTGAAACTAGGTCTGGTCAGGTCAAAAACTAGGTCACCAGGCCAATTTGAACAAAAAGCTTGTGAATCATGACAAAACCTGCTAAGAACATTTGTTCTAATGATATATGGAACAAGTTTGAAACCAGGTCACATGCGTTCAAAAACTAGGTCAGCAGGCCAAATTGAAAAAAAAGGCTGGTGAATACTCTAGAGGCCACATTTTAAGCTGAATCTTCATGAAACTTAATCAGAACAGTTTAGTTGTTAGCCTCAGTTGAGCTACTGTCTTGTTTGATTAATTCAATTGTTTATTGAAGGTGGAGTTAAGAAGAAACATGATGACTTTACAGGAGAGTAAGTATTGCTCTGGTAGTTTCGATTTTAAACTGTATGGAACAACTTATATTATGATTTGCTTAATTCAATTGCCACCAGAGCTAATA
Organism: Congeria kusceri; assembly: GCA_027627225.1. Lineage (NCBI taxonomy): Eukaryota > Metazoa > Mollusca > Bivalvia > Myida > Dreissenidae > Congeria > Congeria kusceri. Next base: position 31,872,055 of record CM051030.1, on the reverse strand, counting down.
ACACGGTTTATTGTAATTGCCACATATGTCAGTCTACAGGGGTCTCTCTCTGGTTTGGGGAAGAGTACCTGTACCCTCAGGTGGGGGAATTTTTGCGTTGTTTTGCACTTAAGGGGGATTTTCAACTTAGCAAACAAGTCAAAAATAAAAACTATTAAATATACATTTTAAATCAATTTATTTATTCTAACTCTTTACATAACAACTTTTTTTCATCATTTATTATCAATAAATTTAATATTATAGTAACTAGTCAATCTTTTAAACATCTACCGTTTGACCATTAATGGGAGGGTTGAGAGTGCAACTGATAATTTTTCATGCAATTTTTTAGTTTTTCACTTCCATTTTTGTTTACAAATAGCTTTTTCACTTCTTATTGTTTTGCCTTAATTAGTTTTGTTAAACTACTAATACTGATTCTTAAACAGTAATAAACTGTGTTAAAGACTGTGAGACACAGTATTTGTGCCCATGTGTTTTACCTGTTTTGGTAACTTTAGCAGAAGCCATTTTCCCTACAACAGAAATTATAGTTCCCGGCAAATAAGCTAGCAGTTAACTTCTGAAAATCATATAAATGAAGTTTTATTATGAAAGCAAAAATAATCAGGAACCAGAAGAGTCAAAACTATCATTAAACATTACCATGTGGAGTTACTCGGATTTTATCGTTAACCATTTGTAACGGTGCTTAAGTAAATTTGATCCCGGAAAATTACTCCCATTAACAACAATGAAAACAAATTTGAAGGCAATTTATTTAGGGAAAATTTTGGCCTAAAATGGGAGAAATTTTTGCTGTTGTTGGGGGGAATGATGCCGAATTTCGGCATCAAAAAAGGAGATCGACACCCCTGGTCTATGTGGTCTCCAGTCTGAAATTAAGCTTGGAAATAATTCCAGGGATTCAAATGAAACTTCTCACAGTGGTGGAGGGCGTTTGAAGGAAGTTTTATTCGTACTAAAGATTGGGTTTAATTTTACTTCATATTGGAAGGCATAGTGTTCAAGAATCATAACTCTGTCTACACTACTGAAGGAGATACTGTTTGTTAGAGGCATGAAGTGACAACTGGTCATAATTTCCAAATCAGACTCAAGCTTTGTCTGATTGATGTCCTTATAAGTATCTAAGTATCTAGTTTATCTTGTCTTAGGACATCTAGGATCAATAACTAGATTACTAGTTTAAATTGTGCTAATATTGTTATCACTTTAGGGAACTAATAACCAGCTTGAAATGTGTCAGGTTATTAACCTGAATGGTCACGAATTTGATTATGAGGATTCTGTTATCACAATAAGATGAAATTATGTAGAACGTTTGTTGTTACATTATAGTAATCGTATATTTTGTCCTAATCGAAGAAATGGGGCATATTGCTTTGCAAACAATAACTACAGGACCCATAGAGTCCAAGGTTAAGATCACTACAACCAAAAGATAACTTAAAAAATACCTAATATTACCTTGTCTGGTAAATAACTACACAACCCTTAGGCCTAGGTAATAATATACTTGTTAGGCAGACTGGTCATTAATAGTAGAGCATCCCAATTGACTATAAGGTCAAAGGTCAAAGTAACGGTTATAAGATGTAAAAACTTGCCAATAGATGCAAAACCTTGTCTGAGAAAGAACTCCAGATTCCTTATGCCTTTGTTCTTTAAACTTGGTAAATGTGTTGGTCATGACTGTAAAGGATTCCTATTGATTATAATATTATAGTTTGTTGTTCGAAGGTCAAGGTCAAACTGACCAATACTTGGAAAAACCTTGTGCAGGCCATAACCATCATTAGTATGGAACCATTAAGCCTAGTTTTAAAAAATGTGGCTGATGGGTTGTTTATGACTATTGATTATTGGGTCATAGGGTCAAAGATCAATGTCAAACAAACCTATAGATAAAAACAAACTTGTTATATTTTACTTGTCATTCTAACAATTTTGTATACCTGTTTTGCAAATAGTTACTATTGAATGTTAGGAAATTCTCAAACTTAGTTTGAAACTATCAAGGCGTGAAACAAAAATATATGTTTTTTCAGGTTACCCGACCTACCCTAAAAAAAGCCCCGACCTTAGAACATTTTATTGATGTTGTCATATTTTTAGCTCACCTGAGTACTGTAAAAGCTCTATGTCGTCGGACACTTAAAATTTATAAAAAAAATCGTGGCCCAAAATACACAAAAATATTCCCAAATTACAGGTGTCCGAAAATTTATAGACACTGTGACAATATATCAATTACGTTCTGACATTTTTGCCGAATAAATACCACTCTGTATTATAGTATTATTAATTTTTAGCGATGTTTGCAATGAATTTTAAATCATTTCATGCGTATGATTTTGTTTTACAGCAAATTACGCCAAAACTACATTTTTGTCGACCAAGTTCAGAGATTACCCTTTTGTGGATTATTTACCTGTATTTAATGCAATTAAAGATGCAACTTAAGATTTTGTTGTTTATTCTTGAACCAAAAAGCTTCAATGATTGTCTTTAACACCTTCAAACATTCGAGCAACTTGTGATAGGGTGCGATAAAACTGGAGCCTGTTTGTCACACTCGTGTTGAGTAGGGGCGTGGTACCGTAGATATCTGAAGTGTTAATATTCGCACTTATTGGCATAACAAAAGATTTCAAATGCAACCGGTATCAGAAATCATAATTGGCACTAATAGCCATCATACCCTAATTCAGTTCCAATACAGTTAGGCCAACATTTTAAAAAATTTTGTTTTACGGAATTTTTTTTTTTTTAATAAAAATAAAAATAATATGTCTTTTTATCACCAGTCGACAAAAAAAATATATAAAAAATGAAAAAAAATAATAAAAATATTTATTTTTAAAATAAAACATTTGTTACAGTCACGGTCAAAAACATGCACTTTTAAGACAAACTAGTAAAAATATATTAGTTATAAATTCTTTAACTATGTATTTGAGCAGAATTAAACGATCATTATTTCATACTTATCCAACATTTATTATTTTTAACTTGACAATTGCTTTTGTTTTATATTGTATTGTCATATTTCTGTGTTTGTACGCTTGTTATTATTTTAATTTACACATTAATTAGCTGGCACTTTCGTTGAACCCAGTACCTTGTCAATTTTCGTTTTTTTTGTAACTACTGGATCATCTGGAGCTCACTAACAAAATACTGAAATTCGGTAGTTTCCCCGACCTGTTTTCTTTTATTCATACTTTAAATTGACATGGCCTAAAAGTTTACCATAAAATTTTTTAAACAGGTCCGATGCAATCATTAGGCAATTTATACAGTTTAATAATGCATATAATTTAAGTATGGCATTTTAATCAATAATATTAATTTCATCAAACTTACCCAAAGCTGTTCATAATGTCAAAGTGGATGTCTGAGAACACCTCTGCTTCTTCGGCAAAGACACTCAAAATGATTACATTTCTTTCACATTAATCGGTAACGATGTCAGAAACTGTGTTGTTCTATGCTATTTTGCGAATTGAAATGGATTCTCTTTTGTTTTCGATAAATTTTCAGATTTTTTCTGCCAGTTTGGGGGAAAGGGCCTGGCTTTTTATAGGGAAAAATTAGCACGAAATGCCAGATTTTGGGGAACACTGGCCACTGGAGGAACCTACCTCAATGTTTTTATTGTTTTAATAGATATATATTTTACTGTGCTTTATATTAATATTATGCCGATAATGGCATTAAAAAAAGCATGTGTACATGTAAATTACGTGCACTATATTAAATGTATTAAACAGTTTAGTTTATTGTTCATTGCAGTAACTTAAATAATTTAAATATAATTTTCATGTCAACATGTATACACTGTTATACTATTTACAAGTGCTTCACAAAATATTAATGAACTAAAATATGTAAATAGTATACTATAGTGAATTGTTGCACTCTGGTTAACATAAAAAGGCTGAACCAAATATATACCAATTATGTACATGTATCAAAAACAACTAACTGGTAAAATAGGATATTATATTTGAAGTTTGAGCTCAAGAACAATCCACTTTTACTTTACTGTCCGAAATACGTACATACCCGATAACCAGTCCATTTGACATATTCCAGACACAAATTTTCACACTCCATTTATCAACAAGATAATCCTTAAATAAGTTGTGTCCGCTGATTCTACGACAGCTTGCTAGCAATCATCTTTAATAAGACAGTGAATGCTGACAAACAGCGCGTTGTTTTCACAAATTTGATACAGATTTTCCGAGATGAAACCACGCACCTGGCAGACTGTGCCAGATTGGTTATTTGAAACTAATGGTTTGTGTTATAAACTGTGTTCTGTACATAAACCAGTCCGTACAATTTCCCTAATTTATATTCGTACTCAAAGTGTTTCGTTTCCATCGGGATAGAAATGGAAATAGTAATTTTCGTCTCCATCGGGATAGAAATGGAAATAGTAATTTTTATTGGAACATGGTACAAAATATTTTAGCTCTCGACATATTTTTTTTTGTGCTACGGATAAAATACAAAGTCGGCGGGAAAATTATAAATAAAATTTACATGTTACTTTTATTTTTATTTGATTTGGTCAAAATTTATGGTCGGCACTCCCGTAAAACAAAAGATAAAAAAATGTTAGCCTTATTGAGTTTTAATAAATTTCGTTGTTTCAATTTATTGTTTAATTATTACGATCCAATCAATCTTCCTATCTTCAGTACCTTATCTTTAACATGTTTATGTTGACAAATTCAATCACTTACCTTAACATTTGCATCGTTAAAACAACAATTGTGACTAAATTAAGCAGAATTTATTTGTAAATAATTAGGGCTGGTTCCTTAATACGATAATTTCAACAGCATATTTAATATACAATACCACTACCGGTATAAACAATCGGGTAAACCCATTATTTATGGCAAATGGCTCTTTACCCAAGAACGCTAATGTAATGGACCACTGCTTCCACTCATTCATCTGCCAGGTTTTATGAGCTTTATCCGGTTGTAAAAATGGATGTGCGATGTGTCACCGAATTAACGCAAACATATTAGAATTCTGCTAAAATATCACTGTCATATAAAATTTTCGAAAATTTAGATTAATTAATTATGGGTTTAAATCAGGACGTCCGAAAATATATAGTGACACAAAATAATTATTTTGGCTAAGACAGAGGGTGTCCTAAAATGTATAGTGTCCGAAAACATAGAGCTGTTACGGTACTCATGGTGAGCTTTTGTGATCGCTTTTTGTCCGTCGTGCGTCGTCAACATTTACCTTGTTAATACTCTAGAAACCACATTTATTGGCCAATCTTCATAAAACTTGGTCAGAACATTTGTCCAAATGATATCTCAGCCGAATTTGAAACTGTCTCATGTGGGGTCAAAAACTAGGTCACTAGGTCATATTGAAGAAAAAGCTTGTGAACACATTTGTTGCCCAGTCAACTAGTCAGAACATTTGTTCTCATGATATCTTGGCCGAGTTCGAAAAAGGTTCCGGTCAGTTGAAAAACATGGCCGCCAGGTGGTGGGTCAATTTTCCTTATGGCTATCGAAAAAGCTTGTGAACACTCTAGCAAGTCACATTTCTTGCCCAATCAACATTCAACTTGCTCATAACCTTTGCTCCTATGATATCTTGACCATGCTTGAAAATGGTTCCAGTCTGTCAATAAACATGGCCGCCAACTGGGGGCGAGGGGCAGTTTTCCTAATTGGGCAATAGAAAAAGCGTGTGAACACTCTTGAAGTCACAGTTTTTTCCCAGTCAACATGAAACTTGTTCAGAACATTTTTTTTAGCTCACCATGAAGTCTGTGTCCGGCGTCTTTTGTCCGTCGTCAACATTTAACTACAAACAACCTATTCTGGGCGGATTTTAACCAAACTTGGCAGGAATGTTTCTGGGATGGTCCTTAACCATCTGGGATGGTCCTAACCAAAGTCCTTCAATTTATTAAAATACATTGAAATATCTGGTTGTCATGACATCCAAAAGCTTAAAAACTGGAAAACAGACTGCCAGGGGGCAGGGCAGTTTCCCTTTTATGGCTATATTGAAAACTTTAAATCTTCCAGTCTGAAACCACAGTCTGGATTTCAAAATAATACCAAATTCCTTGAAATCATTTTAATATGTTAAAAAACATGGCCGCCATGGGGCTGGGCAGTTTTCCTTATATGGCTATATTGAAAACTTTTAAAAAATCTTATAGTCTGAAACCACTGGATGGATTTCAAAATAATTCCACAGAAATATTCCTTGGGTAACCCTCTTACAAACTCCTTGAAATCATGTTGATTTGTTAAATAAGATGGCTGCCACGGGGCGGGTCAGTTTTCCATATATGGCTACATTGAAAACTTAAAAATGTTCTTGTCTGAAACCACTGGCAAAATTTCAAAATAATTTCACATACATGTTCCTTGGGTGACAGTCTAACAAATTCCTGGAAATTATTTTGATACGTTAAAAATCATGGCTGCTGGGGGAGGGGGAAGCGGGACAGTTTTCCTTATTTGGCTAGATTGAAATCTTAAAAAATCTTTTTGTTAAAAGCCATTATGATTATTTTCCTTCAGGTGAGCGACCTAGGACCATCTTGGTCCTCTTGTGTAATTTTGCAGTCTTAATTTGAACATTAAATCCTAGCTATAGACCTTAAATGTTGGCCATAGGCAGTTTTAGCAGTAGTGGATAAATGAGCTATTGAGAGTATGTTTTGATGTGCAATAAAGAGTTGAACAAGAAGTAATACAAATGTTAAATCCAATTCACTACAAAGAAGTGGTCAGTTTTCAGCAAACAGTAGGTGTCATTCTAGGTAATTAAAGAAAGTGTCTAATCAAATTCAGATACCTATGTTTTGAGGTCACGCAAATGGGCTATAGTGTATGCATGTATATTTATTTATATGGACCCTAAGTATCGCGATATTGCGGGCGCATTTAATATAAAAGAAACCAATTGCATGTATTAATCAAGAGAAACCATTCAAAACGTTCATTAAAAACAATCACATTGTAATATATAGGCCTATCTGCTTACTATATATTTACGACGTTCACCGACGTACATTTGAACGAACGTGTAAGCTCCCAACGTGTTGCTACACTACGAAATCGGTAAATATTCGCAGTGGTGATACATTCGGGCAATGGCGGGAGGGCGAAAAGATCGAAAATTAGACCACCGCGAAAATTAGTGATTCTACAGTATTTGACTTCTAATCCCTAAATAAATTATTTCCTGACCATAACTCGACAATGGCTTGACATATTTAAATTATTATTGGTACACATGTGTAGCATCATAAAATACAGGTTAAGTTCTACTTTGGTTACAAACAACTAAATTTTGATACAGTTATGGCCCTTTTGGGCTTAAATTCCCGAAAATCATGGACACAAACTCATGAAAGGCTTCACGTGATTAAATTATTTTGGTACATAGGTGTAACATCATAAACAACAGATCAAGTAAATTTTTTGTTACAAACCACTAAATGTTGACAGAGTTATGACTCCTAATAAAGATCAATTTTTCCAAATACACTGTTGAACATTCACAAATTAAAGCATTCTCTATGTGTCCATTTCTTTCAAATGTATGCCATAGTTTTGCGACAAGGCCATAGTGTGGGGGTATATCCGTCACTCATGTGACAATTATAGTTTTCTTAAAGGGACCTGTTCACAGATTGACGAATTGACAATTTATAAACTGCTATTACCATATTCCACAAATAAAAGAACACGATGTATAAATGAACGAAATAGTACTACTCATATTAAAATAGTGTTTTATTAATGAACTACAATTATAAAGCGTTTGTTATCATTGTGTACACACAGAAAACTACTGATCAATGTACATTCGCGGAAAGTAGTTTTTGTAATTTACTGTTCTGATTGGTTCACAGCCCACGTTATATTTTTGAGTCGGTTCGTTGCCCACGCGCCAGACATTTTCTCAAAACCATTTGCGGCTGCTTACTTTCGGATAGAATGAATAAGATTCTGGCATATGCATCCTTTAGAACTTGGAACGTATTGTTGAAAAGCATAGATATATTTTTTTCTTTCAATTTAACTATTTCACAAGACGTTAAAATACACTATAATTTGAAGTAATTTAAATATATTATTTATCAGATGCAGAATTCCGATAAAGTTTAAACGAACAGTGGATATGAATACAATGCTGACAGCCTTCATGCGTAAGCCGACAATGCCATTTTAATACTTACCCAGAAACACCCGTATTTCAATATCCTCATCATTTCATGAATTTACCCGAAATTTGATAACGTTGAGCTATTAAATCATTTTTGAACACTTGTGATTCATACTTGTTAATAGAGAATTTTCAGGCGTTTGTTTATTCGATGGCCTAAAACATAAATTTGCCACTTGCGTGAAATAGACTAAAATTGTGTTAAATCATAGAGATTCGAAGTGAATTAAGAAATAAAGATAAGATAACTTCTGGAATAATTATAACAAAAACAGGATTCCTTACGTTATGTGTTGTGTTGCAACAAACATGTAAATTGAAACTAATTACCGTTCGAATATAATTACATTGCACAATGTTGCTTGTAATATATATATATAATCATATATATTTAAGCAAGTACACAAGAGTTTATATTTTTAAATTATTATTTTAATTTCTATTTGTACACCATTTTACAAAATAGATAAACATAAATTAAACAAATATCATTGGTATTTATACTATCATAATATTTCTAATACTATACATAATAAGAAGACATGTTATGTGAAATATACATGTGTATGCCATGTTATCAAAGGAATTTAAAAGGTTATATCTATAGTAAAAGCAACGTCAGCTTTGTTATCTAGAACTTCCAATCTCGAGATTTCTGCCCTCATGAGTGTAAATTGCCAGTGTCATGTATACAAATAAACTTGCTTCCCATAAACATAAACTCCATTCTCGCACACTATATAATGTACAAATGCTTTATATTTTGCTACTATTATTTCCAGTTACAAACCAAAGACTGGCAATGCAGGTCCTGGAGTGCCAGATAGGTGATGATTTACATCCTCACTGAAGCTTTTAGTACAACTTAATTTATCTTTGTTTGTTTGTTATATAAGTACCGTGATACAACTGGACTTTTTCTGATATAAGATTAGCTCATAGTGGGTAATAAAAACTTTTAACGTATTCACACAGCTTTGAAATGCCATATATTTAATAATACAAGTTTATATTTTGGTAGTGAGTCATGGTGGGTTCTAAAGACTTTTAACGTATACATGGATTTTTTTAAAGTAATATGCTTTATCCTTTTTTGTGAACACATTCGATTTTTACCGATTAACCTCGATAATTATTGTGGAAATAAATAAGAATCGAATATGATCTGACACAAAAATTCTGCACTAAAAACGAGAACTCATATTCCAGCACGTGCGTCACAACTGTTGCGCCTTTATCTTTGGTTATTATAACACTCACTAACACACACACGCACGCACGCACGCACACACAAACAAACAAACACACACACACACACACACACACACACACGCACACACACACACACACACACACACACACTCTCACACACACACACACACACACACACACACACACACACACACACACACACACACACACACACACACACACACACACACACACATTCACAAACACACCAATACTGGTTTTTATTACATCGAGAGGTCCTTTGTTCCGTACCAACACACCGAGGTCTACCTTTATTTGATGAACTATTTGAATCATAAATGCAGGCAGGCAACAGTTTTGGTAACTTTAACACATTCATCAATTGTATTTTTCAATATTTTGCATTTTAAGATATGCGTATACTACATACAAGGTGAGGTGCATACCTCAGGATGTTCCACACAGAGCACACATGTATCAGATAAGTCATTTAGAGGTACCATCACACATATTGTTTCTATTACGTATTCTTCACCACACAGAGGTCTACCTTAACCTATTAATCAAATTAGGCCTAAATTAAATAAAAATGTTTGGCGTATCGCAACACAGACTTTTGGAGGTGGGTCGGTCGGTCGAATTATTTTTGTTATTTTGCCTATAAGTGTAGAGCCTAAAAATGAAATCCAGGAAGGCCCAACAAATTTGGGTCGCAGCGATTTTTCGTGGGTCGGTCGCGTTACGCCAAACCAACTATTTGTTAATTTAGGCCTTTTTCAATTTTATTTGACAGTATTTTGTCTGTGTTTTTAATGAGTATTCTATTGTTTTTACGGATTAACTCATAAAAATTTGTTTAAAGCGATTAATATCTATAAATATAATCCATTAGAAACGTCGATTTAAAACAGTTTATTCCTCTAACATATATTCTTCTAAAGCAAAATCATCTTGTAAGACACCAAGCATAATCAAATCACCTAGACCAATCCAATAACATTAATTATGTTATGTTGTTCATATGTTAAGTGGCTTCATTGTCAATAATGCAGGTAGACTATATGATTGCTTTGTTAATGAAATACTCCCAAACATTTTCATGACAAAAAGTAGTTTCAAAGTTTATTAACACCTAGAACAAATGTCAAGTTCAAACAATTTCATCTGGAAAAGATCACATTATAGATGTATATTATAGAAAATCAAAGACTAAATTTCTTCCAACGCATATTATATAGAAGAGTGAATATAGCAACATGAAAACATTTAAGCAAGAAATCTTCATACATGTCACAATGCCTTAACCATCAAGAAAACATAATAACAATTGTGCAAGTATGATCTATTTATACAGAAAATGGTCAAAAGTTTTCAAGGGATTTAGCAACTCATAAACTATTTCAAAGTCATTAAAACATTTTTATTGAGAATGGAGAAAAAGAGACCTTGTTGTACAGTGTTACTTGCTAACAACAACATGGTCTAAGAACTGCCGGATAAAGAAGGTTGAACATTGTTTAAACAGGTTTATACGATATCACTATGTAATTTGCAAATAAACATAGGGAATATGCAGTATATGACGCAGGAAAAACACATGGAGTTTTATGTTCAGTCGAGCCAGTTCTTCACGTATGCACTGGATTTTTGTAACTATTTGTCACTTCATTGAACTTCATTGAACTCGCACAAAACCTTGGTGGACTGAACTGCCAATGGAAACTTCTCTGGGCGAAGTATGTCATTTAAACAATTGATGCTTAAATCTTGGGTTTTTGAGCATATTAAAAACCGCCCAAGTTCTCTCATTTTTTGACTAATGTGGGAATAGAGGTGGGTCAAATGTCCGTGTTTCTGATATAGTTTCTCACCAACTTTCAGTATAATCGTATCATTACGTGCAGCAGTGGTTACTTCATCCCTTACCATTTTGCCAAAAACATTCTCTTTCAGTCCTGCATGTATTGTGTTGGAAGCAGGCAAGAGTAGGGCTGCATCTGCTTGGACTCTCCTGGACTTCTGTTTCCCTGTGCGAAGTGGGCACACCTGCTTGTGCCTCCAAAGACCTTCTCTTAGGAAAAAACCCAAGCAGTCATCACATGGGAGATAATCCTCTGGTTTTGTGTCATGTGATTGTCTTGCAACAACGACAAATTCACCGCTTTCCTCTTTCAAAACACTCACATTATGTTTGTAGTTTCCAGCATTCCTTAAGCGGGTCAGTTCTGCAGTTCGTTCCTTGGATTTCATGGGCATACGTAATATTTTCTGAACTTCTGTTTCAGTTTTGTGTGATTTTAAGTAATGCTTTCTTATGTTTGTGTAACCTTTCTCACAGAAAAGACAGTATTGTGTTTTATCCCACTTTCTCCCATTTTCATTATTACTTGTCTGGACTGTAATCTTTGTATTTCTGTTTGAAGCACCATCTGTGGTTGAAGAAACCTCATTATGTGACCTATACACAGTTTTTTGTTTATTAGATGGTAGTTTTACACTTGTACTTGATTTTTTTTCCATAGCGAGCGCTGGAAAAACTGTCTGTGGAATTACTTCAGATGTATCAGATGAGGAGTCGGACACATAATTGGATTCTAAACTGAAGTCTGGGTCATTATCAGTGTCATCTAAGCTCTCTGTCTCGCTGACATCTGATTCTGAAAATCAACAAACATTTACAATGAACCATGTATCAAGCAAATATTTGTATGTATGTTTACAAAACCAAACGGTATTTTAACACGGATAAAAACTTTCTGCTTTCTAACTTGCAAGATTCTACCATTCCAGTAGGATTCAAACCCACAGCATTTAGTTATTGTGCATTAATGCAATACAAAGGTGTAATATAGCATTGACTGTACAGACACAGTGAGGTACGACGCAAAACACACACTAGAATCTTACTCCAATCAACACAGTACATACAGATAGAGGTATCCATCAAAATTAAGCAAAGCACATAACATGGACTAAATTAGACTATAGCTTTTGTAGAGGAAAAACCACCACATGCTGCTTTTCCACAATTTTTTTTTAAGAGACCAACACAAATGTGGTTGGTGACAGACCGATAAATGGACACACTGATTTTAGTAAAGCCTTCAAACACATTTTGTGGGGGGGGGGGGGTAAGAATTTAAAAGGCATGTCTGTTTAATCAGTTATTATAATGCCAGCCTTACCCCATAAGCTTGCTCTTTCTTGTCTGTTCTTGAAACCACAGATGTGCGTGTAGATGAGTCCTTTTCCGCACTGTTAGAACTGGAAGGTTCAAAGCCAGCTTCTTCGTCATCATCATCATCATTATCTGTATGAAATAAAGCACTTTCTGTCAACTGTTACAAAGTATTTGTATTGGCCTTTCATTTTGTTTTTACCTCTTGCACTGCATTTCACGGATATACAGACACGCTATTTACATTACCACTGTTTCTGGGAAAACCAGTAGTGCTATATCACTACCATCTTAAGCATATACCCTACATTTTTACATGATTTTCTGTATTCAGTGGGACTCGAACCCACAGCAGCCAGAGACCCTGGTTAACAAACACAATGTTGTAAGGTATATGCAATGTATAAGGATTGACATCTGGAAATGTTAAAACGCTGTGAGGTACAAGGCACACACACACACAGTAGAATGCTATGTACTCAACTGAACACATACAGACAGAGGTATCCATAGTCTATTGTAAAGGTAACAAAAATATGAATCAATGACATGGAGGAAATAATGACCAGAAATGTATTGAAGGTCTGCAAAGCCAGCTCATCAGGCCGAATTATCATGGTCTATGACCTCATTTATTATAATAGTCAGACCCACCTCTGACGCTTTGGCCTTTGGTGCTCATTTTGAAACCAGGAGAGCTTGAAGACGAGACGTTTTCGGCAATACTGGATGGCTCATTTCCAGAATCATTCCCATCGTCATCTGCCAGAAAAGAAACATCCCATGTTAATGTATTTTATCTTTCATTAATTGGGTTTTGCACCTCCAGTTTTTTATGTTTTTAAATCAAGCAGTTCACAAAATTATCATTCATAGGTCATAACCTAACTAACCACCCCTTCAGAGGACACCGACTGGTTGTACAGCCTCAGTAGGGTTCAAACCCACAGCATTTAGTTATTGTGGTCAAAAAGTGCATTAATGCAATACAAAGGTGTAATATAACATTTACTGTACAGTGTGAGGTACGAGGCACACACACACTAGAAACACAGTACATACAGATAGAGGTATTCACCACAATGTAAAACTTTAAGTAAGTTGGTAAGGGGTGACAAACAAATCTCCACAACAACGAAAGAGAGCTGATCATTTATTATAATACCAGTCTTACCCCTTAAGCTTGCCCTTTCTTGTCTGTTCTTAAAACCAGATGTGCGTGTAGGTGAGTCCTTTTCCGCACTGTTAGAACTGGAAGGTTCAAAGCCAGCTTCTTCGTCATCATCATCATCATCATCTGTATGAAATAAAGCACTCTCTGTCAACTGTGACAAAGTATTTGTATTGGCCTTTCATTTTGTTTTTACCTCTTGCACTGCATTTCACGGATATACAGACACGCTATTTACATTACCACTGTTTCTGGGAAAACCAGTAGTGCTATATCACTACCATCTTAAGTAAGCATATACCCTACATTTTTACATGATTTTCTGTATTCAGTAGGACTTGAACCCACAGCAGCCAGAGACCCTGGTTAACAAACACAATGCTGTAAGGAATATGCAATGTATAAGGATTGACATTTGGAAATGTTAAAACGCTGTGAGGTACACGGCACACACACACACACACAGTAGAATGCTATGTACTCAACTGAACACATACAGACAGAGGTATCCATAGTCTATTGTAAAGGTAACAAAAATATGAATCAACGACATGGAGGAAATAATGACCAGAAATGTCTTGAAGGTCTGCAAAGCCAGCTCATCAGGCCGAATTATCATGGTCTATGAGCTCATTTATTATAATAATCAGACCCACCACTGACGCTTTGGCCCTTGGTGCTCATTTTGGAACCAGAAGAGCTTGAAGAGGAGTCGTTTTCAGCAATACTGGATGGCTCATTTCTAGAATCACTCCAATCGTCATCTGCAAGAAAAGAAACATCCCATGTTAATGTATTTTATCTTTCATTAATTGGGTTTTGCTCCTGCAAACAGTTATTCATTTTTTTAAATCAAGCAGTTCACAAAATTATCATTCATAAGTCATAACTGAAGTAACCACCTCCTCAGAAGCCACCGACTGGTTGTACGGCCTCAGTAGGGTTCAAACCCACAGCATTTAGTTATTGTGGTCAAAAAGTGCATTAATGCAATACAAAGGTGTAATATAACATTTACTGTACAGACATTGTGAGGTACGAGTCACACACACACTAGAAACACAGTGCATACAGATAGAGGTATTCACCAAAATGTAAAACTTTAAGTAAGTTGGTAAGAGGTGACAAACAAATCTCCACAACAACCCAAAGAGAGCTGATCATTTATTACAATACCAGTCTTACCCCTTAAGCTTGCCCTTTCTTGTCTGTTCTTGAAACCACAGATGTGCGTGTAGATGAGTCCTTTTCCGCACTGTTAGAACTGGAAGGTTCAAAGCCAGCTTCTTCGTCATCATCATCATCATTATCTGTATGAAATAAAGCACTCTCTGTCAACTGTGACAAAGTATTTGTATTGGCCTTTCATTTTGTTTTTACCTCTTGCACTGCATTTCACGGATATACAGACACGCTATTTACATTACCACTGTTTCTGGGAAAACCAGTAGTGCTATATCACTACCATCTTAAGTAAGCATATACCCTACATTATTACATGATTTTCTGTATTCAGTAGGACTTGAACCCACAGCAGCCAGAGACCCTGGTTAACAAACACAATGCTGTAAGGAATATGCAATGTATAAGGATTGACATTTGGAAATGTTAAAACGCTGTGAGGTACACGGCACACACACACACACACAGTAGAATGCTATGTACTCAACTGAACACATACAGACAGAGGTATCCATAGTCTATTGTAAAGGTAACAAAAATATGAATCAACGACATGGAGGAAATAATGACCAGAAATGTCTTGAAGGTCTGCAAAGCCAGCTCATCAGGCCGAATTATCATGGTCTATGAGCTCATTTATTATAATAATCAGACCCACCACTGACGCTTTGGCCCTTGGTGCTCATTTTGGAACCAGAAGAGCTTGAAGAGGAGTCGTTTTCAGCAATACTGGATGGCTCATTTCTAGAATCACTCCAATCGTCATCTGCAAGAAAAGAAACATCCCATGTTAATGTATTTTATCTTTCATTAATTGGGTTTTGCTCCTGCAAACAGTTATTCATCTTTTTAAATCAAGCCGTTCACAAAATTATCATTCATAAGTCATAACTGAAGTAACCACCTCCTCAGAAGCCACCGACTGGTTGTACGGCCTCAGTAGGGTTCAAACCCACAGCATTTAGTTATTGTGGTCAAAAAGTGCATTAATGCAATACAAAGGTGTAATATAACATTTACTGTACAGACATTGTGAGGTACGAGTCACACACACACTAGAAACACAGTGCATACAGATAGAGGTATTCACCAAAATGTAAAACTTTAAGTTGGTAAGAGGTGACAAACAAATCTCCACAACAACCCAAAGAGAGCTGATCATTTATTACAATGCCAGTCTTACCCCTTAAGCTTGCCCTTTCTTGTCTGTTCTTGAAACCAGATGTGCGTGTAGATGAGTCCTTTTCCGCACTGTTAGAACTGGAAGGTTCAAAGCCAGCTTCTTCGTCATCATCATCATCATTATCTGTATGAAATAAAGCACTCTCTGTCAACTGTGACAAAGTATTTGTATTGGCCTTTCATTTTGTTTTTACCTCTTGCACTGCATTTCACGGATATACAGACACGCTATTTACATTACCACTGTTTCTGGGAAAACCAGTAGTGCTATATCACTACCATCTTAAGTAAGCATATACCCTACATTTTTACATGATTTTCTGTATTCAGTAGGACTTGAACCCACAGCAGCCAGAGACCCTGGTTAACAAACACAATGCTGTAAGGAATATGCAATGTATAAGGATTGACATTTGGAAATGTTAAAACGCTGTGAGGTACACGGCACACACACACACAGTAGAATGCTATGTACTCAACTGAACACATACAGACAGAGGTATCCATAGTCTATTGTAAAGGTAACAAAAATATGAATCAACGACATGGAGGAAATAATGACCAGAAATGTCTTGAAGGTCTGCAAAGCCAGCTCATCAGGCCGAATTATCATGGTCTATGAGCTCATTTATTATAATAATCAGACCCACCACTGACGCTTTGGCCCTTGGTGCTCATTTTGGAACCAGAAGAGCTTGAAGAGGAGTCGTTTTCAGCAATACTGGATGGCTCATTTCTAGAATCACTCCAATCGTCATCTGCAAGAAAAGAAACATCCCATGTTAATGTATTTTATCTTTCATTAATTGGGTTTTGCTCCTGCAAACAGTTATTCATCTTTTTAAATCAAGCCGTTCACAAAATTATCATTCATAAGTCATAACTGAAGTAACCACCTCCTCAGAAGCCACCGACTGGTTGTACGGCCTCAGTAGGGTTCAAACCCACAGCATTTAGTTATTGTGGTCAAAAAGTGCATTAATGCAATACAAAGGTGTAATATAACATTTACTGTACAGACATTGTGAGGTACGAGTCACACACACACTAGAAACACAGTGCATACAGATAGAGGTATTCACCAAAATGTAAAACTTTAAGTTGGTAAGAGGTGACAAACAAATCTCCACAACAACCCAAAGAGAGCTGATCATTTATTACAATGCCAGTCTTACCCCTTAAGCTTGCCCTTTCTTGTCTGTTCTTGAAACCAGATGTGCGTGTAGATGAGTCCTTTTCCGCACTGTTAGAACTGGAAGGTTCAAAGCCAGCTTCTTCGTCATCATCATCATCATTATCTGTATGAAATAAAGCACTCTCTGTCAACTGTGACAAAGTATTTGTATTGGCCTTTCATTTTGTTTTTACCTCTTGCACTGCATTTCACGGATATACAGACACGCTATTTACATTACCACTGTTTCTGGGAAAACCAGTAGTGCTATATCACTACCATCTTAAGTAAGCATATACCCTACATTTTTACATGATTTTCTGTATTCAGTAGGACTTGAACCCACAGCAGCCAGAGACCCTGGTTAACAAACACAATGCTGTAAGGAATATGCAATGTATAAGGATTGACATTTGGAAATGTTAAAACGCTGTGAGGTACACGGCACACACACACACAGTAGAATGCTATGTACTCAACTGAACACATACAGACAGAGGTATCCATAGTCTATTGTAAAGGTAACAAAAATATGAATCAACGACATGGAGGAAATAATGACCAGAAATGTCTTGAAGGTCTGCAAAGCCAGCTCATCAGGCCGAATTATCATGGTCTATGAGCTCATTTATTATAATAATCAGACCCACCACTGACGCTTTGGCCCTTGGTGCTCATTTTGGAACCAGAAGAGCTTGAAGAGGAGTCGTTTTCAGCAATACTGGATGGCTCATTTCTAGAATCACTCCAATCGTCATCTGCAAGAAAAGAAACATCCCATGTTAATGTATTTTATCTTTCATTAATTGGGTTTTGCTCCTGCAAACAGTTATTCATTTTTTTAAATCAAGCAGTTCACAAAATTATCATTCATAAGTCATAACTGAAGTAACCACCTCCTCAGAAGCCACCGACTGGTTGTACGGCCTCAGTAGGGTTCAAACCCACAGCATTTAGTTATTGTGGTCAAAAAGTGCATTAATGCAATACAAAGGTGTAATATAACATTTACTGTACAGACATTGTGAGGTACGAGTCACACACACACTAGAAACACAGTGCATACAGATAGAGGTATTCACCAAAATGTAAAACTTTAAGTAAGTTGGTAAGAGGTGACAAACAAATCTCCACAACAACCCAAAGAGAGCTGATCATTTATTACAATACCAGTCTTACCCCTTAAGCTTGCCCTTTCTTGTCTGTTCTTGAAACCAGATGTGCGTGTAGATGAGTCCTTTTCCGCACTGTTAGAACTGGAAGGTTCAAAGCCAGCTTCTTCGTCATCATCATCATCATTATCTGTATGAAATAAAGCACTCTCTGTCAACTGTGACAAAGTATTTGTATTGGCCTTTCATTTTGTTTTTACCTCTTGCACTGCATTTCACGGATATACAGACACGCTATTTACATTACCACTGTTTCTGGGAAAACCAGTAGTGCTATATCACTACCATCTTAAGTAAGCATATACCCTACATTATTACATGATTTTCTGTATTCAGTAGGACTTGAACCCACAGCAGCCAGAGACCCTGGTTAACAAACACAATGCTGTAAGGAATATGCAATGTATAAGGATTGACATTTGGAAATGTTAAAACGCTGTGAGGTACACGGCACACACACACACACACAGTAGAATGCTATGTACTCAACTGAACACATACAGACAGAGGTATCCATAGTCTATTGTAAAGGTAACAAAAATATGAATCAACGACATGGAGGAAATAATGACCAGAAATGTCTTGAAGGTCTGCAAAGCCAGCTCATCAGGCCGAATTATCATGGTCTATGAGCTCATTTATTATAATAATCAGACCCACCACTGACGCTTTGGCCCTTGGTGCTCATTTTGGAACCAGAAGAGCTTGAAGAGGAGTCGTTTTCAGCAATACTGGATGGCTCATTTCTAGAATCACTCCAATCGTCATCTGCAAGAAAAGAAACATCCCATGTTAATGTATTTTATCTTTCATTAATTGGGTTTTGCTCCTGCAAACAGTTATTCATTTTTTTAAATCAAGCAGTTCACAAAATTATCATTCATAAGTCATAACTGAAGTAACCACCTCCTCAGAAGCCACCGACTGGTTGTACGGCCTCAGTAGGGTTCAAACCCACAGCATTTAGTTATTGTGGTCAAAAAGTGCATTAATGCAATACAAAGGTGTAATATAACATTTACTGTACAGACATTGTGAGGTACGAGTCACACACACACTAGAAACACAGTGCATACAGATAGAGGTATTCACCAAAATGTAAAACTTTAAGTAAGTTGGTAAGAGGTGACAAACAAATCTCCACAACAACCCAAAGAGAGCTGATCATTTATTACAATACCAGTCTTACCCCTTAAGCTTGCCCTTTCTTGTCTGTTCTTGAAACCAGATGTGCGTGTAGATGAGTCCTTTTCCGCACTGTTAGAACTGGAAGGTTCAAAGCCAGCTTCTTCGTCATCATCATCATCATTATCTGTATGAAATAAAGCACTCTCTGTCAACTGTGACAAAGTATTTGTATTGGCCTTTCATTTTGTTTTTACCTCTTGCACTGCATTTCACGGATATACAGACACGCTATTTACATTACCACTGTTTCTGGGAAAACCAGTAGTGCTATATCACTACCATCTTAAGTAAGCATATACCCTACATTATTACATGATTTTCTGTATTCAGTAGGACTTGAACCCACAGCAGCCAGAGACCCTGGTTAACAAACACAATGCTGTAAGGAATATGCAATGTATAAGGATTGACATTTGGAAATGTTAAAACGCTGTGAGGTACACGGCACACACACACACACACAGTAGAATGCTATGTACTCAACTGAACACATACAGACAGAGGTATCCATAGTCTATTGTAAAGGTAACAAAAATATGAATCAACGACATGGAGGAAATAATGACCAGAAATGTCTTGTAGGTCTGCAAAGCCAGCTCATCAGGCCGAATTATCATGGTCTATGAGCTCATTTATTATAATAATCAGACCCACCACTGACGCTTTGGCCCTTGGTGCTCATTTTGGAACCAGAAGAGCTTGAAGAGGAGTCGTTTTCAGCAATACTGGATGGCTCATTTCTAGAATCACTCCAATCGTCATCTGCAAGAAAAGAAACATCCCATGTTAATGTATTTTATCTTTCATTCATTGGGTTTTGCTCCTGCAAACAGTTATTCATTTTTTTAAATCAAGCAGTTCACAAAATTATCATTCATAAGTCATAACTGAAGTAACCACCTCCTCAGAAGCCACCGACTGGTTGTACGGCCTCAGTAGGGTTCAAACCCACAGCATTTAGTTATTGTGGTCAAAAAGTGCATTAATGCAATACAAAGGTGTAATATAACATTTACTGTACAGACATTGTGAGGTACGAGTCACACACACACTAGAAACACAGTGCATACAGATAGAGGTATTCACCAAAATGTAAAACTTTAAGTAAGTTGGTAAGAGGTGACAAACAAATCTCCACAACAACCCAAAGAGAGCTGATCATTTATTACAATACCAGTCTTACCCCTTAAGCTTGCCCTTTCTTGTCTGTTCTTGAAACCAGATGTGCGTGTAGATGAGTCCTTTTCCGCACTGTTAGAACTGGAAGGTTCAAAGCCAGCTTCTTCGTCATCATCATCATCATTATCTGTATGAAATAAAGCACTCTCTGTCAACTGTGACAAAGTATTTGTATTGGCCTTTCATTTTGTTTTTACCTCTTGCACTGCATTTCACGGATATACAGACACGCTATTTACATTACCACTGTTTCTGGGAAAACCAGTAGTGCTATATCACTACCATCTTAAGTAAGCATATACCCTACATTTTTACATGATTTTCTGTATTCAGTAGGACTTGAACCCACAGCAGCAACAGACCCTGGTTAACAAACACAATGCTGTAAGGAATATGCAATGTATAAGGATTGACATTTGGAAATGTTAAAACGCTGTGAGGTACACGGCACACACACACACAGTAGAATGCTATGTACTCAACTGAACACATACAGACAGAGGTATCCATAGTCTATTGTAAAGGTAACAAAAATATGAATCAACGACATGGAGGAAATAATGACCAGAAATGTCTTGAAGGTCTGCAAAGCCAGCTCATCAGGCCGAATTATCATAGTCTATGAGCTCATTTATTATAATAATCAGACCCACCACTGACGCTTTGGCCCTTGGTGCTCATTTTGGAACCAGAAGAGCTTGAAGAGGAGTCGTTTTCAGCAATACTGGATGGCTCATTTCTAGAATCACTCCAATCGTCATCTGCAAGAAAAGAAACATCCCATGTTAATGTATTTTATCTTTCATTAATTGGGTTTTGCTCCTGCAAACAGTTATTCATTTTTTTAAATCAAGCAGTTCACAAAATTATCATTCATAAGTCATAACTGAAGTAACCACCTCCTCAGAAGCCACCGACTGGTTGTACGGCCTCAGTAGGGTTCAAACCCACAGCATTTAGTTATAGTGGTCAAAAAGTGCATTAATGCAATACAAAGGTGTAATATAACATTTACTGTACAGACATTGTGAGGTACGAGTCACACACACACTAGAAACACAGTGCATACAGATAGAGGTATTCACCAAAATGTTAAACTTTAAGTTGGTAAGAGGTGACAAACAAATCTCCACAACAACCCAAAGAGAGCTGATCATTTATTACAATACCAGTCTTACCCCTTAAGCTTGCCCTTTCTTGTCTGTTCTTGAACCAGATGTGCGTGTAGATGAGTCCTTTTCCGCACTGTTAGAACTGGACGGTTCAAAGCCAGCTTCTTTGTCATCATCATCATCATTATCTGTATGAAATAAAGCACTCTCTGTCAACTGTGACAAAGTATTTGTATTGGCCTTTCATTTTGTTTTTACCTCTTGCACTGCATTTCACGGATATACAGACACGCTATTTACATTACCACTGTTTCTGGGAATACCAGTAGTGCTATATCACTACCATCTTAAGTAAGCATATACCCTACATTTTTACATGATTTTCTGTATTCAGTGGGACTCGAACCCACAGCAGCCAGAGACCCTGGTTAACAAACACAATGTTGTAAGGTATATGCAATGTATAAGGATTGACATCTGGAAATGTTAAAACGCTGTGAGGTACAAGGCACACACACACACAGTAGAATGCTATGTACTCAACTGAACACATACAGACAGAGGTATCCATAGTCTATTGTAAAGGTAACAAAAATATGAATCAAAGACATGGAGGAAATAATGACCAGAAATGTCTTGAAGGTCTGCAAAGCCAGCTCATCAGGCCGAATTATCGTGGTCTATGACCTCATTTATTATCATAATCAGACCCACCTCTGACGCTTTGGCCTTTGGTGGTGCTTTTGGAACCAGGAGAGCTTGAAGACGAGTCGTTTTCGGCAATACTGGATGGCTCATTTCTAGAACCACTCCCATCGTCTTCTGCCAGAAAAGAAACACCCCAATATCAATATCAGTATTAATCAAGATGAATTCTAAAGCTGTATTCTAAGTTAATGCATTTAACAGAACCTTAGAAAATTGGCTTGGCACTATGATGAGCCAGGTTTTTTTTTCACAATCAATCTAACAAAACAAGAGGGCCATGATGGCCCTATATCGCTCATCTGAGGAACATGTCTTTTTTTACCATGCATTATCAAGAAGATTTTTTAAGATTGCAATTTCAGAAACCATTTGGGGCCTAGTGACCTACTTATTCATCCGAGCGGAACCACTGTAGCTATTTTGGTAGAGGGTCACCCAGTGATCATTTCTGTGAAGTTTAATTAACATTGGTCAGACGGTTCAGGAGGAGAAGTTGTTTAAAGAATTCCCCCATATAAGTCTATGTAAATTTGTGAACCCCCGTGCGGGGAAAATTTTGACCCCAGGGGCATAATTTTAGCAACTTTTGTAGAGGATCGCAAGATGATAATACATACGAAATATAAAAGCTCTACATGTAGGCCTTACGGTTAATGACAAGAAGATTTTTAAAGATTGCATTTTCAGAACCTTTTTGGGGTCTCGTGACCTATTTATTCATCCAAGCAAAACCAGTTAAGCTATTGTAGTAGAGGGTCACCCAGGGGTCATTTCTGTTAAGTTTTATCAAAATTAGTCGGTTCAGGAGGAGAAGTCGTTTAAAGCAATTGCTGACGCACGACGGACGAACGACGGACATCTCGGTATCCCAACAGCTCACCATGAGCACGTTGTGCTCAGATGAGCTAAAAATGTACAAAATTGTTTCTATGAATTAGGATAGTACAATATCATTTTGGGCTGGAAGAATTGACAATTTTTATTGACCTGTGAATATGAATACATATAAAGATCAGTTCATATTGAATATTTAATACTTTTAACTTTACTTTTATGCTAGCATCATTAGCAAGAAATATGGCATTTATAGAAATGGCAAACAGGATTACTGCCAAATATTGAATATTCTATGTGAACTGACCTTTAAATCTATGTATTCATTTTGACAGGTCAATCAAAATGCATATAAAGAGAACTATGGTAGTTTAATATTGCCAAATTTGACCTAAAGACCAGGATTCCTCACCAATTTGACAGATTATGTCTTCTAAACCAGTGTCATCAATATCGTACTAAAATGGTGCATTCAGGGTGCTAACAATGATCTTCTTTTGTTCAATGTAACCAAAACTTAAAACGCTGCTGATTCCTATGCAATGCTGTTTTCAAGATCAGACTATAGTCAGTTGAGCATTAACAAGGATCATTTGACTTAGGGGGGATATAATTTTAAACCTGTGAGACATATATTCAAAATTGTCAACTTTTATGCTTTCATACCTTACAATCTTTAATCATTATAAGCTCACCATCCACTATAGCTAACCTTGTAAAACATGTATGGTCTGGCATGTACACCTCTTTAAAGTAACAGAAAACTAGGGCTTAAAATTTTAACTCTAACACTGTCAACAAAGACTACCGTCCTTATAGAGGGCATAAATTTTGTTGTAATATAGATGTTCTTGAATAAAACATTTAAGGACATCTGTGCATTAGTACCAATAATACCTGAGCCTACAAGAAAAGTAATAATGTTTGTTTTTTAAGATTTGTATCATTTCAAATAATATTTTTTATATAATCTATATCATAAACACTAAAACTTGCTAATATGTAAATTTATGCCCTCATAATAAGCATAACGAATGAACTTTTGAACATTTGAAAACTTTTGAACAAAATTCAACATCATACTTGGAAGATCATAGAGAACTTCTCTCTGTTGGTTTTTCTAAAACAAAATAGCACCAACGGTTCACATAGCAGGTTCCTATTAATATTTGTAATCAGGAATATTAAGTCATCTTTATAATGATGTCCAAAAACCTTAAAATCACCACTGACAATTGAAAATGGCAATCACGGTGTACCTTTTTACAAGTACAGTTTATATCGGACAGTAACATTGAAAAGGGTTGAAAAAATGTAAAACCTAAGTAGTGAGAAAATGGCTACACAAGGACGAAAATGTAAGAATAAACTGAAGTAGGATCTGTCTTAAAGTATCTTAAAGTTGAAATATAGAAGTGTCATCTTTTGCAAAGGTATTTCACTTTTAAAAGTTTCTTTAGAAACGGATTTCACTCTTTATAATATATTTGCAAATGAATTTCACTCTTTAAAGTTTAGTTCAAGGGAGTGAAGACTCTTTATAATGAACAGTTATCTGAAGCTCTGTTAGTTATGTTCCATAAGGAAAATGTTAAAAACTAGACATGCAAATACATGTATGACTTTCTAAACAAATTAAAGACAATTGTCATGTATTGAATTAAAATGTTGAATCTGCTATCCCTCAGTTAGTCAAACAAAGTAAACGTTTACCTTTCTCCAAAAAGACTCCTTGTCCCCATAGTCGTAACGCAATTCTTCACCCTGGACAATGTCTCTAATTGTGAAGATAGCTAAGTCCTGTCTTTTCAGTACCACCTTGCAGTTGGGCTTCTTGTGGTCATCATTTATGTACTTCCCTATACATGATGACATTGTACCATCGACACTGTTAAAAGGAAATATTTAATAGATTTATTTATTTTGTTTCATTGTACCATCGACACTGTTAAAAGGAAATATTTAATAGATTTATTTATTTTGTTTCACTGGGTTTAAAGTCGCCCAAGCGCAGTTTTTTTCACATAACAAAATTTATCAATTGCAAATTTTGCCTTAATATGTTAGATGCAATGAAGGTCATGACTCTTCCATAGTTACAATTATTTTCTTTTCCCTTAAACATGTTTAATCACAAAAATAAACTCCTTTCTATGGAAACTTTAAGTGGAACTAGAGCTTGTTTTCCCTAAAATATCCCCCCACTTCCAAGAAACTTCATACCAAGTCATACAAGAAGTTTTGTGCCATAATCTTTGTTTTGCCCTACATATATATACTATATAAGTTCCAATACATAATCTTTTGTAGTTTCTTCAGAGATTGAAGTGTCATGGTTTCCTATTTTTTTGTAACAGTCTTCCTGAAAACTGCCGGTCCTTCAGACATGACCGTTGTTTTTTCATCCGGACCGACATTTTCAAGTCCACTACTGGTCCGACTGACCGGCAGTTTTCATGATAATGCATAAGTAAAAACTCCTGTACATAGTGTTCATTAATTCTTTGTGAGAGTTGTCCGGCTTGAACAGATGCATTTCTTGTGTGCGTTTTTGAGTCAATCACTGAAGATAAGACATGGCGTCCATGTTATGTGAAACCAAATGCAGACCTTAAATTTGTGTTTTCATTTATATTTTGTTATCTTTTTAACGAAACACAGTTTAGGAGTGCTTATTGTGTGCTACAATGTGAAGTACAGAATAAACAAACTGTGTAACAATTACTAGTAATTTAAGAAAACATGCAATTCCTGTCTAATTAACTTATTTTACAACATCTGGCCTTGTAAAGTTTCGGACTGGCATCTTTGGTTTCGGACAGGCAGTTTCTGTTAACTTGCCAGACCGGATGATCGGCAAATTTGATCCACTTTCCAGAAGACTGGTAACAGTGACCTGATTTTGACTTAAAAAAAAATATGTTGTGCAAAATGTTTTGATTGCCCTAAATAGATATACTCAGCTTCATTTGGTTGTCTTCTTTTCTTTTAATTAGTTAAAAGTCAAGATTGTTTTGTTTTTGTTTTGTTTTTTTGGTAACAATGATCTTATCATTCACCACCAATCAAAGACCTGACAATATGCACAACTGGAGCAGATAGTTCCTGGCCAGTTTCATTTACTTAAAGAGAAGGAGTTTTGGAGATCTAGTTCGAACAAACATGTTTGTCTTCTTAATTATACATATGGTCTGTGATTTTGGACCCAAAATCTATTTTTGTTGTTGTTGATATTCTTAACATTGCACTTTATATGTATATAAACTTTCATTAAATTGCCTTCATTAGTTTTTAAGTTATTTAAGTTGTAAGTTTACTCACTTTTTAGTAACAGTGGCCTGACCTTTGACCCCAGGTCAATGACGTGACAATATGCACAACTAGACTAGCTGGTAATGGTACCTGACAAGCTTTATCAAATTCTGACACAGGGTTGTGGAGACCTAGTCCGGTAAACAAGTTTCTCTTATTTCTATTTTAAATAACTGGTAAGTGACCCTTGACCTCAGGTCTATCATTGTTGTTGTACATATTCATATTCATTACATTGCACTTTATAAGAATACGAAGTTTCAGAAATTTATCTTTTTTAGTTTTCGAGTTATTGAAATTTTAAGTTTATTCTATTTTCAGTAACAGTGACCTGAAATTTGACCCCCAGGTCAATGATGTGAGAATATGCATAACTAGATTAGGTGGTTATCGTTTATGACAATTTTCATGAAATTCAGACAAGTGCTTTTGGAGATCTTGTCAGGACAAGAACGTTTCTCTTATTTCTATTTCAAATACCTGGTTAGTGACCTTTGACCTTAGGTCTATCATTGTTGTTGTGTACATTCTTTACATTGCACTAAAAAATAAGTATACCAAGTTTCATCAAATTATATTTAGTAGTTTTCAAGTTTGAAGTTTATTCTATTTTTAGTAACAGTGACTTGACCTTTCACCCAAAGCCAACCTCCTGACATTATGCACAACTAAACTTAGTAGTGATCAGTCCTACCAAGTTTCATCAAATTCAGACATGTAGTTTTCCAGTTATTTAAGTTTGAAGTTTATTCTATTTTTAGTAACAGTGACCTGACCTTCGACCCCAGGTCAACCTCCTGACAATATGCATAACTAGACTTGGTAGTGATCAATCCTGGCAAGTTTTGTAAAATTCGGACAGGCAGTTTACGAGTAGTCCGGACAAAAAAAAATGTAACAGACATCCATCCATCCCTCCATCGAACTTGCCAGCACTAAATCAAAATGTCATAATTCCGTTCTAATTATAAATGTGACGTAAGCGTAGCAGCCGTTACATGGTTACCACGTTGACTGAAATTTGCTCATCATTCAGACTTGCTTTCACTTCGATGTATAGTGCCCACCAATTTACCTGGGCATGCGCAGGCTTCCAAAAAAGTTTGTCCGCATCATAAATACAAATAATACTGCATTTTTACGGCACTATTTTCGTTATGCAAGTTTAAATTATAAAATGCATGAAATTAAAACATTGGAGCTAAAAATAATTAGAAATAAGAACATAATGAATGTTAAACGAGGTCTTCAAAATGCGATGGTAAGATGACGTCTAGGTCTAGATATACATGTATGATAAAAAACTTATAACGAGGTCAGTTTATAATGCGGATCGTGGCTTAGATCCCCAATCAGCGTTATAATAGACTTACAGTATAGTTACTTAGGAAACAAGAAATTAAAATGTTAGATAAAAGTAATTACCATAAGTATTTTCCATTGGCTTTGAAGAAGTACAAGTAGCACGGGCCATTGCTGGCTTTCAAACGTGCCTCCCCTTCCTTTCCACTGAGTATTTCACCAGTGTATGTACATACAAATGCACCTTTTTCTATGTTGGCCTTCGCAAATACGCCAGAGCCTAAAAAAGAACAAATTAATTTATCAACAAGATCATGATAGTCCGGTTTCATTCAGCTGAAACTATTCAAATAGAAGAGAACCATAATGTCCATTTATCGCTCACGTGAAACTAAGGCACCAAAACGTCTTGCTAAAGTGATTTGAAATAGAGCAGGATTTTATCTTTAGAGATCTAAAGATTTAGATCTTTTAAATGTATTGCAAGACTGAAGAGACTCAGTGACCTTATTAGGCAATGTGCCAAAAAGATAACAAATTCAAAAACAAGAGTGTCCTTAGGACACCAGCGCTCGGCTGTCAAGGTTCTGTCCTAAGGATCAATGTGTGCAAGTTTGAACAAAATCCATGAAGAAATAAAAAAGGTTATGGCCAATATTAAAGTTTTTTAACAGCGCAAATAGTACTCTATATTTAAGGTCATCTGAAGGTCAAGGTCAACACCTAATATGTCTGTTTAAAGGTCTTGTCCTAAGGATCAATGTGTGCAAGTATGAACAAAATCCATCGACAAATAAAAACGTTATAGCCAATATTAAAGTTTTTTGAACAGCACAAACAATGCCCAATATAAAGGTCATCTGAAGGTCAAGGACACTTTGCTATATGTCTGTTCAACGGTCCTTTCCTAAGGATCAAAGTGTGCAAGTATGAACAAAATCCATCAACAAATAAAAAAGTTTACGCCAATATTAGTGTTTTGAACAGCAAAAATAATGCTCAATATCAAGGCCATCTGAAGGTCAAGGTCAACACGTAATATGTCTGTTCATAGGATCTGTCCTAATGATCAATATGTGCAAGTATTAACAAAATCCATTCAGGAATAAAAAAGTTATGGCCAATATTAAAGTTTTTGGTACGACGACGACAACCAAGTGGTGACAATAACTCAAGCTTTGAAACAGCTGAGCTAATGAACGAAATTTTAATTTTCTGAATATTCATAGTTGCATAAGCCATATGATATTTAGGTTTATTGTTTTCTAGTGATAACACTTGTTGTTTCTTGATAATTACAAACATTAATGAATAAATACTACCTATGTATGTGTTTATGAACTTCGTCTCAAGTCCACCTGTTTGTTCGACGGACTCTTCCTCGCCTTTTCTTTTTCTTTTCGTAGGCCTCATTTCTGTAAATATCATGACATCTGTTTTAGTAGTCACGTGATGATGGCTAAGATCACAGGCGGCGAGATGTTACGAGAAACTGCGAGGTCACCTATCTCAGTGATTGAATAGGTCTCTACTAAACAATCTATCTAGGATTTTGGCGCCGATCAACTGGCACGTGTCACTTTATTTGACACTGTATAGAGACTAAATTGACCGTAACAAAACGATTTTTGCACGTAGATAACGAGGTGACAAGGGTCAGACATGGCGAAAGACCGTCACAATTTACAGGCCAGACTGTCCTACGGAGAGGAAAAATTTACAGGCCAGTTGTGAACTTCACAGGCCTCAACTTTTGGTATTTAACATTCACCACTTAAGAGTTTTTATTCTTAAATTTTAATGTGCCAATATTTAACTTTACTTTTATTTTTTCAATATAATGACATACACAAAATTGAACATTTTTCATCACTTTATAGATTATAGTACACCTCCAGTACAATGAGGAATCACAAGTTTGTGTCAAATCCTTTGGACGCCCTTCACACCATGATTGAAATTTACATTAGTATTTGGTGACTTTGGTGGGTGGGGAATGCGTTTTATCTGACGGAGCAGTTGTTTTTTTATTCGGCATTGCCCCCTTAACATATTTTAATTTGTCGAAGGCACTCATGGTTTGTACTTATAACACTTGAATATCACCGAAAATGTACGATAGATTTCGATAAATATTTTCGCAAAACACACACTGTTCGTATTAAAAACTCACTTGTTTACGTATGGCAACGAATCCGAATACACAGGAACAGGTAACTGCGAAATAATTTTGTTGTGAAAACTGCGAAGAGGTTACAAACTTTGGAAATGGAAACAAAAAAATTACCGGACAGTAAGTCCGACGATATTGGATTTCACCGTCGGCCTTTTAAAATTTTCGTCGGCAATGTCCGACGGGCCGACGGTCTTTCGCCATGTCTGAAGGGTGTGAAAACAATCTATAGGAAAAACATTGCATCTGATCTTGACCAAGGCGTCAGTTTCTAATCGATTAACACCGGGATTTGTCGACGTTATACAGAATTTATTGTTGATTACCGAAATGCTATAATTACCAATGACATAACATTAAAATAAGAGTTCGTGATGTTAACAGTAAGCACATAGGTTTCATCAATTTTCGGTAGCATTCATAGATTATGAGGTCATGTTTGTTGACATAACAAAGTCTGTCTTGTTATTTTATGGTATTTTCAAAGTGTATTATAGGTAAAGGGTTTTATATCGATTGCTCAAAACACAGTCAATACATTTTATGCATAGTAAATGTTTGGTTTATAGAGTAAATCTTTTTTTACTGTTTTCTACAGTAATATTAATTTAATATTAAAAGATTTTTGTCTGACTGGAGATTTCCTGCCCGACAACGCTTTTTTGTCTGACATGTGTGACTGAGCAAGGTTTTTTTAAGGCTCGGGGGAAGGGGTCCTAGCCTTCATATATGGGGGAAAAATAGCAGGTGAAAACAAAATTGTTGGATAATTTTTACCTGATGTTACTCATAGGCGAATGAAATTTCCAGGTTCAAGTTTCATTTTTGGGGAAAATTGCATTAATTTAAAGAAAATTTCTGAGGGACGTAGCCTATATTAGGCTAAAGCTACAGAATAAAAAAAGCCCTGCTGACAGCTTTTTGATTGACAGCTCATATAATTAATTTGAAGACCGAGTCAATAACATTTTCAAGAACAATTTAATTGTTAGTTACGAAGAAAATTGGGAACTTACCTTAAAGATCAATCTTCGTCTAAACATGCCATTTCAAATAATATTAACGAAAATGGATTTAAGATTTACTCTCCTTATAAACCTATAAATAGCTCTGGCATCCGAGATAATGAAATAAGTAATTTTTTTCTGTAGTAAATCTGAATGGAAATCAATTTGACGAGCTATGCAAAAATTAAGAAGTTGATCGTATGAATAGTTGTCTTCGGCCAGAAAAAATCCAACTGTTTTACATGTGTTGATAACAAATACCGCCATGTTGTTTCGTCCTCGTTATTTCCCCCGGTATTTTTTATTATTTCTTTTAAGAATTGCAATTAATAATATCGATTTAAGTATGGAGTAAATGGCGTGTAAATTACTATAACTTATTTTTACATAAAAACACGATGACATTATTCATTTCTTAAATTTTAAAGAAAAAATACGATGGAAAAACTGTGCTCCTACCTCGGAAAATCGGTCTGCATTCGGCTTCCGGTACATTGGTTCCCGGTTGGTTCTATTCTATTCACGCGACTATTTATCTGCGCGCGCTCCTTTTCGAGACGGGAACCACAGAAACAATCCAAATATCAGAGATGAACGTCTAGTGTGTGGGGTCACACTCGGACACACGAACAAGTACTACAACGTTATATCGAGGTACCTGTTGAAACGAGCGGAAATTGTGTGATATGGTATTTACAAGCGTTTGGCGAGGTACACGTACCGAGGTCTCGGGAAAAGTACCTCGCTATTTTTTGGTACCTCGAAGTGTGACTGTGTACTTCTATGAAGTACCTCGATCTGATATATAAACCAACACAAACACACACACACACACACACACACACACACACACACACACACACACACACTCGCACACACACACACACACTCACACTCACACACACACACACACACACACACAATAAAAACAGCGTATATAGAGTTGAGATCTTTTCATAAAACAAAACTGTGTGACATTTTTAATTATGTTCGTTTTGTGGTTTTGTTCAGTCGTTTGCGAAAATTATTTTAAAAATTGCATTTAATTTGGTCAACAATCCAAGGGCTTACCGAGTGTTTATGTATCTTAACGTACGTGTCTAAATTTAAGTACATTGTATGTTATCAAACATTGATAACTGTCTGTTAAGTGCCTTATTAAACCCCCATTAACTAAGTTTGGGGGGGGGGGAGGTTATTCAGGAGTGAGCCTTCGGTATGTCGGTCTACCGGTCTGTCGGTCTGTCTGTCGTCTTATGACCTGTTGGTGTGTTAGTTTCCGGATGATAACTCAGGAAAGTCTTGACATATTCAAATAATTGTTGGTACACATGTATAACATCACAGAATACAGGTCCAGTTCGACGTTGGTTACAAACCACTAAATATTGGCACAGTTATGGCCCCTTTTCTACTTAAATTCCCCAAAAACATCGTTTCCAGACGATACATCAAGAATAGCTTGACATATTCAAATAATTCTTGGTATACATGTGTAGCATCATAAAATACGTTTCAAATTTGACTTTAAATACAAAACACTAAATGTTGACAGAGTTATGGCCCTTTACTGTGGAATCACTTGAATTCGCGGGATACAAATTTCGCGCACTTGCGATCGCGGACATACTCGATTTCTTAAAAACAAAACAAAAAACAAACGAGAACTGGTTTTTAGAGAAAATATGCGTCAAATATGCAAGAAAACGAAAACCATACAGAACGCCAATGAAGGGTGCTATTGTGGATGCTTCTTTGTTGCAATACACACGTATATTAGTACCGGATAAGGCTCTTTATTGAAAACAGTGGTCGCAGATTTAGGCGATACAATAGATACAATGTATCACGTTATGTCAAACTGACACCTTGTTGTTAATTAAGTGCCGATTGAACTACTCTGTTCGGCTCCACATCGCTGGCGCTAATTCTTTATTCAAAATATCAATTTGTGAAAAATATTATCTTCACGTTCCTATTACGCATTGTAGTACACGTGTTCAAAATCATGCCTTTGCGTAACTGTGTTATAGAAATACAATTTTG
This sequence comes from Congeria kusceri, assembly GCA_027627225.1. NCBI lineage: Eukaryota > Metazoa > Mollusca > Bivalvia > Myida > Dreissenidae > Congeria > Congeria kusceri. Next base: position 31,838,676 of record CM051030.1, on the reverse strand, counting down.
CTGTTATGCGTCAGGACATTTTTATACAAAGCAAAATATATCAACGTACTCTGCGCAATGGTGTATGTATGGCAATCAATGCACCCACGCTTTCTTTGCGGATTACGTGACGTGATACATGTCGGCATAATGTACGCGCGCTATTTTTGGAGAAAACAGGATTAACACGAAATACAAGTGAAGTTTAATGGTAAAATAGAATTTGTTTTCACATCACGTGAACAGTAATTTTCGGAAAAGCGTTTCGGATTTCGAATTGATTATACGCGATTTGAAATTAATTACAAGGGATCTATATATTGTTATATACAAATGGAATATTTTACATTATGGATATAACACATTAAGGCTGTTAACAACAATGAAAACGGCAAGTTAATTACGTTTATATTTTGAGGTCACGCAAATGGGCTATAGTGTATGCATCTATATTTATTTATATGGACCCCGAGAATCGCGATATTGCGGCCGCATTTAATATAAAAGAAAAAAATTGCATGTATTAATCAGAAGAAAACATTCCAAAACGTTCATTAAAATCGATTTCATTGTAATATATAGGCCTATCTGCTAACTATATATTTACGAACGTTTACCGATGTACATTTGAATGAACGTGTAAGCTCCCAACGTGTTGCTACACTACGAAATCGGTAAATATTCGCAGTGGTGATACATTTGGGCAATGGCGGGAGGGCATAAAGCTCGAAAATTAGACTACCGCGAAAATTAGTGATTCTACAGTATTTGACTTCAAATTATTTCCTGACCATAACTCGACAATGGCTTGACATATTTAAATTATTATTGGTACACATGTGTAGCATCATAAAATACAGGTCAAGTTCTACTTTGGTTACAAACCACCAAATTTTGATACAATTATGGCCCTTTTGGGCTTAAATTCCCGAAAAACATGGACACGAACTCATGAAAGGCTTCATATTTAAATTATTTTTGGTACATAGGTGTAACATCATAAAGAGCAGATCAAGTAAAATTTTTGTTACAAACCACTAAATGTTGACAGAGTTATGGCTCCTAATAAAGATAAATGTTTCCAAATACACTGTTGAACATTCACAAATTAGAGCATTATCTCTGTGTCCATTTCTTTCAAATGTATGCCATAGTTTTGCGACAAAGCCATATTGTTGGGGTATATCCGTCACTCATGTGACAACTATAGTTTTCTTAAAGGGACCTGTTCACAGATTGACCCATTGACAATTTATAAACTGCTAGTAACATATTCCAAAAATAAAAGAACACGATGTATAAATGAACGAAATAGTACTGCTCACATTAAAATAGTGTTTTATTAATGAACTACAATTATAAAGCGTTTGTTATCATTGTGTACACACAGAAAACTACTGATCAGTGTACATTCGCGGAAAGTAGTTTTTGTAATTTACTGTTCTGATTAGTTCACAGCCCACGTTATATTTTTGAGTCGGTTCGTTGCCCACGCGCCAGACAACAATATGATAAAAACGATAAATACTCCTGTAGAACGGCAAACACACTGTACATTGTATTTACCTCTTTACACTGCATTAGGATTTAATAGTATGTTATATACTCATTGGAACTATATTTCGCCTCTTAACCAATGCGTATGTATACAAAAACTAAAATTTGGTAAGTGAACCTCCTTAGTATAGAGATCTATTTCAGTGACATGACCGCTATTGATATATTGTAACGCGGGACGATTGAATAATTTGGCGTGTTTCTGTTGTTTTCTTTAAGATTGTTGAAAACACGTGAATAATTTACATAAAGAAAAACAAGGGCATATACATGTGCATACGCATACGCATAGGAATGGCCGGGCGGTTAGAACATTATACTTTTAGGAGGTCGTCGGTTCGAACACCGGTGGATAAAACATGTTATTTATTTTCTTCTGTATGCTTTTCTCGTTGTAATGCTTGCGCTTATTAGTTCAGATGCTCTAATTTGTCCAGTTAAAAGGTTTAAGTTCATTAAAAAAAAACACACTAATTTCTGTGAACAAATCCCTTTACAATTTCAATAGATTTGCTGCGAAATGTTTTTCCATACCGCAAACGCTTCAAACAAGTGGGAGTTACGCCTGTCGCATATAATAATAATAAACAAGAAACGTGAAAATTCCACGAAAACCAAATTGTTCGAACGAAATTCACAAAAGTCAGCACGGTAATGAAAGAAAATGTGTTCTCAATTTTTGTTGAGCGGAAACAATTTTCTATTTTTCGTAACGGTGACCCTAACCCTGACCCCACCGACCCCATATGCAATCTCAAGAGAGGTCTAGATATAACGTATCTAGGTATGATGTTTCATTAAAATATCTCAATTCGTTCTCAAATTATTGAGTGGTACCCGTTTTTCTATTTTAACTACGGTGACCTTGAACCCACCCACCCTGTATGCAAACCCAAACAACGTCTCAATTTTAGATATCCATGTATGAAGTTTCATTTAAATGTCTCGAAGCATTCTTAAGTTATTGAGCTGAAACCATTTTTCTATTTTTAGTAATGGTGACCTTAACCTTGACCCCACCCACTCCATATGCAATCCCAAGCGAGGTCTGAATATAAGGTATCTATGTATGAAGTTTCATTAAAATATCTCGATGCATTCCCAAGATATTGAGCGGAAACCATTTTTCTATTTTTAGTAAGAGTAACCTTGACCTTGACGTTGTCTAGACATATCGCCCTGTTCGCCGTATGTATAATGTATAATATATAAGGCTTGTTAATGAAACAATTAATAGGTTTATTTCTCATTTAGTCAAAAAAAAATAGGTATGTAAAATACAATTTAAATTTGATTCAAGTGTTTGTCAACAACTTAGTTCAATTTAGGTAGCAAAGTATGAGAATGACCAAAATCCTATTGATTGTTTATTGTGTTAATATGATTCGCCTAATAATGGGATTTCGGTTATATATGTGGAATCCATGTGTGTGAGAGATATAAATGTACATATGTCTCAATATTTTTTAGGTTTCTATCACTGTCTGAAATGATGAAGGATGATAAAATCGAAGCCGAGGTATGGTATATGAAACGTGTTACTGAAACCTTTGATAAGGTTTGTTTGCCAGTTAGTTTAAAGTAAAAATACTCATAAAAGTAGTGTAAAAGTAGGAATCCCGCGGCCGTTAGTTGTGGGATAAGTGGGATGACTTGATAGGACAATGGCTATTGTCAGCCCTTTAGTTTGGTTGGTGATCATCTATCAATAAACACAATCTTGTTGTGTGGTCATAACGGCGTTGTTCTTGTATTCGTTGCGACATCGATGTGCTTTCTTTGTCAATAGCGTTTGTTATAGGTAATATGTAATATAACCCTGTCTTTATCCTCAAAACAGATAATCATAGAAGGGAAAGATAACTATAATTAAATATAGTGAAAGTGATATGATATAACCATAACACGTTATAATAATACTAGCAAAATAGATTGTCACCGTAGATACTTAAACGATTTGTTGCTGCGGACACTTGAACGATGTTCGTGAAGATGATAATCTTTTGAAGAATTTCAAACAAAATAGTCTTAGTGGTGTTAATCGTTTAGGTAGAATAGTGATTTTATGGTATATGGTCAACCGTTTTGGACATCAATGACCATAGAAAGTAATAATACTAAGTTCTGCCGTCATCTTGTAAATAAAGGTGAAAAGTTATCTTTACTTTGCTTTACGAAAGCTAGTTGTTTTCCAAGATCAGTTGTGTAAGCTTTGACACCGTTTTAACATAAAATTTCACTTCACAAAAGTTATTTTCTCAATCTTTTTGAAACCAAACCCATTAGAAGCAAATTATAGAAGATTCGAACTTTTTGTACAGATCTAGAAACAGTGTACTTTTTTAATTGATAAACTTGTTAATTAATGTATTAAAGTAAACATGTATAAAGTTATTCACATAGTTTGAACATGTTACACGTCCTTAAAATATGTTACCAACACATATTTTAATTTCAAAACAGGTGAATAGCTTTATACATGTATTACTTCAGTACATAATTTAACAAGTTAATCAATTAACAACGTATACTAGCTAATAAAACAATAAACAGCCAACACTATTTCAACACTTTTAGGATAGTATTATTTCAATACCCACAATCTAGCAGTCAAATTTGTTTCCATAACATTGTATTAACATATATAAACCGTCGTAATCTTGCAAACAAATTAAAGTTGGTGGTAGTAGTAGTAAACTTGGTATGTACATGAGGTTACGTACATGCATAGCACTGATTAACTTTGCTTAACATGGAACAGATTTCATCATCAAGTGTAAATTTTTTGAAATAAATTCAAACGCTATTACAACCACCCAATATTAATTTATATGTTTGTATATAAATCTTTTCTTATAAACGTATACATTGTTAATAATTGAAAAATATATCCAAGAAAAATACAAAATTACCATGTTTTAAAATATGTCGGTATTAATATGAAAAACCATCAATATACCCTTCAAGTATTTTTTCACATGCAAAAACTAACATTTGTTTTGGTTTTGTTTCAGAGTGATATAGTCCCCTAAACAGCGGAGAGGGAACATCCTCCCTTTTTCTTTAAGGTGGGAAAAGTTACAAAAAGACAGATAAATAGACGCAATTGGTGTTGGACGTGGGAATGTACAGATGAATTGTCGATATAAAGAATAAAATAATAACAAGTGTACAGTTATTTGTTCTATTCTGAGTTAGAACACATACGTTTTATAGCAGGACGATCTATGTTTTATGATTTTCGTGATATACCTTAATTTTATCCTCAATTACCGAAACATTGCTATATAAATATATCTATCCAAACTGTATCTAGATGTTGTTTGTTCAAAACAATTCAAAAGTTTAACATATTGAAAAAAGAAGTTGATAAGCTAATCAAACAATATACAAGCCACTTAAACTATTAAAAAAGTAGACAGTGTTAACATATATAACAACAATTTAAAGTAAAACAAATTACGGTATACATGACATTTAGTCCAATCTCCCTGATTTTTAAAACAACATAATTATTAAGTTTTATGAATTAGTATCACATATTAACAACAAGAGATAAGTGTTAAAATTTTGAATCACTAACGAATGTGGAAAAAACAAACAACATGTTATATTCGATATTGACAGTTTAATACTATAAAACATGAAAAAACAAGGCTTTGATAGTATTGCAAGCAATGCAGGTGTACTCTACCGGTGAAAACCCCTACTAATGAAACATTTTGCAATACCGTCAAATCGCCCTTTATCTGTAGATGTACACAGTTTCATATTCAAATCACATTTGTCACTGCAGTATTAAGTTATGGGTTTTTTCTATTTTAGTAACATTGACCAGATATTCGAGTTACTTCTTGAGTTATTGCAGTACTTAAATGAAAGAAGGCAACCATATAGTCCATTCTGTGTACCAAGTTTTATGTTCAGGTGACCTTTGACCTCAGGTGAAAAATAAGGGGTCATGTACATTCCTCACCTTTCTCTTTCTATGTATACAAAGTTTCATCAAAGTATCTTCAGTACTTTTTTAGTTATAGCATGATCCAGGTTTAGGGGACGGGACAGACAGACAGAGTGAGAGCGACGGACAAACAGACAGACAGATGCACACAGATGGAGGGCAAACCCATAGTCCAATCTGTGTACCAAGTTTCGTGAAGTTTCATGATCATTTTTTCCATGCACTTTTCAAATATTACAGTATTAGGTTTATTTCTATTTTAGTAACAGTCACGTGACCTTTGACCTCTGGTGAAAAAAGGTCGTGCATAATCCTCGCATTTCCACATTGCTGTTTATATGTATACCCAGTTTCATTGAAATAAGTTCAGTACTTTTTAAGTTATTGCAGGAACCAGGTTTTGGGGACGGACAGACTGACGGACGGAAATATTTACGAACTAACATATAGAGAGACACACAGACGGATGGCAAACCTGTAGGTCAATCTTTGTACCAAGTTTCATGGTTATATCTTATGTACTTTTCGATTTATAAAAGTATTTAGTTTATATCTATTTTTAGCAACAGTCACGTGACCTTTGAACTCTGATGAAAAACAAAAGATCCTGCATAACCCTCACATTGCCGTTTATATGTATACCAAGTTTCGTCGAAATATCTTCAGCACTTTTTGAGTTATCGCGTGATCAAGTTTGTTTTGGTTTATGTCTATTTTAAGTAACAGTAACGTGACCTTTGACCTATGGTAAAAAATAAAAGGTCGTGCATTATACTAACATTGCCGTTTATGTATAGCAAGTTTAATCGAAGTATCTTCGGTACTTTTTGAGTAATCGCAGGAACAATAGTTTGCGGACGGACGGACTGACGGACGGACGGAGGGTAAACCTATGGTCCACTCCGGTGAAACACCGGTACGGGACTTAAAGGTTATATTCTAAATAAACACAAAACTAGTTTTACATATCGGAGAAAATCGCTCTGGCTTCTTCCAAAGACGACGTGACCTTCGTATCACAAGTGAATGATCACAAGTTGATGGTCATGAACGGGATGACGGTTCTGGGTCTGTAATGACCGAAGACAGTGACGATGGCTGGGGGATGATTGAGCAGAAGGTAGTGATGGTGACCAAGGCCGTGTCAATACTACAGGAAAGGTATGGACAGAGAGATAAAATCATAGAACGTTACATGAAAGCGTTGCTAATGTTCCAGCACCTGTGTACACTATGAACAGTTCGCGAAATGTCTATGACACCACGGAAACTTATATTCGGGGGCTAGATTATCTTAACCAGATCGAGAGTACATTTGGATCGCTTTTCACTACCGTTCTCCTCGAGTTACCATCAGAGTTTAGAACAACATCACACGTGCACATGGGACATTATCATGGTGTGTATATTTTAGACGCGGGAAATACCACAAAAATTACCAGGGGTTCTTATCTTCAGCCACATTCCTGACAAAATCAGAGAGAATCACAAGTCAGAAAATCAACATTCAAACCAGGTGTGAATGCATATGTGATTAAATCGTGCGTGTTTTGTCAGGGAGAACTCTATAGTGCAGAATGTGTACAAGTCAAAGATCGTGACCAGAGACTTTTCCTGTTTAATGAGAAACAGCTGTGCTTTAACTGCCTGGGAAGACACAAAGTTAAAGTGTGTATATCAAAGTTTAGATGCAAAGTATGTGCATGTAGACACCATACCAGTTTATGTGACGGACAATCAATTATGAAACAGGCATGTAAACTCTCCGAAACGCAGAACGCGACAACCACGCGCAAGTCGGTTCTTCATTCAGCGCATGCGCTTACGACAGGACTCGTTCTACTCAAGAAGGCGGTTTCCAATGTAACGACTCTTAAGACTTTCATTTCACGGAACATCCTCTTCGACGAAGGTTCACAAAGTTCCTATGTTACACAGCGCTTTGCTCAGAAGCTTGAATTAAAGCCCACCAGAAGTGAAACCTTCTTTATGTCAGGGTTTGGAGACAGTGAATGACGCGTTTGCCATCCAGAAACAGAAATCATCTAGTTACACCGAACGAAAATATCCCGATGAAAGTCTAAATTTTTTCTGAAATATCTTTGCCGCAAAAAAAGTACCAAAAACAGATAAGTAAACTCAAGTATTGGAATAGACCCAATCTTGCGCATCCGCCATCAGAACGTAACGATTTGGAAATTGAAAGAACGAGTAGTTTCAGGAAAAATCGGATACCTTCTGCCGGGACCGTTGTCAACCGAAAGTTAGAAACACCATTTTCCGTTACCATTGTCGCTAATTAACTTAAACACTGTCGTCACTGATGAAAATAAATACGTAAGCAATTGTGGATCAACAGACACGCAGAACCTTACCAGAGTACGACAGAGAGTACCGTGACAGTACTTCGTCAGTTGTGTTAGATTTTATACATTCGTCACCGAGTTCGAACGATCGTTTTCTTGTACATCACGTGCCACAAGGTTGCAGAAAGACCCTGCTATGTACCATACCCCCGCCGTTACCTAGTCAGCTGCCCGAGCAACTCGTGTCCGATGTAGATAAGGGATGATAGTAAGACCCATTGCCAAGCTGTATTCAACTGAGTTACATTAAGCTGACATTTGTGTATACAAGACTGAGATTTTGTGATAACACAGAGACATTACTCAAAGAATATGTGACATTCGTAACTTATATTAGTTTTATTTGCAATATTACAAATTTAATTGTTTTGGTTTTGTTTTAATATTGTCGTGCTATTGTATGATATTGTACTTTCTATTGAGCGCCCCGGAGTGTTAATGATATTAAGTTTTAGCGCGCCAATTTGAGCGTCACGGTTGGATGACGCACGCTTTCGTTACGTTTGTTACGTTTTGTATGACGTCACGTCATCGTATAACTGTTTCATAAATACAACGTTTTGAACTGGCCTCCGACTCCTATTATTTATTTTAATGTCTTACACGACAACCTCTTCGTCTAGCCTCTTGAATGTATACTCCCCCCTCCCCTTACTCACACAGGCTAATATATCTAGAACTGCATGGTCACATTCTGAAAAAAAATTTGTTAAACCAGTTGTATTCATCAAACAAATTCGAACAAAAACTTCATTGTGATATATAATCATTTTATAGACTGATGCTTCCCCGATCTCCCCAGTTAGGGAGTTAGAACCTTTTAATGGTTAATGTTTTAAAAATTTACTTTTTATATAATAATAACGTACTATGTATTCAAAAATGTTAACTCTGTTTTTTATTTTATAATTATACAATGTAATAAACGAATTAGAAATAGTGTACAATTATACCATCAACGATGCATAATCAAAAGAGGGGCGTTGGGGTACGAGGTAACCCCTATCGCCGCTGTCAAGAGGGTTAGCTTTTCTCTTTGTTTCTATATTTAAAAAAAATTATTCAAATTTTGAAACATTTAATAGCTTATACTCACGTTAGGTTTACCTAATTATAAAGGAGATTATTGTATTTAAATGTTGATAAGTTCACAATTATTATGGAATAAGACATATTGTTTAGTTGTGTAATCAACGCTGTATAATCATTTCATAGATGATGAGCACGCCTGCGGTTTCTACGACCCCTAACGCGGTGATATTGTTTATATTCAATGATCGAATCATTTAAAAGTAAGTACTTACGTAATGTTAACCTAGTTATAAAGGAGATTATTGTATTTAAATGTTGACATTGATATTAATTTCACAATTATTAATGAATAAGATATATTGTTTAGTTGTGTAATTAACGCTGTATGATAATTCCATAGATGATGAGCACGCCTGAAGTTTCGACCGCCCCTATTGCGGTAAGATTTAAGATTTCAGCGATCGAATCATTTAATGGCTAGTACTTATGTAATGTTTCCATATTTATTAAGAAGATATATATCTTTAAAAAAAAATGTTGATGATAGTATTATTTGTATAATTACAACCTGGAAGTTCTGAAACGGTGCAATATGTGAGTATTTTCATAATTTCGAAATTATTAGATGTTATCTTATATCATACACTGCTACAGTTTTATTTTTGTCAGTTTATTATTAAATGATTCGATCCGTTGCTCTTTTTCCTGGTGGTTGATGATCAAACGGTATCATTTGATGAGGAAGTTTTCTATGCTATTCCGGTAAGTAACTTAAAGAAAGAGCAACACAAATAATTCAAACAATCACATTTATTAAATGACTATGAACGCAAATATATGTACACACTAATATTATAAGTCAATATCTCACATGTCAATATAAATGAAATATTTACAACATGTTTTTTGGTCGGGAAAGCATATATTAAAGAATAAAGTATCATTTTTAGGTTACATTCCACAATGAACTGAAATGTGATTGTGAAATGATTAAAATAAATAGATAAAATTTACTTATGATGTATTTTGTAGTGACCATAAGCATATGAACTAATACTATCATCTTATAAAAAGATTTTATCATAAAAAATGATAAGCAAACTTTATTGATTTTTTCTCAAAAAAAACTGTATGGTCCTGACTGCGCAAGGTATGCATTTTAGTTAATAACTGAGATTTATCAAATAATGTGTCTTAATAATGTTGCAACGTCAGTTCGTTTTTCACAACAACCTTAGAAATACCTTTTGCACGTTTTTCTTCTTTGTTATCACAAGTGTAAGCATACATTTTAGATTTTAGAAATGCATTTTTCATTAGTTTCACTTCTCATTTTCCCCCATGACTTTTTGATTTGCACCGCTATATAAAACATGATGATCAGGGTGTCAAATCCGATGTGTCAAACAAGTGAGGCATACAATACATATCATTAAACATATCAGCAGTCTCACAACTAAACAAAACTGAGTCAGTGTCTGTCATCTGCAGTTGCACTGTATGACCATATAACTTTTTAAGATCGATATAATAAAAATCATGCATAGTGTTTTTTGACAGATCTGAAACAGTCATCGCGATGTAACTAGGTTTATTTAATGTTACATTTACTCGATTTAATTCTACATCGACAAGATCTTCAGTAAACTTATGTGTATTTTGTATGTTGACTTGACAGAAAGCTTCTTAAGTAGTTTTTCCGTATGAAGTACCTCTACAGTTATGTATACTATTATTATTGTTATTTATGTTTTGTTTGTCAAACTTTTGAAATCCATTATTGCTTTCTCTCAACACTTAACTATCCAAGCGCATGTAATCTATTAACGACTCAATTGGACTGAAGGAGTTCGAGCCAAATAAACAAAAATGTGTGAAAACTGTAACTGGGACTGTGACAATCACTTCGAGCCATCCGAAAGTTCGACGCTCGCAAATTCGACCCAAACGACAAAAAAGTATATGACAATATATCAGTAAAATATTGGTCCCTCAAAGAAACTTCGAGCCTTTTATCAATAACAGATCAGGATGCTTTTTATTTCATTATTAAAATGTCTGAATAATTGTTTACCACTGTGAGTGAGGTAATCAACAAGATTCTCCAAAGACGATGGTACAAATGCAAATGAATCAATAAATCAAAGTTTCCCAATGCTAAAACTCGAAAATGGACCCATTGGATCCATCCTTTGGTACTTTCAAAATATCAAAAGATTGAATATTTTGTTTATTAAAGAAACCCGACATGCAATAAACAAAAAAATTATTGACATAAAAAGACGCCAAAAAATGAGGTTTCCTCAGAAGAATTATAATTTTGTAAGTACTGATTATATGCCTTTGTATATGGGTTGGAAATTTGACTGACACGTCCTTAAATACCCTTTACTTTAAACAGAACCTGATCTATATCTTTCAATAGTTCGAATGCAATTCATGTCAGTGCATAGCATTCCAGTAAATAGAAATTTAAAACCTCTATTGTTTACTAGAAGTTGTCAGCTATCCCCAATACTCGGTATCAGAAGTTTTAAAATTGACAAAATCAGGACCGAGATTTCAGTCGATCGATAGTCTAGCGAACACCACGAGAGAGGTGTGTCAAAACAAAAGTGCAAAGATTTAAATAGTAAAAACATAAACATTGGAAATGGAATTTAATTAACATGTTTTGGACATTATTGCGGAATAATTTCTCTTCACAGATATGTATATTTTATTTCAATTTTGTCAGGATTACTACTATTGTGCTACGGTTAAAAGTCGCGATCCAAATCCTGTCACTACTCTATAGACATATAGGGAAAAATGTCCAACACGGAATGGTCTTTCGGTGGTAAGGCCCCGCGAATATTGCCCCAACATATAATCCATTCATGAAGCAAGTATATTCACAGTAAACCTCTAACATATGAGTGTTACTTCCATTTGTGTAAGTCTGTATTTCATTTTATCTTTTTATTTTCATTGCTATTTTGTGTTCATGTAAAAATGTTTTATCCACCCGGCTTTATAGCATTTAAAACAAAACATTCAACATCTTTAACTTTTAATCGCTGTACAAATTATTTTGTATCAATATTTTGTTGTGGTTTTGAATCCCATAGAACATTGTTAATTGTTTTGTTATGTAATTGATTTCAATATTTTTTGTGCCTGGAAGTACCAACACTGGGTATATTAATTCGCAGAAAGCAATTGTTTTACTGTTTAGTCTGTTGGTATAAGGCAACGGTCTTTACTAGTGCAAATACAAAAGCCTGAATCGCGTGACCGACATTTGTATTCTGCAGACTACGAAGCAGAAATAATAGAGTATTAATCTCCATCGCCCATTTTGGCCCGTTGTAGATTAGAATAAAGTTTACATATACAGCTACAATACATGTTTCCACGTAGTTCTATAATATGCAAGTCAATATACCAGTTTATTCAAGCACTGTACTTGAATATCGTGTGTGTAACGTTAACAAATTTAACAAAAACGAGAGCATGGTAAGCTTGCAATGTGAATATAAATGAATGGGAATTAATACTGTAACAATTATACGGGATAACCAAGGTTTTGCCTATATATAACGCGAATATCTATATATTTTTTTGTTATTTCAATTCCAATACTAATGACTTTAAAATCTACGTCCCGGGAGTTTCAATCGCGATCGGATCCTCAAGGTTCCGGGATTGTATGCATAGGTTCAGTAACGATAAACACCGCTAAGCGCACCTGCTAACAGGGAACCCAATTTTTGCATTTTATGGAAACCAAAGAAATTGTAAAGGAAAGTATTTAGGTGTAAATACAACGCAAAACAAAACGTCGTCCGTAATCACGTCGACACATCCATTTATTACCAATATATAATACGCAAACTTAATAATTTATAACATTAAATGTTGTTGAAAACCATGTTGCTGTAGTAAATAAGTACATATTTCGATCGTTTTAATTGGTAACTTGATGATTAGCATTTGTAAAAACTTGAATAAGTTGATAAATTATACATGTATAGTTACTACAATATAACATTTAAAGTGACAAAAGGAGCGAAACAGTTAGCAACTGTTTTGACAGTAAAACAACAAGTGGCAGACAATTGACATAATATTTTATTCTGCTTACGCTCAATGCAAACTTGAAATGAAACCGAAAATGTATCCCTATATAAAATGATTGATATAGGTTGAAACATTTATTTATCATCTTACCTTTTAATATATATATTTAAATATCCAACGTAATAATTTCACTGTCAATTCTATAAATGTTTTCGCAGTTTCCTGCAACAGGGTATTACACATTACTTCAATCGTTAATTTATCTACCCTATTGACGTTACGACAGAGCCGAATTAACCACGCCCGCCGTTTTCATTGTAGACTACTCTGTTTAAGTCCGTCTAAAAAACATAGCTTCGAGAGTCGCCGGTCGGTTCGTATTTCAAGCACAAGCCACGAGCTTTTGTGTCGGCCTTTTACGTTGAAAACAATGAAGCATAACCGTTTAGGAAATCATTAAATTCACGGGAAGATCAACCTTCCGTATACAGTAGTGTCAGAAAGTAAACATGTTGATAATGCGATCGACTTCAGCGGAAACGAGTCTGACAGAAGCTGTCTGCAAATATAAACAGGGACAAAATACAGTTTCTTTATTATATTGCGAGTGTATTTTTGTTGTTGTTATCAGTTACATAATTAATGAAGTACCTTACATTTAATACTTGCTTGTGTTTTCCACAGCTGCATTTGACCAAGACGACTAACAGACAATGTCTGCGGGTACAAGTTTAACCCACAATGCATTGGAGGTGGTCATCTTGATCCACACCGTATTTTATCATCCTAAATATTGATATATCCTTTGCTTTTTATTGATTCCACACATTAGGTCGATATTTTCACGTGTTAATGTTGCTAAGCACGCATAGTCTGCCTTTGTTTACGTTTTATTGCTGTCTTTGATGGTTCTCTAATAGCAAAATAAATTTGTTTAACCTCATATAATGAATTGCAATTGTTCATTAATTACATGTTTTTATATGTACCTAAGTATTTATGTCCGGTAGTCACACTAAAGTTTTTCCGAATTACTGAAGTGTACAGCGTTCTTTGTCTTTTTCCCGGACGCTATTTTGTATTGATGGCCGAAATGTGAAAGTTTGTTTTCAATCGTTTTTCGTACACATTACGGTCACTTTTCAATTATTGGTTGGTCGTTTTGTGTCCGATCGGCCCATTAGACCAACGTCCGTCCAAGATCGGAATTTTCTTCGGTCAGTCTTAAAGTTGATCTCGATTTCATAGAGAGAGCAGTAGATCGAATCAAGATGCTCCCGAAACAAATGTAAATTTTTCATCCAAATTTGACGATAAATCCGTGTATAGAAAACACTTACGTATAAATAATTCCTTTCAGAACATTCTCTCACAGTGCATGTTCGATAGTTCGACATTTTAACGCAGATCTACGAGTTTATTTATGTTGAATACTCCTACACCACTTCAACGCAATTGTGCGTTATTTAAATCCTGTGACTTTGTAAACTAAATCTACGTCATCATTACGCGTATGCTCGTTATTTTTAGAATTAGGGAATGGCGTAGAGCTGAACGGACTTTCACTTTAAATTTTTTCTAAAGGTTACACGCCACCAAAGGGTGACTACAAAAATATAACAATTATTGGAATGTCCGACATATTGGTAAGTTTTACGGACACAATGGCGGAGGAAACACATGCTTATCAGTGGTGCGATCTGACTGGCTAATCGACCTGTCAATCATTGGTCCGTCGTAACGTCAGTTGCAGCCACTTTCATCCACTCACAAAAAATGGACAAAGTTGCATACATGACGCAGTCTAAATACGTCACAACGGTTACAGTGAATACGTCATAGATGTGTGTCGATTTTAATCTCAGTTTTGTTACCTCTTTGAATCAACTTAGTGTTGTAACTTAAAGTAGTGGTTAAAAACCCATGAAAAGTTTACATAATAAAATGTCCACAGAGACTAAAAAGTAACTGAGTCTATTGCATTATTAGTACATAGATTGTAATAGTGATATTATAGAAAAGTTATTATATTTTGTATCGAGATGTATTTATTTTCTAAAATAGTAGAATACCCTCTGGCTTGTTAGAATATGTTATCAAATTGCGAATTCCACCTTAATAACATGGGAAAACAGTTTTAATTATGTTTCCTACAAATGTATCTTCTATCTATATGATATTAAAATTTTAATAGGCATCAGGAGAAAATACAAAATTTATAAGGAAGAAAAATTAAAACAGTTTTAATATCATATCATATGTTGTACACGTTATGAGTTATCTATACGCGGAAAAAAGCGCGGGTTCGGAGATTAAAACACGACACAATTAACTCGAGCGATACAAGCCACCGGAACACCACAGTCATGCAGTTTCTCTATATATACCTTGAATATAAAGGTAATTATATCTACATGTATCAATTACATGGAGTGAATGGTTCCAAAATCTAATCTTGATCCTTTTTTAACTGTTCAATCAAAAAATGCATTGATCAGCTTGCGTGGTTCGAAATTATCTGATTTCAAATGATAACCTTATTTACAGGTGCTGCAATAAACAAAAAAAAAGACTACAACTATTACTTGTGTATTATGCAAGTATAGTCAATTTCTGTTTGGTTTTCCAGACTTAGGCAGTTTTTAAATTCATATTAGCTAGGGATGAGTTTAAAGGTGAGTGGCAATAAATGGAAAGGTCTACATGTACATGTATACTGTTTTAAACTAATTACTGTAAAACGCGGTCGTGTGTATATTTATGAAAAATATGCAACATGTCCAAGCATAATTTACATAATTTTGCCATCGGCGTATATTATTGTACACGAAGAAGGACGTTTTCCAACGCACACACTGGTCACATGAGCTCATAAGCTTGGATTTCCATTTGAAAATGATGTCAAATTGAAGCAAATATCAATATAACGAAAAGACGTAGTATAATAATATGTTGTTGTCAGCAATTTTCTTGCGTAAAAATGACGTTACAGAAATTAATTTCATTCAAACATATTTCTTTCGATTGAAATATTTTGCTTTCATAGTCCCCTTGTTTTTGGTTTATATCCTTGTCTAATCACTAGTTTTTCTGCATTGTAATAAATGATTGCATTATCTTTTTGATTATTTTTGTTGATTTTGTCTATATAAAAGGTGTTTAGCAAAAATATTGGATGTTCGACTTTTCTAATGAACCAACCGTATTATGGTATATTTTATTGTGATAACGGTTAAGGTGTGATATTTCACAAAAGTTGATACCGATTCAAGACCAGTTACGAGATGATTTATGCTTTACGCAACATATATTGTTTAAGCACGTTGTTTTTCACGTTGAATATCCGATAAAAACAATCATAACAAAACATTAAACACAAAATAGCAAGTAATAATGGTCATCGATGCCTAATGAACACCGCCAGTAAGACTCGGCGAATAAGGTCTTACTGGCGGTGTTCATTAGGCATCGATGACCATTATATCCCTCAATTGTTTTATTAACATTTAAATGAACCTAGACGGACGAAGTGACAATTTTAAAAATGTTTGTCACATAATGTCACGGTCGAATAATGTTTAGTGTTTCTGTTGTTTTCGTTGAAAACCTTTAATTTCACTAACGGATTCAGGGGTTGGGGGAGCATCCGGCGCGCCCAATCCCCCCCCCCCTAAAACTTCCGGACGATACATATATGGGTATATATAAAACTGTTCAAACTGATTGATACACATCAAATTCAGTGATCATACCCGACCAAGCCCGACCCTACGATTTCTCACGTACACCATAGTACCCGCGAAAAGATAACGATTAGAAAAGAAAACGGAAAACTATATACATAGGTATATATGCGTTATTTGTAAATGATATTGTTTTCTTTTTAAATTCATTTATAAAGTTATCAAATGTAAATACATCGTTGGCACAGAATACGACATAAAATAGATTTTTATTTTTCGAATAAATATTATTTAAACTTAAAATTCAAATAAAATCAATGACTACTTATGAGTTGAAACAGCTTTGTCTCAATAAATAGTTTGGTTCCCAAAAATCTTAATCGAAATTTTTTTTTTTCATTGTTCCGTTAGCAAACATACCAAATTTAATATTGTTGTATGCTTTCATATAAAAAGATACAGCGTGATAGTTCAAGTTCAAGTCTAAGTTCAAGTTTTTATTTGGTACATATAGGCCTCCGGCCCATAATACATGGCATACAATAAGAAAGCATACATAAATAGAGTTGTGTAACAAAACATATACAATTTTGTACTGTGATACATTGAAAAATACTAACATAAACAGATATTTATTGAGTATATTATGATGAGATAGTGATAGCAATCGATTTATACTATTCATGTCAGCACATTAATTTACGTTGTTAATAGCATTCAACAGGGGAAAAACGTATACAGCTATTCGTATTATGATTGTGTCGTTGTTTGAGCGCATTAAATGATAAAAATCATTTGCTGTTGTACCAGAAGAGTACCGAGAAAACAAATAATTATTTCGTAATGGAAAAACGTGTGGAGTTCACAATCTAAGATCGGAGTTTCACCTGTTGAACACGAGAGACAAATTCTTTGTGATCTAGGTATCTTCAAATAGCGACCTAATGTATGATTAGAACACCAAAATTTAGCAAGGGCTGTTTTGTATTTCCGTGTTATATCTATCGATAAATATCGCTCTGGATTAAGTAAAGTTTTGTATTTCTTGCAATGTGAGCCTCGACTTGAATTCAATATATCACTGTGACAGTTTAGGGGATAACAATCAACTATACGCTGTTTAAATAATCTTACAAAAACAATTGTATCACCAAACTCTTGCGACAGCCATGCATATCCAAAGCCATACCAGTATAACATGCGTTTTATCTTAGTTGCCCAACACTGCCTTCCAGAATCGTCTAATCGTTTCAATAGAAGATAGCAATTTCTTGGGTAACGATGGTCTGACATTTGCAAAAGATTGCACCAATATCTTATACAATTGGTAAGGTAAGTTGTTGGTCTTACTCCTAGAAGTTTTCTGCAAAACTGATTGTGGACAGATTCTACTAATTTTGAGTATTCGTAGCCCCACACTTGGGAACCATAACATAGGATGGGCATAATCATTGCGTCAAAGATCTTAAATAAATCTTGAGGGGGGAAATAACCAAATGGTTTTGGAAACCTATTAAGGGACAAAATTGCTTTCTGAGCTTGAGCTGCAAGTTTTTAAAATCTTTATTTTTCATGTATAAATTTGTATTTACAAGCCCGATTAATATTTAGATAGTTTGCTTATTAAAATCGCTCCGGTCATATAGAACGATGGATGACAAATGCATTCACCTCGCAAAAACAACAACATGTTAGATTAACATAACTACGATTTACTGTTTTCACTTGAACATTCGTTATGCGTTATAAACTGCAATACAGAAGTGAACTCACCCCATGTTACTTAATTATCTTTACGTATCTTGGAGCATGTGATGGCGTATTTACGACTCAGGCAAATTACTGTAGTGACAATAGCAATGAAAACAATTCCAGATTTAGTTCCTCCAACAATGCCGCCAAGCGATGAACTTGTCACAGATTCACCTGGAAAAAAACATACGAGGCGTGTCGTGGGAAAACCGGGCTTAATGCATTTGCTTAAAGTGTCGTCCCGAATCCGGGTCGGCACTTTCCGCTGTTGTAGTATTTTCTGTTTAAAGGAAATCTCTTCTAAACATAAATCCACTGTAGGCAGAAAGTGCTGTCCTGGATTAGCCTGTGCGGACTGGATAAATTGTATTAAAAATGACATAATTATGTAACAGCCCAATAAAATAAGAATGCCGTGTACCATTTTCAATACGAGCGGAAGTTTTGAACCTGTCATGAAGCGACTTGGACCGTCCGTTTATGTTGAATGAAAAACAACTCCACTTGATATTCAGTGTTTTTTTGAAGACCTGCAATTAATGCGTACATCTGCTCATGATTATCAAGGGAAGACTCGTTAATCGTTCGAATTGTCCACCATTCCTCGGAGAATGAGCGGTGTTGCTGTTGAAACGACTGTGAAAGACCACCGTTAAATTTCGGTAGCCATGTCACTACCACTGACGTTTCTGTTATCGACACGTTAATGACATAGACGTTTGACGGCTGTTCAGGTTCGTCTGCAAAAAGGTGAACATAATTAAACTTCACTTGAAATGTTTAGGAATACTCCAGACAATATAAGTACTTTACTTATGAAGAAATTCTGTAGATTTCCATTAGGACAAACAAGCAACTATACGACTATTTAAATTCAAAAGATGTTCTGTTATTTTATGCCATCCATACGACTTTGTAGAAACAATGGTTATAATGTACTTTAAGATGAGTTAAATACTGCCTTAAAACAGTTTTAAATTTGTCATCAGTCATAGGACGGATCTTCAAATCACTATTTATCATGGTGAAAATATAAAATTGGGAGAGTAAAATAAAGGTCCCGAAGATAAAGCTACAGGTTATATAAGCATTCAATGTTTTATAAAATCCATCATACGTTTATACATGAACAGAACATCTGGTGTAGTATGATTGTAAGGTTTGTATTGAACATATACTAGTATATTCTAAGCTTAGCATACTTTACACGTTGTCATGATACATGATAAGATAGTCAATGTAACAGATACTCTGAAGAAATGAAATTGAACACATAATTAAATAATTAAAATTTATGGTAGGCACTCACATATCAAGTATAGAAGAAGCGTTGCGTAATTGGTTCCAGTCCATGTTCTCTCTTTTCTGTGGGCGTTATTACGTTCGTGACATTGCAGGTAACTGTGGTACCACGCTTGACTGTGCCCGTCCAGAGCTGATTGGGCAAAGAAAATGACGGCTGAGGGAAGGTTAGAGCCCGACTGACAGCTGAGTTTTATTGCCCGACCCTGCACCACTCCCGATCGGTTTCCTAGTACCCATCGGCCGGTTACATCTCAAATATTTTCTAACTGGCTCAACGCACAGGTTCACACACATCATGCTATCAATGCATATATTAGTTTCATATTTACTTTAATATCAAAGTCTTCACGTGTCAGTGGTTCTAAGTGTTTGTTCCACTTTCTCATTGTCATTCGTTCTATCTCAAATTTAAATCAATAGGCTGGCATTGAGATGTTTAGACGTTCCAAAATATATCGTATTTTTTAAACGGTTCATGAGCTTTATATTATAAAATGTTTTAATTTTACGGAAATAACGACGAACTGCAACTCTGTGCTTGTTTTGACATGAACAAGTTATTTGGATTACGTCCCTTCCAGAAATATTATAACAGTTACTAAACAGTGCGCTTACATACATGTATTACACACTTCTGAACTCATTTTATTATAACGTTATTGATTAATATCAATTCTTTCAAATATAGTCTTTAAAATAACTATTAATATATATCGTATTGAACTGGGCCCAGTTGCTCAAAACTTCAACGGCCATTAAAGCCTGTTAACTTTCGATGTAAATAAAAATTTAATAATAGAAGCAACTTGTTTATCTTTCTTTTTTGAAATTATTTCAGCAGAACAATCTATATATTCAAAATGTTTATAATTATATATATTCATTACTAGCCTCTTAATACTTTTATTTAAACCGATTAATATTGCTTATGTTAACACCTGGAATTGTTATATTGAGCTTATTGTATACCCTGTACACGTTTGTGTAAATAAAGAGTTGTTCTGTTCTGTTCATATAGAATGGACTCACAGTGCTAAATTGTTATGTTTAATTTATGGAGAGTAAGTTGGTTCCTTGTTCCTAGTTCCTGTTTCCTGATTCGAATAAGGAAACAGGAACTGGTTCCTTATTCCTTATTCAAGCTAAACATATTTGATATAAGCTTTTTATGCCCCCCCCCCTTCGAAGAAGGCGGCATATAGCAGTCGTACTGTCCGTCTGTGCGTCTGTCCGTCTGTCCGAAGCATTCTTGTCTTTGCTATAACTTTGTCATTTATTGATGGATTTTGAAATAACTTGGCACAAATGTCAACCATCATAAGGCGACGTGTCGCGTGTAACACCCGTCTCCCTACCTCAAAGGTCAAGGTCACACTTAGAGGTCAAAGGTCAAAGTGGAGTTTTGAGACAAAAATTCTTGTATTTCCTATAACTTGGCCATTTATTGATGGATTTTGAAATAACTTGGCACAAATGGTAACCATCATAAGACGACGTGTCGCGTGTAACACCCATCTCCCTACCTCAAATCTAAAGGTCACACTTAGAGGTCAAAGGTCAAAGTGGAGTTTTCAGACAAAAGTGGAATGAGGGGGCATCTGTGCCCTATGGACACATGTCTTGTTAAGATAAATAATACATACAATGCTTAAGTAAATCAAAACAAAACCAAACGTTATTTAATTCATGAATTAATTCACGAATAAGGAACTAGTTCCTTATTCCTTATTTAAACCGAATAAGCAACTGTTGCTTTGTAACTAAATGACCTAATAGTACCCTATTAATACGAAAGATACATCTAATTGACAAGTTGAATTTTAAAGTAACTCGAATACATTTACTTTATGTATTACGATAAATGTTCATGTTTCTTCTACGCGCTTGAATAGGATTTCTTGTTCAAACCGAACTGGCATATTCTACTTTGAATATTAACTTCACATCAACCAAACTTAAAACCTATAAAATTATGTTTCATGTAATTAAAAAAAGACATAAAAATGCATTCTAGCACATTTCTACTTAATTGTTTTTATTTATACTCCAGTTCCTTTTTCGCGGCTTAATAAGGAAAAAGGAACCAGTTCCTTATTCCTTATTCAAGCTGAATAAGGAACTGACATTTTCTTACATAAAAATAAATTAAACTGAACCAAATATATAATGAAAACCATTGTATTTGAATGTTGGATATTAAAAATAGTTATTGCATTACATTTCTACTTAGTTTTTTTTAATAATAACCCAGTTCCTTATTCGAGGCTGAATAAGGAAAAAGGAACCAGTTCCTGTTTCCTTATTAAAGCCGAATAAGGAACTGGCATTTTCTTACTTAAAAAATAAATTAAAATGAACCAAAGAGTACTACATATCAATGAAAATCATTGCATATGTAGGTTGGATATTACAAATATTTATTGCATTACATTTTTAATTAGTTTTATTTAATAATAACCCAGTTCCTTTTTCGCGGCTGAATAAGGAAACAGGAACCAGTTCCTGTTTCCTTATTCAAGCCGAATAATGAACTGGCATTTTCTTACATAAAAATAAATTAAAATGAACCAAAGTGTACCACATATAAATGAAAATCATTGTATATGTAGGTTGGATACTAAAAATATTTAATACATTACATTTTTAATTAGTTTTATTTAATGATAACCCAGTTCCTTTTTCGCGGCTGAATAAGGCAACAGGAACAAGTTCCTGTTTCCTTATTCAAGCCGAATAAGGAACTGGCATTTTCTTACTTAAAAAATAAATTAAAATGAACCAAAGAGTACTACATATCAATGAAAATCATTGTATATGTAGGTTGGATATTAAAAATATTAATTGCATTACATTTCTACTTAGTTTTATTTAATGGTAACCCAGTTCCTTTTTCGCGGCTGAATAAGGAAACAGGAACCAGTTCCTGTTTCCTTATTCAAGTTGAATAAGGAACTGGCATTTTCTTACATAAAAATAAATTAAAATGAACCAAAGTGTACATCATATCAATGAAAATCATTGTATATGTAGGTTGGATATTAAAAATATTTATTACATTACATTTTTAATTAGTTTTATTTAATGATAACCCAGTTCCTTTTTCGCGGCTGAATAAGGAAACAGGAACCAGTTCCTGTTTCCTTATTCAAGCCGAATAAGGAACTGGCATTTTCTGACATAAAAATAAATTAAAATGAACCAAAGTGTACCACATATAAATGAAAATCATTGTATATGTAGGTTGGATACTAAACATATTTAATACATTACATTTTTAATTAGTTTTATTTAATGATAACCCAGTTCCTTTTTTCGCGGCTGAATAAGGAAACAGGAACCAGTTCCTGTTTCCTTATTCAAGCCGAATAAGGAACTGGCATTTTCTTACTTAAAAAATACATTAAAATGAACCAAAGAGTACTACATATCAATGAAAATCATTGTACATGTAGGTTGGATATTAAAAATATTAATTGCATTACATTTCTACTTAGTTTTATTTCATGGTAACCCAGTTCCTTTTTCGCGGCTGAATAAGGAAACAGGAACCAGTTCCTGTTTCCTTATTCAAGTTGAATAAGGAACTGGCATTTTCTTACATAAAAATAAATTAAAATGAACCAAAGTGTACATCATATCAATGAAAATCGTTGTATATGTAGGTTGGATACTAAAAATATGTATTACATTACATTTTTAATTAGTTTTATTTAATGATAACCCAGTTCCTTTTTCTCGGCTGAATAAGGAAACAGGACCAGTTCCTGTTTCCTTATTCAAGCCGACTAAGGAACTGGCATTTTCTTACATAAAAAATATATTAAAAGGTCGCCGGATGTACCGTTGGCCTGCACGAGCGAGAAAACGCGTTTTCGGACTTAGAAAATCTATGAAGAAAACACGCAATTACAGCGCGTATGCGCATAGGTTTTTGATTTGAAAAAATAATAAAATGTTGGGGCATCTCGATGAAACTTTCCAGTCTACTAGAGGCACATCGGCCGTTGCTTCCGGTGCAGTATCGCCGTTATGGTGACATGTTGAAATCGCATTGCATCCTAAATCATATCCCTTCGTAACTGTTTACGTATAAGAACAGAATGAGATATCTAAGACATGTCTAGTATTCAGCTATCGGATAATCTTGAGCAAAAGTTAGGGTCAGATAACAATTTAAGACTATATCAGAGATCAAAACATAAAAAAACTAACATTGAACATAGCCAATAATAATGAATATAAAGCTGCGCAATGCTAGAAGTCCATGATCCGAATTTAATCGTCCGAAATTAAGGCCTCCGAATCAGGAACTGGCCACAGTTCCTTATTCGGTAGCCTTTATTTCGGACCAACACTTTCGGATATTAAATTTTTAGAGGTTGTGTGTGTTATTAAGCTTACTATGCAATATGGCTGTGTTCTGTCACATTTCTACTATATATTTTATTTAACAAGAAACACTGAAAACAAGTATTATGATGACGATAATAATATTAATTATAATAATTGTGTCATTTAGCTGCAAACATTGCATGCGTAAACGCGTAGATTGTTTCCGAAGATATACCTGAAAAAATAACATTCGGTCTTACTTCAGCTACGCATCTAATAACAAATTACGATCTGAAATATCCACGTATGTTATACTTAGGCATGATAAACTCAATCGTTAGTCAAAATGTTACTCCAGTCTAATTATCAGGTTGTTAAAAAAAACTTCAATGCATTATTGTGTCCGTTCGTACTAACTTTGAGGTGCACCTTTTTTTTGGGGGGGGGGTGGGGTGGAGGGAGGGGGATATCAACTAATACACGCACCCGAAATTGCGTCACAGTTTTGAATATTCAATACCAAATTACATACATATATGCACCCAAACTAGAACATACATACGGACGTATAATTCACTAACTGCAACATGCTATGAACCACCGTTCCTAAGATCACATTATCGTACCGTATAGTACATTGCCGTTAATTGGTAATACTTTTTATACAATGAGAAAAATATTATTGTCGTGTTTCACATTCAGTTCATTGGGAACATTTGAAAACTGTTCATGTGTGAATAATCGTATTTAGTTTATGCTTCACTTAGGTTTATTGGGAAAGAGCAGTAATTTAAAAGTGGGCACAGTTATTATCATACAGTACATTGTTGTGAATCTAGATTAACAGTGCGCTAGTTGGTAATATAGGCAA
The DNA here is from genome assembly GCA_027627225.1 of Congeria kusceri. NCBI lineage: Eukaryota > Metazoa > Mollusca > Bivalvia > Myida > Dreissenidae > Congeria > Congeria kusceri. Next base: position 31,813,776 of record CM051030.1, on the reverse strand, counting down.
ATCAATACATGCTAAGAAAATAAGTTTCGTTTTCAACATAGCTGTCAAGGCTCCAGACCTTGTCAGAGTGAGACTGGTGTGTTCCACGGGCGGTTGTCACTTTGGGTCAGGGGGAATGGGGGGCGAAGCCTCCCTAAAGATTTAATAAATACACAGTTATTTATACCATGAAATTTGAAGCCATTATAAAATAACACATTTATTCAAGCAACAATAATTAAAACGCGAAAGAGGTCAACTTATTTACATTTTCGCAGATCGCCTTGTTGCATAGTAAAGCTATTTTAATGAAAACTTTGGAAAAAAAGTGAGTGCGTACATGTGTGATTATTATTTGCTTAATAACACTGTCTTATAATACACACACTGTTCGATTTAAAGACGAAGAAGGTTTGACTTTGAAGTCCCAATGGTTTAGCATTTCAGAATAGACTGCATTTGGTAGATGTTCATGGACCGGATCGGGTCGTTTCATTACAAAAATTGTTTGGCTGTTTTTCCAAACTAGAAGCTAAAATGGTAAGGGATTTCGTCAGACAATACTGTAGCGTCAAACATCAGCGAACTATAAAGAATAATTTTGTAAATGACGACGCCGCCTTATCGGGATATGATGCCGTTTATGATTTCGGTGTTATACTTAGCAGCCCCCGATAGCTTTTTGGTCGGTTTTTTAGGCGTACTTTCATCCATTTTGCTGACAGAAAGAAATGATGTGACGGTTTAACAAAATATCAATGACATCGTCTATTTGTTTATTTTCCTACCAAACTAGAACCCAACCATTTAATACTAATAGTTAATGGAACTCGGGTGATAATGGCTTAAAAGTGGTATTCGAAGTCTGGAATCGACATTAATATACTTTTTGACCTAAAACTTATCAAAAGCGTGAGAAACGCTCAGTTAAGCATGATAGCGTGATTCGAAGCTCAAAAGCGTGACGCTCAAGAACTGGTCCTGTTTCCTTATTCCTTATTCAGCCGCGAAAAAGGAACTGGGTTACCATGAAATAAAACTAAGTACAAATGTAATGCAATTAATATTTTTAATATCCAACCTACATGTACAATGATTTTCATTGATATGATGTACACTTTGGTTCATTTTAATTTATTTTTATGTAAGAAAATGCCAGTTCCTTATTCAACTTGAATAAGGAAACAGGAACTGGTTCCTGTTTCCTTATTCAGCCGCGAAAAAGGAACTGGGTTACCATGAAATAAAACTAAGTAGAAATGTAATGCAATTAATATTTTTAATATCCAACCTACATGTACAATGATTTTCATTGATATGTAGTACTCTTTGGTTCATTTTAATGTATTTTTTAAGTAAGAAAATGCCAGTTCCTTATTCGGCTTGAATAAGGAAACAGGAACTGGTTCCTGTTTCCTTATTCAGCCGCGAAAAAGGAACTGGGTTATCATTAAATAAAACTAATTAAAAATGTAATGTATTAAATATGTTTAGTATCCAACCTACATATACAATGATTTTCATTTATATGTGGTACACTTTGGTTCATTTTAATTTATTTTTATGTCAGAAAATGCCAGTTCCTTATTCGGCTTGAATAAGGAAACAGGAACTGGTTCCTGTTTCCTTATTCAGCCGCGAAAAAGGAACTGGGTTATCATTAAATAAAACTAATTAAAAATGTAATGTAATAAATATTTTTAATATCCAACCTACATATACAATGATTTTCATTGATATGATGTACACTTTGGTTCATTTTAATTTATTTTTATGTAAGAAAATGCCAGTTCCTTATTCAACTTGAATAAGGAAACAGGAACTGGTTCCTGTTTCCTTATTCAGCCGCGAAAAAGGAACTGGGTTACCATTAAATAAAACTAAGTAGAAATGTAATGCAATTAATATTTTTAATATCCAACCTACATATACAATGATTTTCATTGATATGTAGTACTCTTTGGTTCATTTTAATTTATTTTTTAAGTAAGAAAATGCCAGTTCCTTATTCGGCTTGAATAAGGAAACAGGAACTGGTTCCTGTTGCCTTATTCAGCCGTGAAAAAGGAACTGGGTTATCATTAAATTTAACTAATTAAAAATGTAATGTATTAAATATTTTTAGTATCCAACCTACATATACAATGATTTTCATTTATATGTGGTACACTTTGGTTCATTTTAATTTATTTTTATGTAAGAAAATGCCAGTTCCTTATTCGGCTTGAATAAGGAAACAGGAACTGGTTCCTGTTTCCTTATTCAGCCGCGAAAAAGGAACTGGGTTATCATTAAATAAAACTAATTAAAAATGTAATGCAATAAATATTTGTAATATCCAACCTATATATGCAATGATTTTCATTGATATGTAGTACTCTTTGGTTCATTTTAAATTATTTTTTAAGTAAGAAAATGCCAGTTCCTTATTCGGCTTTAATAAGGAAACAGGAACTGGTTCCTTTTTCCTTATTCAGCCTCGAAAAAGGAACTGGGTTATCATAAAAAAAAACTAAGTAGAAATGTAATGCAATAACTATTTTTAATATCCAACATTCAAATACAATGGTTTTCATTATATATTTGGTTCAGTTTAATTTATTTTTATGTAAGAAAATGTCAGTTCCTTATTCGGCTTGAATAAGGAATAAGGAACTGGTTCCTTTTTCCTTATTAAGCCCCGAAAAAGGAACTGGAGTATAAATAAAAACAATTAAGTAGAAATGTGCTAGAATGCATTTTTATGTCATTTTTTTATTACATGAAACATAATTTTATAGGTTTTAAGTTTGGTTGATGTGAAGTTAATATTCAAAGTAGAATATGCCAGTTCGGTTTGAACAAGAAATCCTATTCAAGCGCGTAGAAGAAACATGAACATTTATCGTAATACATAAAGTAAATGTATTCGAGTTACTTTAAAATTCAACTTGTCAATTAGATGTATCTTTCGTATTAATAGGGTACTATTAGGTCATTTAGTTACAAAGCAACAGTTGCTTATTCGGTTTAAATAAGGAATAGGGAACTAGTTCCTTATTCGTGAATTAATTCATGAATTAAATAACGTTTGGTTTTGTTTTGATTTACTTAAGCATTGTATGTATTATTTATCTTAACAAGACATGTGTCCATAGGGCACAGATGCCCCCTCATTCCACTTTTGTCTGAAAACTCCACTTTGACCTTTGACCTCTAAGTGTGACCTTTAGATTTGAGGTAGGGAGATGGGTGTTACACGCGACACGTCGTCTTATGATGGTTACCATTTGTGCCAAGTTATTTCAAAATCCATCAATAAATGGCCAAGTTATAGGAAATACAAGAATTTTTGTCTCAAAACTCCACTTTGACCTTTGACCTCTAAGTGTGACCTTGACCTTTGAGGTAGGGAGACGGGTATTACACGCGACACGTCGCCTTATGATGGTTGACATTTGTGCCAAGTTATTTCAAAATCCATCAATAAATGACAAAGTTATAGCAAAGACAAGAATGCTTCGGACAGACGGACAGACGCACAGACGGACAGTACGACTGCTATATGCCGCCTTCTTCGAAGGGGTGGGGGGGCATAAAAAGCTTATATCAAATATGTTTAGCTTGAATAAGGAATAAGGAACCAGTTCCTGTTTCCTTATTCGAATCAGGAAACAGGAACTAGGAACAAGGAACCAACTTACTCTCCATGTTTAATTTACATAAATATCCTCATCTAAATGTAAACGGCTGTTAGCTTTGCAGTTTTTAGCAACTGACTCCTTACCTCCAACAAATACGTTTGACAGCATGTTTATACAGCCTTGCCTTATACCATAGAAAACATGTTACAAACGCATTTTGTTTTCTCTAAACAGAACTGGCAGGTTAATTGATCAATTATTCTAACATGATACTCGCTATTTATTCTTTTGACAAAGAACAAAATAAACTACCAATAAACAACACAAAATGTAGTCTCGATTGTTATCCGCAGCTTAGTGAAATGTAGTCCTCATAAAAATTGCAAAAATATTTGTCAAATCTTGTTAGAATCGAGATTATTTTCGCATCATCTTTGTTTATCCTTCTGATGCGTTGCTATTAAAACACTCGAGCTAACGCCCTCGTGGTTTAATTCTTACGCATCAGAACTGCAAATCGGTGTTTATTATAATTCTAATTATTACCACTACTACTACTACTACTACTAGTACTTCTTCTGACTTCTGCTAGTACTCCTACTAGTACTACTTCTGTCTTCTGCTAGTACTACTACTACTACAACTACTACTTCTACTACTACTACTACCACTACTACTACTACTACTACTACTACTACCACTACTACTACTACTACTACTACTACTACTACTACTACTACTACTACTACTACAACTACTACTACTACTACTACTACTACTGCTACTGCTACTTCTACAACAACAACAACAACTACTACTAATACTACTACTACTACTACTACTACTACTACTACTACTACTACTACGACTACTATTACTACTACTATTACTAGTACTACTACTACTACTATTACTACTTCTACTACTACTACTGCTGCTGCTGCTGCTGCTACTATTGGTACTGCTTCTGTAAGAATTACCAATTTATTTGAGGCATGTCTGTCTGCTTAATACAACAAATATGTGCACACTATTTGCGTTTAATATTTATCTAACTGAGACTGTTAAAAATATGCTGAAAAGAACCATTTATGACGTAAATTGTGATTAAAGGCACTAACAAGGTGATCCACGTTTAATTAAATAGTTTAATGTTGAGATAACAAACATATAAAGTTTTGCATTTTGAGCAAAGTGCTAGCGTTGGTAAATAGTTTTAATGGGAGGATCAGTGTTTTTGCAATTAACAGTATTTAGCAAAGCGAATGTTTCTCACGTAGGTTATGTACTAACGTGAACACATGCTATGACAGAAAATTTTATTGTAGAGTCTGAATTTGGCCATTTTCACCTTTTGTGTGGCTTTAATGATTGAATACCAGCTAATATTCCCATGTGATCACTTATTAAATTATCTAAGACAGTTGGAAATTCGTTTATTTTATTTTCAGATAATAATTTATCATGACCATAATATAAAGATGATATTTGTTGGTTTCGATAGAATATCGATTTAATTCACGAGTGATCATAGAAATATATATGTTCACGAGTGAATATAAAATTGATATTCTACCGAAACCAACAAGTTTCTTTTTATTTTATGTCTTTTCTGTCTTTTTTTTTTACATTATAAGTGCTATCAAAATGTGTTTAATTTGAAAATATTGCGGGAATCATAACATCATGACGTCAAAATAATGACGTCATTTCACAATTTTTGAGTCCGGCATCGTTGACGGTCCGTTTAATTTACTGTATTAAATCAGGAACCAGTGTGAAACAGTGAACATTATCAAAGTGGTGATTTTTACTGTTTAAAACATTGAATTACCAATTTTATTTCACTGATATTTTCCAATAAACCACCGGATAGCATAAAATTAAAAAGCGTCATTTCGAAAATGCATTTTTCATGCGAAGTTATCTTCACGTTTAGTCAATAAATATATAGTTCATCTTTAAAATCATGATATGATTATGTTTATGTAGGTCATTGTACTTTTTTGATTTTTTTTTTCCGCAAGTGAGACCATGACCAATACAAAAGTGAAATCATTTCTATAATAAACCTTTGTCGAAAGTAGATTTAATTCGTACACTAAATATTTGTTATTGAGAAACGGTATATGTCGTTGGTAATCGATATTTATTGATCAAGAAAAAAGGTGAATCAAAGTGCCAATACGTTACTCTAAGATATATAAAACCAATCATAGAAAGTATTTGATTTGAAATAGATGAGTTCTAGTAGCAAAGTGCTACGGTATACTAACTTTCTAATGAATGTAAGATAACACAACAACTATGCATACCAGGACACCGTCGTATTCACCAAACCATTCGTAGACCTTAAGGGGCGTATCGACGGCAAATACGGGTATACTATTTTCAAAAATTAAGATATATATTAAGAAGTATTTATTTAATGATTACTTAACACATTGGTATCGTTTTTATAAACAAACAGTAACATATTTATTTACATAATAATTATTATAATACGTGTTCACCGTGACACTTTTCACGTGCGCGGATTAAATTATTAGTAGAAATTAAATCGATATGAAAGAAATGTACACGAAGTACCTCTATAGGCATGCGCACTATTGATAACTGTATAGTATCGTGGGAAAGTTTTCATTGAAGTGCGCGATTTTGTAGGTGTGAGTTCGTATCCTACTGGAACGGTGTTTCGAAAAAAATTCATTGTATTAATATTTTCCTGAACGATATAATCAATATGCTATTGCTACTAGAAACATAGTTTCGTGAAAAATGGGAATATGCATTGTTTTAATACATGTCTATATTGACGGTAAATACCGTCGATATAGCGCTTTAAAATTTAAGAAAATTATTGGAACTCTTCTGTTCTTAAACGCCGATCGTTTGAGTCGTTCTTGGTATTTTCCAACTTTTATTAAAGCATTCATTATTATGAACGAAAACACAAAAGAGACATTGAAAGCTGGTTTATTTGCAAACACTTAAGTATTTTTTCTTTAGTCTAAGTATATTCTTTATTCTTGAGCATAAAAATGGGTTGGTGAAAACAGGCCATATTTCAGCTGCCTAAATGTAATTTATTGCAGGGACAATAACGTCATTTTCACGTAAGAACCAGGCGATAAACGTGTTTAATGTAAATTAATTTTAACAAATATGATGCTTTTCATGACAATAATCAGAGCTTTATAGTAATTGCTGTATATAACCTATATATAATACCGAAATTCCAAATTTATTGAAATGATGGTTGGCCTTTTAAACATTGAAGTGTAAGAATAATAAAAACTGTTTTTTACCATGTCTAATTATCAATTGCTCATGACATTGTTTCACTTTAATGTTGCTTTTCAAAAGTTGGTGTGGTGTTTTTCAAGACGTGCTTATTTATCTGATTGTTTTATTATATACATGTACGAAATGGGACTTAACATTGTAAACATATGCAGAGTTATGATAATTGGAAATAATTCGTAAATACAGAGTATTAGATGGAGCAAATAAAAAAGAAAGTCCCAAGATTCGAGATGCCTGGTTTTCTTTGTTGCAATGGTAATGTAGTTAATTATGTATTCTCTGGTTTATGTCGTTTTAATTTGTAATTCGACACGCATGTCCTTTCGTTTATTCTGAGTGACAAATGTCCCTCAATGGTTTATATAACTGCATTCCTGTTTTCTGTTGCACTACGTTTGCTAAATACTTTCAATTTATTGAAAACTACTGCGTTTAGTTATTATGTTCACAATATACTGGAGTGATCTAGTCTTATATTCAATAGACAAATAGATCATTGCCGATTATAGATCACAATTTCTCAACTGCAGAACATTTTATAATGCGTCTGTAAATCTACGTGCGTCATTGGAAAATACTATATTATCTGTTCCTATTAATACTATCATCAATTTGCATAACTTATGCTTTTTATCATCAGGTGAAATAGTGGCTCTTAGAAGTTTTGTGACCAACCAATATCCTATGTTCGTCATCGATGTTACGTCATCGATGACGTAATTTGTTCTCGACTTGGTCAAAGATCGAATAATAATTGTTTGTAAGTCAATATTATGCAATGTATATGTTTAGTAATTGGCGAGTGAAAGTTGAGATCATTGCAAGTTTATAATAAAATTTATGTTGTAGATTTTGGTTGGTTATTATGATGGAGATTTCACAAAAGTCTATTTCGACGCTACTGTCGTTTCTTTTTTTTTCATTATAAATTATTTTACTTATGAAGGTGAACACATATTGCATGCAGTATGGTGTGTTTATTCGAATTGGTTGTGTTAATTTACACCGCCGAAGGTAACGTTTAAAAATTACCATAATTAAATATGTTTACAGAATTTCGTGCTTTAATGCAGACATACTTTCGCAGGTATCGACTCTAAGTTTTGTTTTCGGCTTATGAAGACATTAGACCCGTTGAATAAAGAAATATTGGCAATGCCCTGTTTATGAGTCTCTGTAAAATAGTATATTACCATTTCTTCAACTGCTTAATATTGATGCATTTATGCGGAGTTTTTTTTGTTTATTTCTTTTCATTGAAGGAAATATACTAGTATAAGTTAAACAATGTATTTTATGTCATGCCAACTAGTGTACGATTATACAAAAGCGAGTGATAATCAGACCATTTCTCAATAATGCGAGTGGAAATAAAATACGTTTTTGTCTTCTATGGCTTATTTGGAACGTTTAAAATATGTTTCAGCGATGTCGAATTATTGAAAGTCTTACCATATTTAATACAAATAAAGAAAAAACACATACATTATGTATGTCAACATTATTTCACGTATGTTTGTAACCTAATTGTTTAAGATAAGCGTATTTTGTGAATTTATAATATTGTTTAATGCAGATGAAGTTTAGTTGAGAGTAATGACGAACAGTTGTATATCTTTACTGTGATCACGATAGTATTTTAGGACTTCGCGTTATACATAATTACGACAATACATTGTCTTTTTAACTTTTAATCATAATCTCATCTACATCTAATCGCTTCAAATAAACAATCTCTGAATATAAGATGTTCTGAAACACTCTGCATATATAGCAATTACAAAGGTTGACCGAAATTCCAGCTGCAATTCCAAACATTTCCCAACTATTAATAGTTTGTGCAAAGTGCCCATCATGTTACTATTAGTAAATATATATTGAAGTGCATACCTTATAATCAAATGCTAATTTACAGTTCTTTAGTGCGTTGCACTTAAATATTGACAATAACTAATACTAATGTACCAATCAAATTGAATTTTCCCTACACAGCACGTGTTGCTAACACATGGTGTTTACTTACGATCAAAGACGATAGTCACGTTAAACATACCATGAAGTCAAATACTTGACATTTCACATATATCTGGTTTTGAATGCATGCCAGTAGTAAACAGAACAGAACATAATTTTATTACACATAAACTTTACAGTTTCTAATGTTTAACAATAATACATTATATATTATACATTATAGTAAGTGATCATTTATTTTAATATTTTTAGAACAGGATGAACTTGACAAGATAAAAATGAAACTTGCATCTTCACACATAAGAATAGTACATTTAGTTAAAATGGAACTGTTTTCGTATGTCCATTGGAGTAAACAACAATTACTTAACAATAACAAAAGGAATATAATATTAATTAAGCAGCAGTGGTATAGAATATGTTTATACAAGATATACATCAATATGCACACATATACAAACATCTATTATTAATTGTTCATCATACTATTTTGGCGAATACTTAATGCCTCTGATATGTACTTGCTTAACCTAAACATTTCACTTTTATTCGGTGTATTTAACAATTGCGTGAGTTTAAACATACTATGCCTGATTCTGTAATACTTTTTAACATATTGTTTTCTCTTATTTGAACGAATGTAGTACTATACAACAGGAAGTGGAATTCGTCTTCCACTTCATAATTTTGACATAATTGACAAAGCCGCATATTTCTATCTACCTTATCAGTCATATACATCCCCATTATGTGAGTAGTTTAAGAACGTAATATTGCATCTTGTTGCAGCTAGAATGTTTGTGCAATATTACACAGTAATAAACAATTTAAATAATAATTATTAATTATTTATATATTATAACATATATAAAGCCGTATAAGGCCACTATGTTAAATATCTATACGTCATTTAATGGTTTGCATCAGCTTATATACCACAATTAATTACTCAACTGTAATGTGTGGTAGAGATATGTTTGAAATGTAGACATAAATAACAAAAACTGTATTCCATTTGATATTTTTGGAGTTATTTTTGAATCTCGGACGTAAAATATTATGTTTAATTTACTCTGATAAATAACGTAACGTTGAATTTGCCTCAATTGTATAAAAAAAAGGAAGCGTATTTGTTTGCGTCTATTTTGGGGCCTTATTATTGAACATCGTGCAACTAGAATTGATCTAATTGTGATTGTTAATTTTGAACATCCGGGAAGATGGCGTCTATTAGTGCCGATTCTTGTGAACATCGTGATTCTACGTTAGATGCGGCGAATTCGATGAATAAAATGTTTCATGCAATTGAACGTGAATCTTTCCAAGTTGAAGAAACCAGTGGCGGAACCTAATCCTAAAATAGCGCTTCTCAAAAGAATCAACAATTTCTTAAATAAGGAGATGAAACAACTTTATTTCAACTTCCACATTTTATCAATTATGGATTACTGTTGTGTTATTTGGAGTGCAAGTAGTAAATCTAATATCTCGAAAATATCCGTTCTTCCAAAGGGTTGTGCTAAATTCTTCGAAAACCTTCTCTTACCCCTTTATTGGCACTTTTCCAAGTGTTTGAATGCCTACCTTTTGTAGATCGGTGTAAATATCTTACAGCTGTTACTGTACATAAGTGCTTGCATGGTCACACTCCTACATACCTACAAAATAGCCTACACTTAATACGAACTACGGTAGAAGAACTTCTTCGTATATTGCAACGGAAATATGGAATAATATACCTTCTTATATTCGAGATATAGATTCTTTATCAGGGTTTAAGAATAAATTAAAACAAATTATTATGCTTAATAATTGATCAAACATAATTCCTTCACTCCGTCGATCACATTCCTTTTCTATCGTATTTGTTTAATACCATTCTGGGTGTATCTGCCATGTGTGTAGTAATAATAATAATTTGTGTGAGTGTGTGAGTGTGTGTGTGTGTGTGTGTGTGTGTGTGTGTGTGTGTGTGTGTGTGTGTGTGTGTGTGTGTGTGTGTGTGTGTGTGTGTGTGTGTGTGTGTGTGTGTGTGTGTGTGTGTGTGTGTGTGTGTGTGTGTGTGTGTGTGTGTGTGTGTGTGTGTGTGTGTGTGTGTGTGTGTGTGTGTGTGTGTGTGTGTGTGCGTGTGTGTGTGCGTGTGTGTGTGTGTGTGTGTGTGTGCGTGTGCGTGCGTGTGCGTGTGTGTGTGTGCGTGCGTGCGAGCGTGCGTGCGTGTGTGTGTGTGTTTTATACTTTAAACTTTTTTATCAGATAGAAGACCACATTGTAAAAAAGATAACCATGTTGTAAATTGTTTTATCTTAATGTGTTATCTTCTATAAATAAAGATATTATTATTGTTATGTTTTTTAAATGGAAAATGCAACTGAAACAAATGGATACTTTTTTACAAATTTTATTTGTCAAAACATTTTGTTTGTTATCAGCCACGAAGAAAAACATTTACTTGCAATCAATAGTTTATTATTAATTTAGTGTACGGCGAGGGAAGTCTTCAAATTGATGGCTTCATATCTGGAAGCAATTATATTGTACAGAGTGCAATGGTATGAGAGTTGTGTCGAACTTCTTTATCTTGTCCTTATACCGATAAAATAACCGTAATCTTGTTCCATTTAAAATATAAATTGTATACATTGGTGTATAAATCAGTGCTTAAGGTTATCGTCTATAACATTTAATGAGGTTTGTCATTAACAGTTGGAAATGGCGACTTCATAAGTCATTAAAATTCAATATTTATTTTGGTTTTGATTATTATTTATTTAGTTCATTCATTTCTTTACAGAACATTACTGAATTCTCATATTGTCGTTTCTCTGTATTAGCGTAAAACAGTTATTAAACATATTTTATTTTGCATTCTAATTAGCTGAAACAGTCAACGATGGGGAATCAAGCTGCAATGAGGTAATACTAATTACTAAGATTAAGTTGAAATAAGTTAATACCAATTATTAAGAATAGCAAACATTCAAGATAAAACCTAAGCGAATGGACTGGCACGCATTCAAAACCATACAAAACAACTGTTTTATATGTCAATGTCAATTATAAAGATGCTTGGTTTAAGCAATGTGCAAATAACAGTTTAATTTGAAAGTAAATAACACGCGTTGTTTTGAATAACCAACATGCTAAACTTCCGGTTGAGAAAATGTGGTTGGCACAATAGTACTAATAAGATTTTACTGATAATAAACCCAAACCCCACCTCGTGGGGAACATTGCAATGTTTAGCTTTCAGTATCCCTATATATATAACATAAAGATGTAATGTCTTACGTTATGTCACACAATAATTAACTTATTCTTTTCTCCAGACATAAAGTAGAATGTTTATTTTATCAATGGACTGTTTTCACTCGTTCGATATTGTGTCATTTCGTTCATTATATATATATATTATATTGCCATTGTTTTAATATGTTTAAAAACCTTTGACTTGTCCTATTTATATTGACCATGCCATTTTTGAACATGTTTATAAATCTTTGACTTGTCCTATTTATATTGACCTTGCCATTTTTGAACATGTTTATAAATCTTTGACTTGTCCTATTTATATTGACCTTGCCATTTTTGAACATGTTTAAAAACCTTTGACTTGTCCTATTTATATTGACCTTGCCATTTTTGAACATGTTTATAAATCTTTGACTTGTCCTATTTATATTGACCTTGCCATTTTTGAACATGTTTATAAATCTTTGACTTGTCCTATTTATATTGACCTTGCCATTTTTGAACATGTTTAAAAACCTTTGACTTGTCCTATTTATATTGACCTTGCCATTTTTGAACATGTTTATAAATCTTTGACTTGTCCTATTTATATTGACCTTGCCATTTTTGAACATGTTTATAAATCTTTGATTTGTCCTTACTTGACATAACATCGAGTGCGTAAGAGTAGCTTGATTTATGTTGTATTCTAAAATATATTCATCAGCAATTGTAATTAAGACTACATTAATTTTGATTTGAGACTTGATGTAAAAGTATCCATCAGACTTTCTCTAAAAATATAATTTAACATCAGGTTAACTGAATGTATTGTAATAATATTAAATAAATACTATGACATATTGTGTGACATTAATATTTTCAGACCGTCTTTCGCCATGTTGACATTCTGCACTGAAAATTGCGCTTTTTACAACAATAGTTAACTTAAAATACAGAGTTCTTATGCTACCATGAGTATTGCAGAGTCTCCAAAACTATTGTTAGAGTGTACACACTATCATATTGCCGGGGATTTTGGTCTATTCAATTGCATTATAGACAATATCTGGAGACATGATGACTTTTGGCCACCTGTTGTTGTATTTTTAATATATTTTTCTAATGAGTGCCTAATGCTGTTAACAAGTCCAAATTTAGAAGAAATTTTGTTGTTTTTTCTTTTGAAATGAAGCATAATTATATTGATTAATTTCTGTGCATACAAGATTTAAATTGTTCATATTCTGATCTGTTAGCTGGGTCCATGTAAGTAACCTGTTTATATTTCTATTGACAATGTGGATGTGCACAGTTCCAGTACACGAGTGTAATATTTTCTTACAAAATGCACAACTGTTTCCAGTAACTATTTTCATATTGAATGTAAGAGATATTGAGATTGTGTGCACTTTTCTACATTGGACCCATTGGGTATGCAATCATTACTACTTTTGAAATCATATCATATACATTTTAATGTCAATACCAAATAACTCACAATTCCATTTGGTTTGTTGTTTGTTTTCTTAAATGTCAAAGAACGATTTATAACGTTTCCCGTCTTCTGTTACAAACCTCTTAAGCCATGTTAATTTCATAAGTATTTCAAACGAACAAACATATGTCATTTTAAAACCAAACTCTCTTCCTTGTTTTTATTAATTTCATTTTACCCAACGAAACAATAAATTAAAAAAAAAAAGTTGAATAAAAATATAACGTTCTTCCCATCAATAGTGCCTTAATCTTCTTGAGAAATACTTGCAAACCTTGACATTTATATTGCTTCTTTTTCTATCGCGTGTGTTCACATTGACTAGTGACACCACTACTATATGCGTACAATGAAAGCAATCGCTTCATGAATTTGCTACAAAATTGAATTAGTTATTTGCCATTATATAACAGTCAAAATATCAGCGCGGTCACATGATCTGACAGTCTATTTCGCTTTGTCGCGTGTTGAAAATATGTTTGTACAATGAACCATAAATGCATAGCACTGCTAACTATCAAAGTGTGAACTATGGAAGAAAGAAATTATGTAATGTGAAAAGTGTAAATCCACAAATCAGTCCAAATATCTTTGTTTTAGGGTAATGGGAATTTATAATTGTATACAAAAGTAATATATAATAATGTGAAATATGATAAATCAATATTCCTTTATTCTCTTAAAACTCAAAATTGATTATAATGCTTTAAATAAAACGCCCAACATAAAATACTTTGAGAGTTGTTTTTTTCAAAATTGTGTTGAGAAAGATTATAAAAAGTGTCACTATTTATGTCAGTAAATTGACATTTAAGGTAGGAGAATTTATTAAAACGAAGAGTTAACATCTCTGTTAAAGTCGCCTCAATTGCATCCTCGTCGTTAAATCAGTCTGCAATTAGTGTACGCTGGTATACAAAAACAGACGAACATTGCAATTATGAGTTGTGTTGCTTGAAAATATATGGTGAACGGAAAGTAATGTTGCTTGAGAATATATGGTGAACGGAAAGTAATGTTGCTCGAACATATATGGTGAACGGAAAGTAATGTTGCTCGAAAATATATGGTGAACGGAAAGTAATGTTGCTTGAAAATATATGGTGAACGGAATATAAGTATATTTCAGATTCTACATCTGAAATAAGTGACTCTATGTGTACTGCTTTCTCCAAGGTCGTTTGAGTGCCCTGTCGGTTTAAAGTAAACAGAACAAAAAACATAAATAATGTTTATAATGTGTGACCATTTAAACAAAATGTGTATAACACATACATCGATTCGTAGGTGTAACAGTTATCTTCTTCGCCAAAAAATATGATATTTACACCGTCTTATTACGTTTTAGGCAACAACATACACACCTCGGAGAATAAATAACTTTACTTTTTAATAAACCCAAACAAAGGGAACAACGCAGGAAGATGTTGCCGAATGTAGCACATACCAGCAAGTTAAAACAAATTTCAAAATTTTTAAGAAACAGGCAATTTATAGTACGAATTTGATGCTGATGTTCTCATTGATGAATTCTACCGGATAGGTTTTGTGAAATTTTAAAAGATAGGTTACGGCTACCATTTAATACAGTGTAATCATTATTTATTTAAATATTTCTAGGAAATGAAAGGGTTTTCATTTATAGTAGCGTTATTGAAGATCTATGCAGACTTTATTAATCGAATTATTTAAGAAATGCACATCGATGAAAATACTTACTGCCGAATACTGAAGCCCAGCGTTTTACTCAGACTGCGTTTTAAATACATCCAACCTTTCAGACCTTGATAGGGAGATTCCAGAATAAACATTTGGATGGTGCTTACGTTTACAGAATGAATAAGAAACTCGACACAGACCAAAAATATGACTGGCGTTAAATTGCATGGTTGTAGAATTTCGAGCGGCGCAAGGTATGCGTTCTATAAAATTATTTTTGTTACTCATGGTCAGAGCTGAAAGCCTAACTGGCCTAACATAGCGATAATCTCGCAGCTTTGTATACTGATGAGCTACTCGTTACTAGCTATTACATCAATGTGTGTTCAGACATACGAACGAACGGACTGACGGGCGAACAGACTGGTAGAGGTACAAGAAAAAGATATGATATTTACATCTTCTTATAACGTTTTAGGTAACAACATACACACCTCGGGGAATACATATAAACTTTGTAAACCCAAACTTCAACACGTTAGAGTATAATAAAACAAACAGGACAACGGCGAAAAATAGTGCAGAAGGTAGCAAATATACCAGCCAATTAACAACAAATTTCACAATTTTAAAGAAACAAGCCATTTATAGTGCGAATTTGATGTTGTTTGTTTAAATAAACGTAAGTGTGTCAACTATAATCCGTGGAGCGAACCATTAAAGTGACAAACCCGAAGTTCTCAATGATGATTTCTAAAGGAGAGGGTACATTTTGTGAAAAATTATAGGGAAGGTTACCGCTACCTTTAATACCGTGTAATCATCATTTTGTAAGTATTTCTTGGAAATGAAAGTTGTTTTCATTTATACTAGCGTCATAGGAGCTCTATGAAGTCTTTATGAATCAAATTATTTAAGAAATGTACATCGAAGCAGATACTTACTGCCGAATACTGATGCACAGCGTTGTTGGATAATATTTTTCAAAAATCATATTTTTCACACGCATGTGAAAAATAGGATCTCATGTGTGAAGAATGTGATTGGCTATAAAGGGGGTATGAGTGCGGATCACAATTTTCACATATTTTATGGTAAAATTGTATCGTGACAATTGATGAAATCATTATTTGGACAATAATTATAAAGTAATCATCGTCATAATCTTTATCATCATCATCGGCATTATCTTCCTCCTCCACCTCCTCCTCCTCATCAGCATCACCATCATCATTATCATCATCATCATCATAATTATCATCATAATTATCATCATCACCATCATCATCACCATCAGCATCATCTTCATCGACATCATCATCATCATCATCATCATCATCATCATCATCATCATCATCATTGTCGTCTTCATCGTCATCATAATTATTCGTGTCAGCACCATTATTATCATTATCACGACAGCATCAGTATTGTCATCGCTATGAGAAACGAAGCCCTATTTAGGAGCTACTAATGTATGCATGCGCTTAATCGTTAGTCAATACGTGTGTACGGTCTAATTAGGAGATAGAAATGCATACTCGCGTACGTCCATACGAACGTACACCTTTTTATTGGGATATTAACTAATGCACGCATCCGAATGTATATACAAACAAACGTCATATTTTTTTTATTGTTAAAACCAAAATGTCCCTGCATATGTCCGCCCGAACTAGAATATACGTATATATACAAGGACGGTAATATATCAATGACCTTATTAGAACCTCCGCACATGTTGATACGTACTTTTAGACAGTACGATAGCGTAGCGTACCTAACCGTACCTAACCGTACCGTACCTAACCGTACCTAACTGTACCTAACCGTACCGTACCTAACCGTACCGTACCGTACCGTACCTTTCTATACCATAGCATTACAAACCATACATGCCCTGCAGTGCCCTGCCCTGCCTTACCATACCAAACCGTACCATACCGTACTTAACCGCCCGGTACCGTGCCGTACCATATCGTACCATACAATGCATACCGTACCGTACCGTAAATCACCCCGTTTTGGGGGGGGAGCACATACAGTGTGAAACATAGGATAGTGATGTAACAAATCCACTTTTTTGAACATTTCAACACTTTATTTTCATGTGTGAAGAATATGATCTGAGTGCATATATAAAAAACTTGACACGATCATACAATTAAAAGAAAATGTGAAGAATGAGATTGCGATGTGTGAAGAATGAGATCCTATTTTTGACACCTGTGAAAAATGAGATCCTATTTTTCACACGTGTAAACATATAATTTGTGAAAAATATGGTCCTACGTAGCGTTTTACTCAGACTGCGTTTGAAAAAGATCCAAACTTTCAGACATTGATTGGGAGATTCCAATAACCATTTTGATGGTCAGTTTTTTTACGTTTACAGACCAATTAAAACTCTCAACACAGACAAAAATATGACTGGCGTTGAATTGCATGGTTGTAGAATTTCGAGCGGTGCATGGTAAGCGTTCTATAAAATTATGCTTGTTACTCATGTGCAGAGCTGAAAGCCTAACTGGCCTAACATAACGATAATCTAGCAGCTTTGTATACAGATGAGCTACTCGTTACTACTAGTTATAACATTAATGTGTCTATAGTCATACGATCGAACGAACGGACTGACGGACGACCAGGTAGGTAACTGTCTCCGTGATAATCCTGTCCATAGACGGTCTAAAAAAAATGGCATAAGAAAACTGGTAGAAGAAAACATCAAAGCATAGCTCTACTAACAACCACACTGCCACCCACAGAACGAACACTTTTAAGTGCAAAGTCACATGAGATAACAATACATCCAGAGTTTAACAACTGGGGGCTGACGCGTGAAAACAAAAAAGCTTCTCAAAGACAACACGTGTATGTTCCTCAATGAAAACGTTTTAACATTCCTTCAAATTGACCACATTTCGGGTACAATTTTATGTATTTATTTGGATTTTTGTAATTGTCAGGGAGATCAAATTGCAGTTACACGACGATAAATGATTTCATTTCTATAATACAAACGCCTCTTATTGACATGCTGTATGTTTGGGTGCAGTTAATGTCATAAACGTATGCGTTTTGTGCTTTCTTTCATACTTTTATCTACAAACTAACTGTACAACTACAATACATGTATTGGTTAATAATAATGATTAATTGACTAAAAAAAGTGGCATAATCTGGAAAATAATACGCATTTTTTCTCTGTTTCTGATAATAAAAAGCACGTACATTCGATGATTTTTTCCGCAGTTTACTGTGTGTGCGTGTCGCACAGAATGTGTATGTTTTCCAACGAAGTCAACTTTTATGTGTGTGTTTATCAACTAAATCATGTTTAAATTCAGGAAATGAACCACGCTGTTTGTCTAAATATTCGTTCAGAAACATACATTACGTGCTGTCTTTGAAAAACACTTTTCGTTACATGCGTTAGCCAACGGTGTTAACTGTAAAATGAAAAACATTTTATTTATTTCATTAAACGTGCAACGAGATATTCATCTACATACTGATCATGCTTTCATTTAAATATATGTATAACATAACATTTAAAAAAAACACTACATTTTGGTACATTGTACAATTGCCTACCGAGTATATTAGTTCAAATTGTGATTTATATTTTTGTCATCGAATATAAAATATATGGCACATAAAGCTCATTATTTTGGGTCGGTAGGGATTATAAACCCGGGTAAGTAGTTGTTCAGCTATATTTCTCATAAATTAACATTCACTGTACTTTAATAACACGAAATGTGCAGCATAGCTTATAATAGGAAATTCCCATATTTAATTTATCGAATAAAATAAACCTTTTAATATGTTTGTTCAGTGCTGACAACTTCAGGCTGAGTTCCCTGTCCATCTTTAACCCCGTGTATGGAATATCAGCCTATGTTTAGAGCGATGTGAAAAAGGCCGAACATAATTTGTAGTCCGGGTTAAGATGAATTTTAAAATAATTAGTTTATCTTTCATCTGTAATATAACATTTCTTCAATAAAGTTTTATGCACACGCTGCTTTATTTTTTAATGTTATGTTTGTCCGCTTAAGGCGTTGACCGAGCTTTTGTCCGTAAATTATGCTCATGTATCATCCATTGTGTCTAAAAAGTACTTTGTCTCGTTTCATATATCTGACAAACGAAATCCTGGATGCGAAATATTGAGTTTAAAAACATTTCTAGCGTAAATAATGATCGAACACCTTAAATGCGGCTTCTTTATGTAGAAACACGTTTCAGCAGACCAGGAAAGTGCACAAAGGCAAAGGGCTGTAACAATGTCATCATTGTAATATCGAAGTTATTAGGGTTACCTCCCTTCAGTAATGAGAAAGGTCAATATATAAACATGTTTCACCTGTTTAAACGTTATACTATTTGTTTCTTGTTTCAGTTAATATATAGTAGAGTTTGAGACTGAAAACATCAACTAAATTGCATGGTTCATTTAAATGTATACACTAAGTGTCACAGCATTTAATATAACCTACGTTAACCTTTGATCAGAATCAACGTGAGCTGTATACTTATTATTATATGGAAATTTATGTCCTTATTGTGGTATTTCTTTATTGATTTTAAAGCTTTCAAAAGTAGATCTATCATTTCCAAAATTTAGAGAAACAATTCTTCATGTATTGTTTTGTAAAAAACAATAGTGTGTGTTTTTTTTATGTTACTACCTATAAACATGTGTTACGAGTAGATATTAATACGTCGATGGTATACAAGAGATCATTTGTAATTTAATAAGACAGTTTATCAACCTAGCATATCATGTTTCAAATACCATACCACATACTAATTATCATTTTTATCGATAAGTACACTGCCCTTTCAAGTAATGATTGAATTACGAAATTAATGTAAATAATTAATCAAAAAGAAGTGACAGTTTTATTTCGCCAATCTTATACAATGATAACTTGAACTTTTCGCCGTTTTTAACCGTATTTCAGTCATATCACAGCGGTCAGTTGAACTACTCCCACTTCTCCTGGGCAAGCTTAGCCGATCTAAGCGGTTTACCCGTACTAAGTTCACATACTTATGCCAGTAACTTACAACTTCCCTTCTTGAATCAGAGTTAGGGGGATAATGGCCGTAGAAATAATTTCCTGACCAATCTCCACAAAAGTTATGTGGCACGATCCCCGGATTAACAGTCCAGCGCTCTACCAACTGAGCTAGTCGGACCCGGATACAAACAATTTTAATAGTTACTTGCAAATACAAACACACTTTTAATGTTGCGTCGCCTTTTTAACGTTGTTTACTTTTTGTATGTACTTCCGTCTGTTTAGTTTTGAAAGCTGCAAAGCGTTAACTAGAGAAACACAAGTATTTTTTTTTTTTAAGCCATTAAGAAGTAAACAAACATTGCCTACGCCTGGGTTCGAATCTACGACCGTAGGATCAAACGTAAGTAACCAACAGGACAGCCGGACGTAGATGTATAACAAGTAGTGTTTACGCTATGAAAGTGATTCACCTGTTTTCCAATCTTTTCTGTATCATGCATGTTGTTTCGCTGGTTTATTTATTATATTCGTTGTTTTGAAAATTGTCAATTTGCCAATCTACGTCACTTTAATATTGGCACATTTAAAGCAAACATTTTCCTTCTTAGTAATACTTTTATATTCAGAAATTTAGGTTTTCCTATTATTTGTTCTTATGTTTAAGGATCCAATATTGTTGTTAAAATCTATTTCTTTAATTCAGTTTACATAAATTCTTTCACAAGTGTTGTCCATATTCTTAAACATCTAATTGAACTAGTTAGTCCCAAATACAAGCAAATTCAGCTTCAATATGTGGTTTAGATGTAATATTGTGTTTTGGATGTTGCTCTTTCTTGTCCAAGGTATTTAAAAAAGTACATCAAAAGTTCAAGAACCCAAATATATATATATATATATATATATATATATATATATATATATATATATATATATATATATATATATATATATATATATATATATATATATATATATATATATATATATATATATATATATATATATATATATATATATATATATATATATATATATATATATATATATATATATATATATATATATATATATATATATATATATATATATATATATATATATATATATATATATATATATATATATATATATATATATATATATATATATATATATATATATATATATATATATATATATATATATATATATATATATATATATATATATATTCAATTTGCATTTATTATGCATGTTAACTTTAATAATATTATTAACACCGTTTTAATACACGTGTACAGTAAACTTATGATAACAATTTCAAAATGTTCAAGGTGTTTTAAGAATTTTTACGTTTCGATTGGGTTTGTTCGTTTCGTATTCGTTAGGGAAGATCGGAAAATACGCACATTAAACATTTTTGAGATTAAATACTTGTCAACGTTGTGCCATGCATTGCAATTGCATATACAATACTGCATTTCTGACACTTTAAACAATTTAACACTGAAACTAAACATTGT
Organism: Congeria kusceri; assembly: GCA_027627225.1. Lineage (NCBI taxonomy): Eukaryota > Metazoa > Mollusca > Bivalvia > Myida > Dreissenidae > Congeria > Congeria kusceri. Next base: position 31,791,968 of record CM051030.1, on the reverse strand, counting down.
TATTTTGTACAAACATTTAAGACATAAACATAGTTCAGTCTACAATCTGTGGATAACAAAAAATCGATTTCAATTTAAATAGATTGTACATGTAAACATTGGGTAAGTTCTCATATACAGTGTTTGTTAAGCTTGTAGTAAAAAATGATTGCATACGTAATTGCAGTCTTATACATGTGTTGCTATAATGTCGCTGCGTATACACATCAATGACCATAAATCTGATAATGAGCTATTATGTGTATTTTCACTTGAAAAAGCTCCGAAAGAAGGCACTTCGGATTTAATAAACTCTCTGTTTTTCAATTGAGTCTTGGAAATAATGATTTAGACTGCAAATATATTGCAGTTTTAGCTAATGCTAAGGATGGCCCCCGCATTATCGGTTACAACAACACAGATACTATAACTGCCCCAACAAGAACAAACATAACGCTGAATAGTACGATGAACGACGACAGTTTTTCTCTTTCTTGGAATAGATGTTACGATGGGAAGAAGATACTGCTGAACGAACTTCATGGTAATGTCTCTGTATCAATTAAATTCGTGGTGACAGGTTCTCATCGGGATTTTATCTGCACAGCAAGCAACCAACACGAATCTAGGAGCGTGTTTGTCCATATTCAAAATCGGTGTAAGTCGATCTTCGTTAAAACTATCTTCATATGACTAATGATTATATTACCTGAATTCATTAAAGCAACACAATATATTGCAATCCATCAGCTCATATAAATATTTTGAAAAAAAGTCGAATGTTTAAATTGTGTTTTAAATTGTATGCTAAAAACATTGTTGAAATAGTTAATCAGCGATATATTTATCACTTCTTTTAGTTGTGACAGACCGGGTAGAAAATGGCATCCCGACTGTACTGTGGATATCTTTGATCCTATATGTGATATTTCACGCATGGCTGTCGAACAGGGTTCATCTTTAAAGTGAGTAAAAGTGTTCAAGCAACGTTACGTATTCACGTTTTGTTTCCAGTAAAATTTTGCTATATTATACGAGTAAATTGCACATCGTCAATATGATTAGCATATGCGATTTGACATAACAAATTCAATGCAAAAGAAATCATTCAACGGTAACAAAGAGTGAATATGAAGTAACAGAAAATAGTGGAAACTGAAATAGAACATTTTACACTTGTCTTGATATATTCGTACATTCAAAACGCATACACGTTGCTTTGAGACAACAAGAAGATATTGCAAAACAAATCACGAAAAAGGGAAATACTCTAACAACGAACACAAAAAGACAATATTAGGGGTTGAACAGATAATGAGTTTGGAGCATTAATTTATTGTGCACATAGTATTTTCATGGTAAACTATCTCGTGATATATGTTTAAATAAGTGATTACATCTTAAAGGAACTCGAACGTTTTCATGTTCACATTGTAGATAAACGACTTAGTATGTGTTAAATCGAACGTTTGATTCAGATTGCCACAGTGTCAATGATTTATATTGAACCGTTGTAAATGTACATAATTTATTGAGCAATACATATGATTTAATCATCTAAATCAGAAATAATCTAGACTGATGACAATAAATGTGTTATGGGCGTAATATTAGTTTGCGAAAACGCCGCCAGAAGGCGGGACCATTTGCCTTTTATGGCCATTAAATACTCTGACGATCTTCTGGTCAAACACCACTGGTTAGATTTTTAAATATTGTATCAGAAATGTTTCTTGGGTAGTCCTCTGCTAAAGTTGTTCAAGTGGTACTGCTCTGTTGAAAAACATGGCCAAAGGGAGCGGGCCAATTTTCCCTATATGGCTATATTGAAAACTTTGGAATTGTTGGATTTTCAAATACTTCCAAAGAAATGTTCCTTGGGTGGATGTCTCCAAAAGTTGCTCAAATGGCTGATTTTAAAATATGGTCTCCAGGGGCATATTTTCTTATATGGCTATTTTGAAAGAAACTACTGGTTGGATTTCGAAATAATTTCACAGCAATGTTGGTGGTGGATTATCAGCCAAAATTGCTCAAATGGTTACGGGCCGTTAGAAAAACAATGGCGGACAATTTTCCTAATATAGGTATATTTAAAACTTTGAAATTGTTCATGTCGAAAACCATTGCAAAGATTTCAAAATATTTTCACAGAAATGTTCATAAAGTAGTTATCTACCAAAACACGTTGAATTAGTTTGATCTGTTAAACAAGTCATGGCCACCAGAGAGCGGAGCCTTTCTCCATTACCACAAACTAAGGCTCTGGGACTTGCAATTTCAGGGGAGAAGATTTTTACAGTCATTTTGCTATTTAAGTCTATATAAACCATGTGATCCCCGTGGCGTGGTTGTAGCATATCAGGATTCTTTCGCTTATGACACTCCTTACTTAATTAGTGAAATATCATAGTTTAAGTAATCAGTAATACATATTAACATTATTCTGTGTGGTTGATCACATGAAATATATTTTCACTGTCGGTGCATTTGGCCTTAAAATGCATCCATTTATTACAAATACAATTCATCAAGGCACTATGTTGTTCATTGTGTTTGTTTCATTCATGCGTATCACAATTGTCAGGAACCTACATATCAATGATCAGAATCCATGTATATTATTGGACGGTTAACGTGTACCGTTTACCCAAAGATAATGCTTTTTAATTGTGAATGTTTAACAATTAATTTGGAATGATTTAAGAAGCAATAACTCTGTCAACATTTAGTGGTGTGTAACCAAAGTCAAACTTGACCAGTATTTTATGATATTTCACAAGTGTACCTAAACTAATTTGAATATGTGAAGCCTTTCATGAGTCATTGTCCAGAAACCGTGTTTTTAGGGGTCTAATCTCTGTCAACATTTAGTAATTTGTAACCACATTCGAACATGACCTGTTTTTTATGATGTTACACATATCTACCAAACAGTATTTGAATATGTGAAGCCTTTTTGAATTTCTTGCGGAAATCTTGAAAATCAACATACCGCCAGATCGGCGGACGGACGGACAGACAAGCTCAGTCATAAATACTCCCCCCCCCATAAACTTCGTTTGTGGGAGGTATCAAAATAAAAGTTAGTAAATTTAAAGAAGCCATATTACACTCCTGACTCAATTAATATACATGTATTTGGAATGAATACATTCGAAATAATGTGTCTGTTATAAAAACTCATCAGCTGCCATGGCACAAATTATAAAGTGTTACAGACATCTGTATTACATAAACAGTGTTAAAGCCACACAAAAGGTGAGTGGCAATCCAAAGACTGAACAAATACAACGATAATCGTACTATTTGTCAATGCGAAATAAAATAGTTATTTAACGGGTTTAATTATACACAAGGTTTCACATTTTGTGACAAAGATGTGGCTTATCTCAGAAGATTAAGTGTATATTGCTATACATGTTTGCAGTACATATTTAATAATTAAATTGTGTCATTGTTAAGCTTTCTGTATTTACAATGGCAAATGTACCACAACAAAAACATATTAATCAGTCTTTTTGTAATATACAAACAAATATATCAAAACAATAAGAAACTTCTGCGATATAGTGATGAAGTCAGCATCAATAAAATTATGTCGGTGAAAAAGGTCGGCTCAGAAAAAATAGCGCTGACTATTTTTAATATGAAAAAGCAATTGATGACATTTTTTAGAAAACCGTGGTTTGATGAAACGAATAATATAACACGTCAATAATGGTTCCAGGAATATTAAAAACAATAGCAACTCCATTACAATTACGATTAAATAATTCTTTCCTTAAATTTTCACGTACACAGACTTTAAACGGTGGCCGACAATTGACCAGAACAATCGAATCGCAATGCTTCTCACCAAACAGCTGGGTTTGTGCCTAACACACAAGTGTATTTAGCTAATTGTTCTTACCATTACACATTACTTTGGTATGTTTACAAGTTACTTGTTTAAAGATTGTTGTTTAAATTAAAATATGTCATAAAACGTCTTAACTGGAGCATCTGCACTTAATGAGTTCAAGTATTGTTACAAGAAAATCTTCATCAAAAAAGTCATTAAAAAGTCATGATGCCACCGAGGTTCGAACATAGGCTTCCGGGTCAAAAGTCAGTCGCGTCAACCTCCGGTCATTCCAATTTATATATGAACGTGTATTGTTATTAAATGTATAGGATTCTCGTTTTTTAAACAATTTAAACGAAAACAGCAAAAATAGCTCCAAATTATTCATTCGCTTCTAGTTACAAACGCTTTACAATTTGATGTATTTAACCTGATGATTACGCATTAACGAAGTGGTATTTCCAGTATATTTCTATGTCAGTAGTGCTGTTTCTTTCCTGTATGCACATTATTGATTAAATCATTGTCCATTTGCCAACATGCTTATAATGAAAACGAAATCAGACAAGGAAAATATGTCTGTGGTAGTCAACGTTTATATACCTAGGAATTCATAAACCACAAACTGGTTTGGAAGAGGTAAAATATAATGAATGAAATCCGTTATCTGTAGCCTTACGGAGTAGTGGTCGATGTTGCAAGTACGCATGTATTGGAGGTTTTAATTGTGCAATTGAAAGCAATTTTGAAATTGCATTACTTGCTTCATGCAATACTAAGGAGATTTTCGTTTTAAAATTCCTTTCAATTTTCATCAAAATACGATGACTTATGTTTTACTTTGCACCCATATGTTTAGTTGGTGCATCGAATACAATGCTATTGCATGACTGTACTTAAGGTCTAGTGAATTTAACGACAGTGATAAACGTTCATAACACAATATATATTAAAATATAACTTTTAACGTATTTTATTCTACTATTATCTTACTAAAGGTTGTGTATTTTGTTAAACGTTTTATAACTAATTACAATATAGTGAGATTCAGTTACCTACCTCGAAAAGGCATTTACTTTAAATCACTTAATATGTTTTATGTTTAATGTTCCATTTCCTAAGTATATGCCCACGTAGATTTGATCATAATTCCTTGACTCGTATTCAGCACACTCAAGGCATCCCATTATCACGACCAATTACAGTATCTTCTGTTTGTCCTACAAGTTGATGTTAAAATGCCTCTGTAGTCAAGGTATATTGACAATGAAATCATGACTCGAATTGAAGCTTCCTTGTTCAGATCGTTGGCTGTATTTTCCACGACTGATACATTGTGCAATATGATTTTAATTTGGTTACCAGGGATATTTTGCGTTGCATGTAAGTTCCTCTAACTTTGTTTGTATTGTCACTTGTTCCAATTTATACCCCATTAAACAGACATATTATTTTTATTTAAACTACGTACAACACAATTGTGTTTGTTAGACCTTGTAATAAAAAACCACCAGTTTGTTTAGTGATTAATTTGTTTCTATACAAAAGCATAATATATAAAATGTTTGTGTATAAAGTCAAATATTCATTAATTAAATAAGATCAAGATAAATAGCTATGAATGTATATAAAATGATACAATTCGGGCGTTGTTTCATATGGAAAATGTCATTTAAACTATACGTGAAATTAAAATCTAACTTATTTGCTATTATCGAAAAGCGTTAAATCATAAAAAATAATACGTAACGTTAGAATGACGCATTTTATTTGACAATATTTTATTTTTAGCATTGGCAGTTGCTCAATGTTCAACAGCTGCACCAATCTCTGAGATATGGGTTCAAACAGGAAATCCTGTAACACTGAACTGTTCTCGACCCGCAGACGCTGGCTCTGTATTTTTGGACAGAAATAACATGACCATCGGTGGTGTTTCCTTTAGTGGTTTGAAACTTTGTGAAGTCATGGGTGCTCTAAGAAACACTAGCATCTACAACACAACCTGTTTAGGGAACACTGAACTGTATGTAACCATTTTCCACGTTAACAGATATTTGCATAATTCAATGATGCACTTTCATTGGCATAATGGAACAAACGACGTTGATATTTGTAACATATTAATCAACGTTTACGGTGAGTATCAAAAAGAACGATACATTGTAAACATTTACCAATACACCAGAAATCATAATAATTTATCTGAATTTTTTATGATAAAATGTCGAACATTTACCAATACACATGCAATCATAATAGTTTATCAGAAATTTTTATGAAAATATGTCAAAACTTTACCCATACAATTGAAATCATAATAGTTGATCAAAAACGTTTATGATAACATGTAAAACATTTACCAATATACACGAAAGCATAATAGTTTATCATAAATGTGTATGATCAAATGTTAAAATTAGAGACAGAATATTAATCGTTAATGTTCACTGTGTATATTACTAGTTTCAATTTGCGTGTTGAATATCTTACAATAAGGACCGGTTCTTAGTATCGAAACACTTGAAACAGGTGAAACAATTAAATGTTTGAACAATTAAACATTACAATCAACATGTTAACGCTTAAACTGTTAATATAATGTCATGTAAAACAGAACACATGTTAAGTAAATATATCATTTCGTCATGCTATTATGATTCGTAGACGGTATGATTAATTCTACAGGCTATACATGTGCATTTAGTATACATTACGCTGTTATAAATAACGAATATGTACTAACTGTTTAAGATAGAACCTCCAACTACACCAACGATTGCCAACAGAAGGGCCTGGTATGTGTCTGTGCCTAACGCTCTCAGCTGTTTTGAGGGAGACACTCTGTATTTGAATTGCTGGTGCAGTGGGGGCTTTCCAGTTGTGAGCGTTGCTTGGTTCGTAGGAGGGAAGGAAATTACATCGACTTTGCAAGAGTGCGACAGAACAAATATGACTGCGTGTTCTTTAACAGCAACACACACATTTAACGTAACACTTGAGGACGATGAAAAAACATATTATTGTCATTGTTGGTTAAGTACACGTCCACAAGAAAGAGAAGTATCATATGTTCACTTGTACCTTTACAGTAAGTACATTCATTTTAAGAATTATTTCAATTTCGTACTTGTTGGCATTGTAAGTATCTAAACCAAAATAACGTATGAATTATTATGCGCTATATACAGGAAAGTATGTATGATATATATTTTATTCATGTCAACTTTAATTATGTAACTTCGAACTGTCTATTTAAAGCTTCCCCATTTCTGTGAATTTTTACTGCTTTAGTGAAGCCTTCAAAACCAGTTCTGAAGACGTTCAACCGTACTACAGAAGGTGTTCCGGCCGTTATCGGGCAATATGAAACTTCCGGATTCAAACCATTCCACTCGTTCTCACTGACCATGAGTTTCGGAAACATAACCAGGATTATACCCGGACCTGTAATTAATGCACCAACCTTTGCTACATTTTCCGCCTTTGAGATGTTCCCTGAGATAACACCCACACGTGCTGATAATGGCCAAACTCTCTCCTGTACTGTTCGGCACGACGCCCTGCACGGGTACCTCACATCATCCGTACTCATAAATGTCCTCTGTAAGTTCGATGCTACATTTATATACGAATACATTATTTTGCAGATAAGCAATACTTTTACTCAAACTTCAAAATTGTGATTTAGCCTAATCACTTATGAAGCAGTTCTTTCTAAATTAATACGTATGTACATATACTTATCTTATGGTAATTTTCAGTTAAACCCCTAAGTGCTACCCTCCATGGCAACAAGGTCATCATCGCAGATGGACTAAATACCCTGACCTTAACCTGCACATCAGGTACCGCAAACCCTGTCTCTTCCATTAAGTGGAGTTTCAACTCAATACTTTCAACACCACCCGCGGTAAAACATGAACCTTCCGAATATGGCGGAAAAGTGGCACTTAGCACAATTACTTTTACGCCCACGAGACATGATGCCGGGAAAAATGTAACATGTGCAGCAAGTAATGAGGTGACCTTAGACGATCCAATAGTCGTCTAAGTAACACTAGACCTGCAATGTTCGTATTATTATTAAGATTTCTACATGTGTAATAAATGTTCAGTTATACGGAACTTAAAGTCGGTTATAGTAATCATACACAAACGCGTAAAACGGTTATATTGTATTTCTTGGGAAAATATGGTCATTAACTATTGATATAGATACAACGATTTTGTTTTGATTGATATAACATAAAGTACTATAAAAAAAACTATTAAAAGGAAAATAAAGGTTTAAATGAACAGTGCATGTATTTGTTGCTTTACGTTTGTATTGCTGTTCATTGCAACATGTGTGTCCGCGTTTGGTTTTTGATATTTCAACGACAATTAAACACCACATCGGACAAGTCCCTTTTAATTGCTTCTACAATATTCACTTTATTTCAGTTTATCCAGATGTCACAGTTATATCTCAAAATACCTCAAGTTTGGCAAGGGAAACAACGTTAATGTGCAATGCCTCAGGTCTACCAGCAACATACGTATTCAGCCAAGTATGGACACAGGAATGGCCCGGGTATGGTCGAGTTAGAGACTGGACGGGTAATGGTGGCACATTGACATTAGATCAGCTGACATACGCGCATTCGGGGTTGTACGGTTGTTCTGCTAGTAATGGAATCTTGGTCAACGGAACAGACGCATTCTTCTCAAAAGGATCTGGATACCTGCTCGTGAAAGGTATTTCGTATACGTTTATGAAATCACTAATTTACTATCGTTCAACTTAAATACATTTTTGATTTAAAATGTATTTTTCTTTCTTTTGTAACATATGCTGTCGTTGTTCGTAGATCATATAATTATTTTGTATATTTATGATACTATATGTCCAACTTAGAGTAAGGGAAAGGTCAAAGTGAGGTTGAGTGCTATGGTTGGATTAAGAATGGCTCCCGCATCAATTTATCCCGGAGGAATAAACTATAATGGGCACATAATCAACGATATAAGTATGTGATGCGTACAAGTTATAGAGTAATGTAAGCATTACAGACCCGTATGTTCAACATTATAATTCACGTGAACCTTCATTATTTTATCTTGTGTTTTTGTTACAGACGCCCCCGTTATTACTGCCCCACATGTGGATATTGGAAAAGCACTCAGAATTGCAGGTGAACTTGATGGAAATGTATCAGTTGTCGTAAATGTGTTTTCCAATGGTGGCAATATAAATGCCTCCGTATACTCTATTGTTAATGGAACAAGAGGAACTTCTAGATCAGTTACATTTGAAAGGTCATCAACAAACGTTCTGTTGCCTGTTTTCAACTACAGCGTTCATACAGTTGGCATTTTGGTTAACATTACTATGCCCGTTAACTCTATTGCCGACTTTGGAGATCACGAGGTTGAAATTAAAAATTCCATTGGACAAAGAAGCATCCGGATTCACATTGAAGCACAAGGTATATTTCTGTTTCTTAGACAATACTGTAAACTTTGCACTTCACTAATGGTATAATAATATTTTACAAATCCTTCTTCATGCGTATCGAAATGCTTATGAAAACGATACATTGAGCATATTAAACAATGGACATGTGGCAAACAGCGTAACGTTTAATATTAACGTTGGCATGTCCAGGTAGAAGTTTAACAAATTGAATATCTTATTTGAACGTTACACATGCATTTTAGTAACTAAATTAATGTTATAAATCTACAAAATTAGAACCTTTGTGTCTTTGATTTGTCCATAATAGTGTGTTCACTATTAAACAGGACCGCCTGAACCCCCATACAATATTGTGATAAAAAACGAAAGTAGTGACGTGGCGTCAGTGGCATGGCAACAGGGCTTCCACGGTGGTTTTCCACAGACATTCGTTGTGCAAGCAAGCACAGATGGGGATATTTGGCAAAATGTCACGAACATTTACGGTGGAATGGAATATATTGGGGCACATGTAAATACCACCGCACCTGGACTGCGGCCAGGAAAGCTATACCTCTTTCGTATATTTTCGTATTCCATAATGGGAAGGAGTAACTTTTCTGAAATTAAATATCTGGTGACCACAAAACTCCTAGGTATGTTTTCTATAATGTGCCCAGCTATCCATTGCATTTGACATGCCGAAATAATATTGCAATTAAAATTTCACCATTAGAGCAATGGTAAGCTTATACATGTTCATAATTTATTTTTCATGAACATTTACTACTTTATATGTTAAGTTGTACTTTGAAAAGTATTAAAATATTTTGTTTATGCTGGAAATACATTGTGAATTTGTAAATTTATGCCTTTAGATTTAAATTTATTTTTAAACTGACGTGTGTTTATTTTGCCAAAATGTTCATATTTATCAGACACAAACACATGGTCAGTTGCGGGGATCATCGTCACAATTGTTGGTGCACTGGCAACCGTTGTAGTTATCATGATCGTTATTGGCTTTATCAGGCGGCATTATCAACGCAAACTAAAAGGTGTTTTTCAAGTTGAACCAGTCCAAAACATATGCAATAATTGTATATAACACTTCTACGGATAGTGTATCCGATACAAACTACTATTTAATATGTTACAAGTAAAAATAATATAACAAAAAAATACAAAAAATAATACACAATTACTTAAACATAATGCGTATGATGTGTCTACAGATCAGTGTATTTGACGTATAGTTCAGTGAAGCAATGGATGAATTTATCAGAGACAAACTAGCCACGAGTGTATATAATTAAATGTTAATATTGCTTATAAAATAGTATTTACATTTGTTTTCAGGATCAAGCAAAATCAAGTAAGTCGTCGAATATATTTGCTATTACAGTAATGATATTGTATTCAGATTCACTATTTCTAAAACATTATTTTTTCGATAGTCGCTGTTCCCTTAACTGTGTAATATATAACATATTCACAGGAGTGAAAGTGTTGTACGGAGCACTGGTGAACAAGACGGACAGGTGAACGAGGAAACGTATGAAACCGTTGGTAAGCAACTGTCCGTGATATGTAGTTTAAAGACAGATATATTTCATTAACATTACGATAAATACACACCAAAACAGCCGCTTGTTTATTCATAGTATGTCTTTAGAACTTGAAATCATTCCATGCATTTATTCTTGATGTACATTGTATTAGGAATAATTATAATCTCGGAAGTAAATTCGCATTTACATTTATCAAGCAAAAGATGCTTTAGACAACGGATTTGCATATTGACATTAACTTGTTGTGCGCTTTGCACGTCCCATATAAAGGATGCTACGAATTTGTTTTGTTCTGTTGCTGTCGATTTCTTTTTCATGTTTAGAAGCACCATGTTACAAAAGTATTTTTCATATTGCAGACAGAATCAATCGGTATGTATCATCATTTTGTAATATAAAGATTATGAAATATGTTATTATGATTATTAAAAGAAATAATAGTGCACAATGCGCTGATATCGCTACTGAATATGAGTGGTGTTAATTTGATTCTCGTGCATCTAGGGATTCATCCTACTATGAAACCATAGAAAATAAAGAAGCTAATGAGGACAGCGCGATGCCTGATGTCATCTTGCCACATATTAACGGTAATTTCAGTTTATAATATATGTCTCATTGCTAACTCCAAATGAGCACACTCGCTTGTAGCCGTTTAGTATTTTATGGTGTTATAATATGCATTATGCTTTTATAACAATTGAATAATCGACTTAAGTTCAGTAAGAAAGAACACCGTCTTTAAAAGATGACAAAAAAGAAAGAATAAGTGACAATGTGCAATTTATTATGCATGTTCCATAATACCAAAATGATCTAAAACGATGCAAATAAATGAGTTTGTTGTTGCGGTATTCGATGATGCTAAACAATAAAATGCATGTGTTCTATAACTATTTTTTATTATGTTTTGGTTTCCACAAAAACGGTACATATTACCCATATTGGGCAACCTTCATGCATTACCACAAACGGCTTAACACCTTCCAAGTGCTGAAGTTGAATATGTTCTCATTTTCGGTAATTGAATGTATACAATAATTACTGATCAGTGTTTTTGTAATCTACGAGGAAGTAACATCTTTAAATAAAGCTAACGTGGTCCCTTCTGAAGCACATTGAAATCAGATTCCTGTTGACCCGACAAAGTTACATTTTGCCCAAGTGGACAACAAACATACGCATGCTATGTACATTGTAATTTAAAATGTAGAACTCTTTAAATAGACGAATTACTTAATCTTTAAAACTCACAACTCTCAATTTAACAACATCCCTTGTCAATCCCCCAAAAACATATGTTTACTAGTTTTTTTTCTGATAATTCAAAAAGTAATTCACACTGCATAAACACACGCATGTATCATTTGTGTAGCTTAAACTATAAGTTGTATAACACCTATACAAGGCAAACAAAAACGTAATCATCAATACATATGAGTGACTGTTCATTACACGCGAATACAATTGTGTGCGTTACGTCGTTCTTTCCGTTATTATTTGAACTTTCATGTAAATAATGTAGCAAAGATTGAACAAACAGTTTGTTGAAAATTTACATCATAGACAATAGTGTTCAAATACAAAGTATAAGTGTTCATGTAGAATCTTTCAGGTCAATTAATTTCCAAATAAGCTGATAAAAGTGACTATATAACTTGAAAGCAGACACATAACCATGAACATGTCGAAGGAAACACTAAAATATCGAATAAATCAACAAGTATAAGTGTCGACTTTTGCAATGTTTAGTAGTGTTGTGTATTTTAAAACAACTGTCAAGTCTATGTCTGTACATGTATTGGAGTTTCCGTATGTACAGTCGAAAACTAGTATGTGATTAAACAGTAGCCATTTATGCGTTTTACAACAATGGTTCTTATTTACTATTCTTCCAGTTTAAATCAAAGTATATGGTAATTAATGTTATCGGGTTATTTTAATTTATGTCACTATGTCTGTTTTAAGATCGATCGTACACTCTTTAATTAAGTGCGAGCGATATGTATTTACCGATAAAATACACACAATAAGTAAATGGCAAGAACTAAAGTAAGTGTAAACGAAATACGCGTTTGTACATGCAAGGAAAATACCCGTTTTATTTTACATATCAATCAGAAAATTGTTATTTTAGTGGAAGTTATCACCCAAAGTAAAGCATTGGAAATACAGTTACTAAATAATTATTAGCAATGATTATCAATTGAATCTCCATGAACGAAAACCGATTTTGCACTCGATCGAAACATTCCGCCGTGTTTACTATCACTGTTGCACTGTTATAAGTACTACTCTCCCGTTCGTCGGCGTCAGCGTATCCGTCGCCATAATGCTCTGGTTAAGGTTTGAGTGCAACAAGTCCATATCTCTGTAACTACTACATATATTCAATTGAAACGTCACACATGTCTTCGGGGTCATCATGTGAGATCACTGACTAAGGCCTATAAATGTGACCTGCAGTTTAGCTGAATTATATCCCTTTTTGTATTTAGACATTCAGGTTAAGTTTTCGTGCAACAACTTCATATCTCTATAACTACTACAGATATCCAATTGCAACTTCACACATGTCTATAAGGTCATTATATAAGGTAACTGACGAAGGCCCATAACTCTGACCTTGAATTTAGCAGAAATATGTCCCTATTTGTTCTTAGAAATTCCGGTTATATTTTGCGTGCATCAACTCCATATCTCTATATAACTACTACAGATACTCAAGTGAAACTTCACACATGTCTTCTGGGTCAATATATATGGTCACTAACCAAGGCCCATACTTCTGACCTGCCGTTTAGCAAAATTTTACTCCTTTTTGTACTTAGACATTTCAGGTTAAATATTAGCGTGCAACAACTTCATATCTCTATATCTGCTACATATATTCAATTAAAACTTCACGCATGTTTTCAAGGTCATCATATAAGGTCAGTTGCCAAGGCACATAACTGTGACCAGCATTTTAACATAACTATGCCCTTTTTTATAGTGATAAAGGCCAACTCTGACAAAGCGGTTGAATAGTCGAGCGCGCTATCCTGAGACAGCTCGTGTACTCTTTGAAATATAATTGATCTTATTGACAAAGAAATCTCGCCCTTAAATCTTTAAACATAGGGCATTCTACATAGGATATTCCGTTTTGACTTGTTTCAATTACAAACTCTGCAGATTATCTCATCTCTAGCAATATTATAATACCGACCCCTTTCTATTTCGAGTTCATGGTGTCCGGATCTGAATTGCGAGACACAATGTCTGTATTTTCGTATGTTTAGAGTGTCAATGTTGCTTTCATGACCATAATTTGATTTGATTTGTTTTTACACATTAAGTTTCGGTGAATTGTCTATAGTTTCCGTCCATGATTGAATATATTGATATCTTAAGTGCCTCGTAAAGTCGTATACGATTTTGTTATTTTGCGCTATACATGTATATCCGTTATTCCAAACGTATCCAAATCCGTGTTCATGTAACAAACGTTTGATCTCCATTACCGAATTCAAATCTACTGAGTCTTTGGTTTCCAGCTAGTAGTTATAACATTTTCGAGCATATCAAGAGTCTGGCTTTTTAATATTTTAAACCAGTATTTCACACACTTTATTTGCGCATTTATAACTAACGGGTAACGTCCACAATCTCCGAGCTTGACAGCATTTGGTGTTCTTTCATTGAGACATGCGTATCTTTTAAAAGCATAACGCTGTATTTGTTCTATGCAGTCTCTATGTTTAAAGCCTCACAATTCACAACCGCAAAGCAAAATTGGCACGACTTTGAAATCAAACAGCTTGAATAAAATAGAATTTGGTAATTGACCACATAGACGAAAGGATACTGTTTAAGGCCCTTTAGCCTGTTATACTGGTATCTGCTGCCATATTGGTAAGCGAGAGCGATGAAGAAAACGAGACTCCGACGTATGTAAAAGACTGTACCACAGTTCACAATTTACCGCCATAGTACCACATCTCATTTGATGATGGGCGTCCACCGTTTTTGAATACCACAACGGTTGTTTTCTGAGTGTTCACGGTTAAATAAAAATCAGCGCAAAAATCATGCAGTAAATCAAGTTGTCTTTGGAGTCCAGCTATTGTATCTGACAGTAATGCAACATCATCAGCGTTTAATGCTGAATATTTCAATATCACAAGGTTTTAATTGAATCCCTCGTACTCCTTTATTTTGAAAGTAAACAATAAGTTCGTTGATATATAATGTAAACAATTTTGGCGAAGCCAAACAGCCCTGTTTCAGACATATTTAACACTCGAAATGATCGGTTAATCCTTTGCTGGTACGAACACAGGCTTTGACAGTTTTATACTTTCCTCGCTACACATGCAGGAGGTTACTTTTGACATTCAAATGTATCAAAACTTCCCATAATTTATCTCTTCACCCAGAATCAAATAAGGGTTTAAAGTCAACAAGCGCCACAAACAGTTTCCTGCTTTTATGCGATAAGGTTTTTTATATCAAGGTCTGGAGAACAAATGCATTGTCAGTTGTCGCATATCCCGCTCTAAATCCCTCTTGGGACTCGTCTAGTTTAGAGTATACATTTGCAACAAAGGTCAAACGTCTATTAATAATGTTTGTGAATATTTTACCAAATATGTTAAGAAGCGAGATTCCCTTATAATTTGACGGCACATTTATATTACTTTTTGTGTGGATGGGAATTATTATTGCAGTGCTCCAGCAATCTGGGTATATGCCCGTCGAAATAATTTGTTAAAATAGCTCCTGCATAATTGGCAAAACAGTTTCATGTGATTGGATGAAAAGCTCCGGCCGTATTCCATCTGGTCCGGCACTTTTTGATGCGCTTAAACTTTTGACACTATTAAGTATTTCTTCTTCCGTTATTTTAGCATTGAATATAGCATCTTCTATTTCGCTTAGCTCATCATTGAGAGCATTAATCTGGATACCTATTTCCTCTATATTTGAGTTAAACAATGCCTCAAAATGTTCCAACCATTCGCTTTCGTCTTCCTGCTAAAGTTTAGATGTTTTTCTAAAATGAACTCGGACAATTAACACTTTTTACAAATTCATCGAGTTGTGTGTTATAAAATTGATATTTCTCTTTATCACTTTCGTCTTTGAAACGACGTTTTGATTCGATGTACAAGTTGAAGTTTGCATCAGTTCTAAACTTGCGGAACGTTCTGAGAGCTTTGAGTTTTTCTGACTTGAGGCTTCGACAAACCGGATCAAACCAAGGGGGTCGGTATAGGGAAGCATCAGATATGCTACTTTTGTGAATACAGCATTGTAAACAATTTTTAAATTCACTTTATTTTTAAATAATATATTTACTTTAATCCAGCAAAGGTTAGATAGTAAACTTGTAAATGAACTATGAATATGTGACTTGCAAAATTTACTTTGTATAACCTTTCTAACCTACGTGTAACATAACTCACGAATTTGTCAAACCTTTCCTCCATTAAACCTTGGTTTAACTGGACACGAACAAATACGTCTTCTCGCCTTGAGTGAACAGCAAAGAACGCAGAGCTACACCATCATCTCTATGACGTAGCAAGGTCAAGGTTACGACATTAAATTTGTCTGATGACTACTACTTACTTTGTATCTAACTGTTGGCGTTTTTGATCCTGATTCACTTTACTTAGATAGTTAACTGTTGTATTGTATTGTATGGTAACACGTTCAAATGCGTGATACACTTCATTTAATTACTTATAGGCGTCTTCTTAAGACACTCACAACCACTAGGGTTTCATGATTGGTTTGTTAAGAGGTCTACATCATGCAACAACATGCCGATTGCACCCAATACGGATGATTTAAATACTACAGACAACAAGTTTATAACTCATTTTACTGTGAGATATGTGCAAGCATTAAAACAGTTGACTTACATAAAACGTGATTTGTTCGATGAAAAACAATGGCAATCAAATTCAGGATATTTACCGCGTGTTCGTTTCTAAGCTGCTGTTTTCCTTATACAAGCAAGTATTCAAATATAGAATAAACCCTTATTGAAACGTTTAGCTTAGATTATATTACGCACTGCCTATTTAATGTAGACGATTTTAACGCTTATTTAAAAGCACGGATTTTATATGTTCATGTAATAAATACTCAGCTTATTCACGTTTCCAAATTAGGCAATGAAGGTTATGTAAATACATGGTATACATATTACCGTAATTTGGTAAATTTTCATGTTTAACCAAATGTTTCGAAGAAAAATTTCGGTTATTAGATTGGGGTTTGTCGTTGGACAGGCGGGCGTTCGGGCGAGGTGGCGGAGTCAACGTTTCCGCTCTCTAACTCGAGAACGGATTGAGCTATTGTAATGAAACTTCATACATTAGATACTTAAATCGAGACCTCGCTTGGAATTGCATATGGGTTGGGCGGTATCAAGGTCAAGGTCACTGTTACTAAAAATGGACAAACGGTTTTCGCTCAATAACTTAAGAACGCATCGACATCTTCATACATATATACCTTATATTGAGACCTCGCTCGGGATTGGATATGGGGTGGGCGGGGTTAGGGTCAAGGTCACCGTTACTAAAAATAGAAAAATGGTTTCCGCTCAATAAATTGAAAACACATAAAGATATTTTAATGATACTTTATATGTAGGTACCTTATATCTAGACCTCTCTTTGGATTGCATTTGGGAATGGTGCGGTCAAGGTCACCATTACTAAAAATAAAATACAAAATAAAACAACATCGGTTTCCACTCAATAACTTGAGAACGTATTTGGATATTTTAATGAAACTTCATATGTATATACCTTATGTTGAGACCACGCTTTGGATTGCAAGGTTGTCATTGCTGTTACCATTTTCTACCCAGATGTATGACCTTCACCTTAAACTCAGAACTTTCTTTCAGTATTATGCATTTTATTCGAAAAAGTTGGTTTTCGTGGAATTCCCACGTGTCTTGTGTTTGCTATTGTTTTGTTATTAAACAAATTATGCCTTTTGAAACTATTGACAATTTTAAAAGCGATAGCACACCACAAAATCATTTGCATTAAGAACATATAATATGGATGCACATTCGGTGATTAAAACCAATATACATAACGCCATGTTGCTTTACGTCATGTTGTGATATTTGATACCGTTTGATGATGTTTTTGATGCTCTGCCATTAAATATACCTGTCAGAATGTTGGTCCTTTACAAGTGACCTAACATTATGACCCCAGAGACATATGCATATGGTATGGGTGGTGTCAAGGTCTAGGTCACTGTAAAAATATAAAAACGGTTTCCGCTCAATCAGTTGAGAACGCATCGAGATTTTTAAATAAAATTTCAAACATATATACCTTTTATCAAGACCTCGCTTGGAATTGCATATGGAGTTTTTGGGGTCAAGGACAAAGTTACTAAAAATAGTAAAACAGTTGTTGGTCAATAACTTAAGAATGCATGGATATATTTTACTGAATATTCAATCATAGATACCTTATATTGAGACCTCGTTCGGGATTGGATATGAAGTGGGAGGGGTCAGGGTCAAGGTCACCGTTACTAAAAATACAAAAATGGTTTCCGCTCAATAAATTGAGAACACATAAAGATATTTTAATGAAACTTAATATGTAGATACCTTATATCTAGACCTCGCTTTCGATTGCATATGGGATTGGTGGGGTCAAGGTCACCACTACTAAAAATAACAAATATTATAACAAACACCGGTTTGCACTCAATAACTTGAGAACGAATTTAGATATACTAATGAAACTTGTTATGAAGATACCTTATATTGAAACCTCGCTTTCGAGTGCAAGGTTATCATTGTAGTTACCATTTTCTAACAATAGGTGTATGACCTTCACCTTGCCCCCAATACTTTGTTTTCGTATTATGCTGACTTTTATGTATTTTTTCGAAAAAGTTGGTTTTCGTGGAATTCCCACGTTTCTTGTGTTTACTATTGTTTTGTTATTAAACAAATTATGCCTTTTTAAAACTATTGACAATTTTAAAAGAGATAGCACACCACAACATTATTTGCATTAAGAACATGTAATAACGATGCGCATTCGGTGATTTAAACCATTATACATCACGCCATGTTGCCTTACGTCATGTTGTGATATTTTTATACCGTTTGATGATGTTTTCGATGCTCTGCCATTTAATATACCTGTCAGAATGTCGTTCCTTAGCAAGTGACCTATCATTATGACCCCAGAGACATATGTAAGGTTTCAAGTGAATACAAAATCGCTTTACTGGGAACAACCAGTACTGGACACTATTCTGAGGTACCCAAGAGCCAAAATTGAGCTGTGATACTTGTTCGCGCTCCTTGCAGTGGCTGAGTCCAAACTCGTCTCAGGCATGGCAAGGCCTGGTTAACTAAAATTCTCACATGCGTGACGAATATACCCTTACGATATGGTCTTGTCCATTTGAAAGAAATGGACTCAAAGAGAATGCTTTAATATATTAATGTTTAACAGATTGTAAATAAGGTTTTGTAATTTATTTTTATGTTATAATTAGACGATGATTTTAGTGATTATTATTATACAAATTATTATGTAAATGTTCAGCATACACATTTTTGGGTTTTATGCATCTCGGCTGAAAATGATATAAACAAATTTAAGTTCAATAGGGGCCAAAGTTCTGTCAACATTTAGTGGTTTGTACCCAAAGTCGAAATTCACCTGTATTTTATGATGCTACACCTATGTACCTAAAATATTAAGTAAGTGTAGATATTATCCAGAAATCGTGTTTTTCGGGATTTTAAGTAAGAAAGGGATAATAAATCAACATTTAGTGGTGTATAACTAAACTTGAAACTGACCTGTATTTTATTATATTAAACATATTTTGTCAAACATATTTCCTTCGTTCAAGCCTTTCATGAGTTATCATCCGGAAACAGAGTATTTGGAAAATTTTGAGATCAAAAGGGACCATAACTCTGTCAACATTTAGTGGTTTGTAACCACATTCGAACTTGACCTGTATTGTGTGATATTACACATATGTACCTTAAATAATTTAAATTATGACTTGAGATTTATTGTCCGGAAACTATGTTTTTATAATGTTTAATGATTTCGCTTCGTATTTAAACGAATTGTTTAAAAACAAATATAAATCATATCACTTGTTGAAATGTTTCTTTTCAAAAGGTACATGTATAATGCATTAATCCTTTTGACAAATGTGTGTCAAAAAGAAATTTCAGTCCATTAGGCGAAAATATACATATTCGCCTTCACAAAAACATCAAGCGTATCAAGAAAAGTAGTGGTGAAATGTTTATAAAATTTACATTTTCGTGAATCAAATTAATTGACTTGTGTTAAAATATCTGATCAAAGTGAATAAAAAGAAGTCGACTTAGCGAAAAACATAAATTCCGTAGGAGGGTACCTACCGATGAATATTGTTAAGCTTTACGAGGCATACTTTTCAATCCATTGTGTATGAGTTCTTTATTTCTAAAATAACATGAAATTATGGAAAAGACATGATCAGCTAGTTTAGAAATGTTACATTCCATATTGCTTCCTTGTCTGACTATTAAAATGAATTACCTATGTTAGTGGAGCACTTGTTTGTGTAGCTTAACATTAATTTTCACCGCTAGCTATATATCAAACTAATTACATAAATATATCATTGCAATATCACATTACATACATCCACATAGAGCTACATGTATGCTTATAAATGATTAATTTATAAACGTACAGATAGTAGTTTAATTACATATCGTATAGTAAGCAGTTGCATATAACTAACAACAAGTATCCCTATATCCTACGTAAGAATATTGCATCGTTAATTGTTTGATTACCTTGCCCATCAAAAATAAGGTTTCGAAAACATATATAGTTTGACTCACAAATTTGAAACAGTCATATTGTTTTAATGTGAACAAATGCTCAACTAAAATAAGTCATTCGTTATAATATTATGACCAGGAAGCAATACGGGTAAACATATCCAAATGTAAAAAACACCCCAAAACCAAGTCTTTGAGAGAGCCATATTTAAATGACATAACCTATTGGTTTTAATGACGAATACAACGAAAATGCATCTCATTTGGAAACAGTCATTCAGAATATGCATTCGAGAATTCACAATGAACACATGTTTTCTATTAAAGTATATTCATGTACAGTACAGTTTTAGTGTATTTGTGTATAGAAACAGTCGCTGTTGATCAAATATGTTTGAATTGCTTTGTATAAAATGTTGATTTTGTAAATATTAAGAATACACCTCTCCTTTAAGCCGATTATATGTTATGGTAAAATACATTAATTCGCACACTTTTAACAATACACAATAGCAATAATTATTAGAAACAAACATACATTGCGTTATGTGCTTAAACATGTTCAAAACATTACCATCTGCGACCAGCTTTAAAACCACCACACGTTAGACAATGACAATGGTCTGTTTATAATAACTAGTGCATATTGTATTTTTATTTAGTCGAGGATAACATACGAAAATATCCGATACACATAATACTGCAGATTTACCGGACAGTGATCATTACACTGATTATGCCGTGCAACATAGAACACATGTACGTATTACTTACATTCATACATTTATGTAAACCGTTTACAGTGACCAACAGCCAGATAGTCCTGACTGCCAACTCATCTGTCCAGGCTGAGCACTCATAGATGAAACTCACATGTACTCTACCAGCCAATGTGTCACAACTTGTCTTCTGGACAAGAAGAAGTTCTAGTGCACCAATAGAGAAAAACGCATATGCAATGACGACGCATTTATTGTCCAACGATCTATGTTTTACTTCACATGTCCTACTTCCCAGTTACAAGGAGTGTAGTTGCAGTTCCCGAGAGCATACGTGCGTTATTAAGAACCTGACACGTGACCAGGACGGAGATAAGTGGTGGTGCAGTGCTCATGATTATGATTTTGCACTGAAGATGGTCAGCAATAATGTGACTATCCAGATATTCAGTAAGTAGCGTTTCGTTATTGTGCTTCCCGAAATATCTAAGGGGGAGCATATAATCGCCGCTTTGTCTGTCCGTCCATCCGTCATGCCGTCCGTCCTTTCCGTTTTCTTGTCGGAGTAGTCCTCAGCAACTACTGGCCATAATTCAATGAAACTTCTTGGGAAGCTTCATTAGTGCGATAAAGTGTGCGCTGAACCAGGACGTTCCGCTTCTGTGATTGATTTACTTCTGTAATCAGAGCTTCTGTGTCTGCTGCACTCATATTATCTGCTAAAATAAGTTATTTCAACTTATTTGTGTATCAAGTATGTTCGTTTTGACAACATGCAACTGAATATATATTATATAAGGAGAAGAACTATATCATACTACATGTATGTATTTCGTTCTAATCATATTCAAGCATATATATACATATATTATTAAATGTTTCATGTTTCGAAATTGTACATTTGCATGCTTGTTTGAAATAAAATAAGTTTAAACTAAATAAAAGTTTACATATAGCATTTTTATCGTGACAAATGGTGGTGATTTTATCTCGGCAGTAAAAAGCGCCAAACTATATGCAAACCTGACTGTTTTTGTTTGTTTTGTTCTTAGCATTTTCTTCACAACAAAGCTAATAAACGTGACCAACTGCAGACCAATTAAAACAATTTTGAAAGCAAACTCACACATATAAATTAAAGACTTCAGTATGAATTTTAAAGCTCAGCAATTAGAGAGAATCCATAGGATAGGTAATATATTTATTTGTGCCTTGGTGCAAACAGTAATGTCACTGATTTTTTAAGAAATGCCATTTTGCAAATTTTGACCTTGTATAATATTAGTCATGAATAAATTCACGTACGATTAATAAATTTCAACTGGAAATATTGACATTTTAAAATAAAATATTGTGACAATTGGTGGAGCAACATGTAAAGTAAGTGCACCAGGCTTCTACACTACTTGTAACAAAAATTCACGAAATAATTAATTAAGTAAATAAAATATTAATTTGAAGCTATATGTTAATTATTATAATATTGAGGATATATATTGGGCAACCCTAATAAAAAGTGTAAATATTATAAATATCAAATACTGTGTGCATTTACAAGTCTTTTTTGCGCTTTCAAGATATCTTCGCAAAACATCAAGTAACACAAAATCATACACAATTATTTATATATTCTAAATATATTTATTATCGTTGTTTATTATGGTTCATACGGTACTTGTTTTGAGGTTATATGGTATTTGTCCCGCTGAAATTTTCCTCGTGGAAGTATTGAAGATTTAAAACTTACTGGTTTGAGAAATCATTCGACAAGCAAGCGGGATGTAGTGCGGACTCAATCTACAGTGTGACAAATTAATTCAAGTTTTGTTTGTGATAGAGACATTCTCAGTATAGTTTAGTATTAAATTCATTGTATCGAACTCTATGTCTGTCTACAATCGTGAGGACGTGGCTTCGGGCGGCAAGGACTCCGGCAAGAATTCCGACAGGGGATACGAGGAGACATGTGCGTCTGAAGGCGATAGGGAGCAGCCACGTTGCGGACAGCAAGGTCGGCCCTCGGGGGATTCCAATGAGGTTATGCAGACATTTGGTCTGTTCAGACAGTATTTTGACGAACAGTTATATTTTCTGAAGAAAGAACTTTCAAACAGTAAAGGTTATGTAGAAAAACCTGCCATTCCAAGTTTTAAAAATGCTTCGTGCAAAATATATTATTCATTTAATTCGGAAATTAAAATATTGTGTCAGTCAATTATTGATTCGGAAACCTTGCACTCTGCCAAAGCTAAAGTAAGGGAAGCTGTTAAGAAACTCAAACATCGCAAAAAATTAGTTCCGTTAGCTGATTCTTCCCCCGGGGGCTGGGCCACTGTAAAAACACCGGAAATTGGTTCAGACAGCGAAACCGACGTTATTGACATTATAGAAAATGGATATAAAATACCTTTTTCTACTATTCCTGAACATTCATTTTCGCACAATAACAAATCTGCAATTTCTAATTTGGATTTGGTAGAAAAAAATGTCGATGAGATGTTATTAAATGGCTTTATTGTAGAATGTAGCTCTGTTCCACATGTAGTAAGTCCATTAAGTGTCTCTATTAATTCTACTGGTAAGAAAAGATTCAATCTTGATCTTAGAATTGACAATAAGTATATTTGGAAAGAGAAAATTACTTTTAAAGATTGGCGAACAGGTTTAGAGTACTTTGAAAAAGATTGTTTTTACTTTAAATTAGATTTATCAAAAGGATACTATCATATAGACATTTTTACAGAACTTCAGCAAATTTTGGGATTTAGCCTAAAGGGAAAATACTTTTGCCATACTGTGATTCCTTTCGGACTGAGTTGTGCCCCTTTCTGTTTTGTGAAAACTCTAAGAGAAATGGTTAAATTTGGGATATTTCATAGCATTAAGATTGTAATGTTTCTAGATGACGGTTGGGGTACAAATAAAAACTTTGAGAGAACAATTAAGGATTCAAATTTCGTCCGAGCAAGTTACATAAACGCAGGTCTCGTTATAAATGAAGAGAAATCTATTTGGTATCATGCAAACAATAGAATGGATAGGTATTTTTTGGAACAGTTTGGAGTTTTCTATTCATATTCCCGAACGTAGAATATTATATTTAAAACAGATTTTAAATCATGTCACAAATGGTAGTCACAGCACTACAACTAGCAAAATGTACAGGAAAGGTGATTTCTATGATGTCTGTTATTGGTAATATAGGTCGATTAATGACGAGGTTTCTCTTTGCAGAAATTAACTGTATGTCGTCCTGGGACAGAGTTACAAACATTGCACCCGATACTATATGTTTATCGGAACTTCAGTTTTGGCTTGATCATATCGATGGAATCAATTGCAAGCTGCTGAGCAATAGTACAACTTTTTGATGTTCAAAAAGTGTACAGTGATGCTAGTTGTTTTGCGTGTGGTGCTTATATTGCAAATTGCTTAAACTTGTGCACCAAGCGGACGAAATGTATTCACATAGGTATAAATATGTTATATAATTAAAATTCTTACTTTTTCAGTTTCAATATCGAGTGTGGCAATAACTTCACCGTCTTCCAACACAGTTCGCGTTATTGAAAACTCTACCCAGGCATTCATCTGTCAAACTGACTGGGGAAAACCAGCCGCTACGGTCACGTGGTACAAATCGATGGGGGCATCGGAAATAAGCATCCTACCTGGAATAACGTCTTCGCAAAGCAATAAACCAGATGGGACAATCCAGGTGACCAGCACACTGACATACACCGCTAACAGGGCTGACAATGGATACAGAGTCATCTGTAAAGCAACCAATGTTGGAGATGTCCTTCAGTCAGCAAGACATCCTCTGCTGGATATTATATGTAGGTAACTGTACCAGACGACCAAGTCAGTTTAGGTTATGGAAGAATTGGCTTGTTTCCAATTGATGTAATCAATCAATTGCTTAATCTGTATTAAACGAATTTTTCTAATTTATTACTAAACAAATGTAAAAATAGCAAATTATTTTACCAATATATTTTAACGCTATCGTTTCCGACATTTCAATTACTTTTTCGGGTTTAGCTTTGTTATTGCTATTTTACATCAACATTTGCATATGCACAGACCCTCCATCCAGTGGGCCAGTGATACGAGGATTGCCTGGAGCAGATAAGTACAAGATGATACGTGGTTCGCCAACCCAGCAGCAACTGTCCTGCTCTTTAACTGGAGGTTATCCTCTTCCTACCTTAACATGGAACTGCTACGGCGGTGTACAGAACGGGACTACCCTAAGTAACACAGTCACACAGACAATCTACTGGACTTCAGGGACAAATATAGACTCCAACTGTACCTGTACTGCGGTACAATCTGAGACGGCTTGGGCAAGGACGATATCGGTTCCCGTCACTGTAATGTGTAAGATTTTACATACCATCGTTGCCGTTGTATTAAAACGAAACAAATGAATGTACACTGATTTGTTTTCTTACAATGTATGCAATATGTGTAAATGTGAGTTCACACCATGCATACTACAGATTCCCCAAATAGTCCAAGCTGCACGGTTGGTTATGCCACACTGACGTCAGGTACTATCAAAGTTATAAGAGGAAGGGCATTCGCCATCGCATGCAGCAGTAACGCTAAACCTACTCATGTCTACACATGGACACTGCCTTGGGGAGCCACTGACACCACCCTCTCCTATCTGTGCCCAAGATAGCAACCGGAGGAACATACAGTCTGTCAGTTCGTAACACAATGGAACCAACGTGGGGAGATACCGTGATTGGTATTGCTAATACGACATTCAGTCTTGATGTACTGGGTAAGGATTTAAACACATATAAACAATGCAAACAAAACCTGAAAAACAATATAGCTTGATTGCGGTAATCTAATTTTATAGAACATTCATGTAAGTTCCAATGTATGAAAATGAAGTGTCTAAATATAACATAGGGTACATAGAACGTGATGGAATATAATATTTTCTATTTTCTCTAATATATTGTAACAATATATCAATTGTTTTATGTTTAATTACATAATACATGTAGAAAGAACTGTACACTCACATTTTTATTTTCTCCAATCCTGCCAATACATGTGTTGATTCTCTGCTATTACATGTAATAAAAAAATTATAATATTGATATTTAGTCTAACGTTTAATTTCATTTCATGTTGTTCCAGTATCTCCCTCTGATCCAATGTTCCACTACGGCACATCCGCATCTGATCCTGTGATACCTAACAACCATCTGGATGTGATTAAGGGAACACATTTCTCCGTGACTTGCGTTTCTACTGGCAACCCTGCGCCAACCTACATGTGGTATTGGTCTAGTCCGACTTGGTCCACTACAGCTTTGAAAAACCTTACAAAGACATGCAGTGTATCCAATACGTTGAATCCGACTGGATTCAATCCAGAAATAGGGTCAAACCAAGCACAACTGAACGTTAGTGTGATGTGTAAGTTGTTGGCATATATACTATGAATGTAGTAAACAACCGATACGTTTGGTAGTGATGAACGTACAGTTAGACTTGCGATATAATTTCAATAACTACTTATACAGTAAAAAAAACAAACACTGTTTGTAATAGTTTATAATTATATTGTGCTAAAATATTCTGAAAACAAATCCGTAATGAATAATTAATCTGCACTGCTCTACAAGCCTGATTGAATTATGATTGACGCAAATAGATTTCGTGTGTGGATGATAAATATAGGCCGAAGCAATATATATGTTCATTTAAAATATATATCTAATTTCATCACACCTATAGAACCAATGTACTTGTCAGCTGCGAAAACAGGACGTTTTAGTATATCAACATGTAATCAAAGTACTGACAAACTGAAATTTTGTAAAGAACTGTCCAGTTTTGTTCATCGTTATGTGCAACATTACCCCGAAGCATTCATTCGTTTCATTTTAATCACCTTTAGATCCACCGAACATTGAAGCTGGTTTTCGCATTCAAGGCGATAGTGCCACATCCTCTGTCAACGACAGCTACATATCAACGGTGGAGAACAGCACATTTGCCATGTCATTTGGTGTTTCACCTGGGAATCCAGCAACGACAACGTATGCTTGGTCTAGACGTAATGGAAGCAGGATCAGTTCTAATCAAGCTATTACATTCACCACAATTCAACGGGGTTTGTCGGACCTTTACAACTTTACTGCTGTCAATTACATGAAACCAACAGGGTTAAGTGAGCAAACTGGCACCGCATCGAGAGATGTCTATATTGATGTTAAATGTAAGTATTTTCATAATAATGTACAGTACAATAACATTTATGGCATGGTATTATTGTGCCAGCCAAAATAATTATTTTGGAGACTCCTTAATAGAAAACATAAATGTATTGTATTATCTTTTAATTAATCAGTCCAACTCACTTCTTCAAGTGAGCAAGTTTACATAATGGTTTGAAGTTAATGAAATGTACAGGAAACATACTTTGTAGTCGTAACTGTATATACTCGTACATGTAATTCCAGTTTAAAGTACAGTTTTACCTCGCACGATGATGTTTTATTGTTTAGTGCACAATCTATATGCCAACCATTCTACAAATCATTCAGAATGAAATCATTTAGAGTCCATTTTAATACCGGAATTTCAGAGTTTTCGATCAGGTGAAAATACATATTTTACATAAAGGTATGTAACAGTATTTAAATGATTCTACCTACTTAAATTTTTATTTAGGTGTATGCAAATTTACATATTTCCAACAAACTCATGTAGTTTAAAATAATAATTTAGACATTGTCTTAATTTTTATCGCTGCTATGCGCTGTTGCGACGAACCATTAGGTTTCTAGCTTTAGGCTATATATTATATGAATACAATTGTTCAATTGTAAAAAAGTGTTCACATTATTGTAAAAAAATATCATTTAGTAATAAATTCAGTTATGGACAATAGAATCATTGTCTTTTTGTCTCGACAGTTTTGCATGTAACTCTATAGAATATTGCTTCATAAAGACTAACGTCATGAGGAAATGCTGTGGGAAATGCATTGGCAGATTGAAAACATTTCTCTGTGCGGAGTGAATTCGCTAAAAACATTAAATCAGCAGCCAACAAAGTATAACTTCACATATACAACAGGTGTCTACTAGCTTAATTAAAAAATTCATTAATCTTTTCACCATATATTTTGATGTTTTGTCAGACCAGTTTTGTGCCAATTTCGATCTTATCCTGTAAAAAATAAGCACGTTTCTCCTATCGGAAGTTTTTTTTAATAACTGAAAAGACCCCTGACGTTATGCAATAGGCTGCATTGTGCAAATATTTTGCTCATTTTCTGCATGTGAACACTAATGCGACAATCTCACACAATATTTGTTGTATATGTTTTTAATTATTTTTTATAAGATTTGTTTCGAGCAATAAATAAAGGCACAATATATTACTTACTAGAACATAGAGGATTTGCAACATTTTGCATAAGACATAATGTTTCTGCTCAATTCAATATCTTATAGATAGAAGTGCAATAACCGCATTTTATGTTAATGACGCCCATGGTGATGTCACCGTTGAAGCAGCAGAAGGCACTCCGCTAAAATTCACCTGCATCACAGACAGTAATCCATTGCCTAGAATAACACTTACTAGAAATGGAGAAACAGTACAAGAGGCCACCTCTGTCAGACAGTTGGAGTACAATAAACAAAGCAGCTCCTGCGAGTATGACATGGGAGAATACACCTGCTTGTCTCAGAATGAGCTTAATCCGTCTCCCAATATGAGGACACTGCATTATTATGTGCTATGTAAGAGTTTAAATAATGATATATGAAACAATATGTTTAGACGAATGCATACTGTTTCACACAACATTGGAACATTAAACATGCATATTCGTTTTTGTATTGCTGAATGTTTTCCATTAACCAGGTTATTGTGTGGTCTTTTACAGGTAAACCAAGGTTGTCGCCCTTTTTACCGCACCTTTCGAATGTAACTGGAAAACTTCGCTCCTCTGCTGACATTTCCGTTTCACTGATTGCATATCCTGCACCGAACTATTATTGGGAGAAACTGAGTGAAACGGGCTGGAAGGGTATTCAAGACTCTACACGGATATCGATTGTCACATCAGATGATAAACTGCAATCCAATATTAGCATTTCTGATGTGCGTGTGGAAGATTTTGGAAGCTACCGAGCAATAGCTAATAATTCACAAGGAGGGATTTCCATATCGATGTATTTCCAAGCTTCGTGTGAGTTTTATATTTATGCATTTACACAAACGAGTAGACTCTCAATATCATGCATATACAATACACACAATCATGTTTGCATATAATGTTTCGCAAAAAACTTCAGTGGAATAAACACATTAATATTTACCATACTAGTTTCAGATGAAGCCTTATCGTCAGTAGCTGCAGTTTCTGGTGGCATAGTTGGAGGAGCAGTAGCTGTCATTGTGATCATACTTGTTCTGGTCTTCGTTTGTCGAAAATACAGAATAAACTGCGCATGTTCCGTTGAGAAAAAAGACACAGGCATGCATTGTATTGTTGTTTGTTCTTATGTCTGTATGTTCCTTTTAGTTCTGAAAAGCTATGTTACATGCAGCTCTTTCTTAACTGTTTTGTTCGGATAACATTTGTAAGTAATTCTAACCTAGCATTTCCTTAAAATGCAAATTATTAATTTTGTTAAATGATGACTGCAATGAGCTATCGTAAGTGACGTTTTGAAATTATGGTGATTACTTTGTAAAACCTTTGTTGAAAGTTTACTTCATGTTTTAACAATGTCTTAACGAACATCTCAAGCTCTATAAACGGCCCATGGCCAATAGTGCCAGTTCGCCCATAGACTCTGAAATTATTTTAACTGAAGGTTACCATGCAATACTCCTGTGAATTCAGGCTAAAGGAAGCATTGAATTTTGAATTGTGTTCTACGATCGACTAAACAGTATGTTTACAATATACGATTTACTTTTCGTTCTAATTGTAGGATTGCATTCAGGTAGTCAACGACAAAACACGTAAGTAAGCAAAAAGCCTAGTTCTATTCCATCAAATGTTCGTATTTTAAAGAAATGAATGTTAGTACGGAACAAAACTGGTTAAGTACGTAGTATATTGCCATTAACCGTAATCATACCACGCCATAAAATAAAACAGTTTTTTAAAATCATTTTCCAGTTTCCAAGAGGGTGACAGGAACACTGTACAAAATGAAAATATTCAAGGAGCTATTACAACCAATGAGTATGAATCGCTGCGTGAGTTACACGTTTTGAATAATTTACTGAGTCGTTTGACTTGAAAATGATAGTATTAATACCGTAAAACGTAAGTGATTGAACAATATGACCGAATTTTAACGTATTTCCAGATTATTGTAACTGTAACTTAAATGAAATGATACGACTAAAACCAAACTAAACACAGACAGATAATGCAAACTTTCTTCTGCCTGTTCGGTTTTGGTATTTTCGACTTTGATGAAAAAAAAATGTATGTCGCAACGGTTTCAATTCAGTTTTCAAACATACATACATGTAACATAAGTACAAAATGTATAAATGCATTTCAGAAATGAATACAGCATCTGATATGTAAGCATAATTGTTTTTTATTAAATGCCTATATATATTCTGACAAAGATTATCAATATAAAATGCAAACGATCAAAATGGGCCCAGTTGCTCAAAACTTTAACAGACAATTAAGCTAACAGCCGTTAATTTTTGGATGAAGTTTTTGCTGTAAATTAAATATTAAAATTTTAAAATTGGATTTATTTTAAATAAATTGATATGCTCAAATAATTGACAAATGTTTCATATGCGAATTGCTTGTAATATTAGTTTTATTTACATCTGAAGTTAACAGGCCGTTAGCTTAACCAGCCGTTAAAGTTTTGAGCAAATGGACATTGATAGCATCTCCGTTTACCGCAGTTTCAAATAAAAACCGTATTCAACGGCTGGAAAAACCCTTACCTCTTGTTACTTTGTTTAGTAAATCAAATTTCCGTAACCCTCCAAACCACATAGGGAAACATACAAATCTATTTATCATTACAACTATTGGTATGCAAGTAAGTGTACACGTCTAAATTGTTTCATTGAAACACAACTTAAAAGATTAAAGGTTTCGATGGAATGACGTTATATATGAGGCGCGTCGTGGCAAAACCGGGCTTAACGCATGTGTCGTCCTCGGTTAGCCTGTCCGGGACGACACTTTCCGCCTACAGTGGATTTATGTTTAGAAAAGACTTCCTTGAAACAGACTATACCATAAAAGCGGAAAGTGCCGTCCTGGATTAGCCTGTGCGGACTGCACAGGCTAATCCGGGACGACAATTTACGCACATCCATTAAGCCCGGTTTTCCCACGTCGCGCCTCATATGTACACACCATAATGACCTCACGATGACACGCATTTGTGCGTGTACTTTTTGTTGCTTTTTTTTGTTCAGATTTAATGGTTGCGTGGGTATTTGTGATCTTGTTTTTGATCGTAAGGAGGTTTATAATAAATTGATTAATGCATATGTTACTACATTTAGTAAAATGTTTGTACGGAAAACAGCTCCAGTATGTCTTCTCGAAAGTTATTATCGAAAAGTGCGCCGCCACAGCAGGGCTAATTATGATAATTGTCCCGCCGATCTTTCGCACCTGCCCCTTAAACACTTTTGCACGGAAACGGTGGCTGATAGATTAAAGGTGAGACTCACTATTTTGAGACAGCCTTATAGCAGTCTCGAACACCTATACGAAGTGTACACATGACGGTCTTTGCTTGACACTGGATACATCATATCGTCGCAAAACTAATATAAGAAGTATAAAGATGTAAATACACCTTCGACATCAAGAAGTGCAATTATTTCGGCCGATTGTGCCAACAAGCACCAATGCTCTAGCATAAGAGCTGCTTTGCTAGTAAGACCAAATCCACGTCATCATATCCATCATTTGTTCTAATATTTGTGTTTTTGGAAACCAATGTAACCCCTTATATCGGACGACCATTATAAAAGGAAAACAATTATAGTGAAGAAGAGGCAAATTATCAAATAATTTTACTATAAGATCAAACCCCAGTAAGACGATGCACTTACTAATCATTTATTTCTTACAGTCGGCGTGTCAACAATTCACTAACACCAGCTATTGGCGACGCCTGTTGCGATGACACAAATAATAGACCTGACATTATAGGTAGCGAAGCTTTTCAAATAGAAATCGCGTTTAATGGGTTAAAGTCAAATGAAACTCATACTGGGATATATGCCATTGCTCATTCTTAAGTACTTGAGTATATACAATACTGAAAACATCCATTTCAGATGAACGCAAATACATCAATACAGTATTGAATTAAGCAGTTCACGTTCGTTATGGATGTGCATAGACTTCATCTCATGGTTCATTGCAACAGTTTTGGATATACGAATTCCCACTTAGATGTCGTGTTATGGTGGACAAATACGAACGCATAAAATCACACGTACAGAAACGATAATAACAAGATAATCAACTGTATTAATGTATTAATGGTTTGTATATAAGACAGTTTAAAATGGCATGGACTAACGTTGAATCGTTATGTCTCCATTGGCCAACACGAATTATTAATTATTCGTAGACTATTTTAAACAAAGAACATACGTCTTGTCTATGTAACTGTTATGTTCAAAAATATGTTCCTAAAGTAAGCAGTGATTTTTTATGCATCACAATGTTGTTAGAAGTACTACTGCTTCAGAAAGTGCATTATATGTGCATGCATATTGTGTAAATATGGTAATATATATGCATATTATCATTATATTATCATTACAAATTTAGTTTACTACTCTGTCGAAGGTTGATGCCATTTAAGGTAAAGTATCAAGAGTTTAACCAGTTTCTCTCAATTTTCGGTCGCTTTATATTAAATAGAAATATTATTTAAAGTCAACGCAAATCTGATCTCCATCAGCAATTTTAAAGTTAATATGTTAAATGTGCATTTTTAAGGCGTATACTATAAACAGCGTATGAATGATTTACTACATTATGAGAATTTATATTTAAAACAAGATTCTGTGTTTGATAAACACACATGCCCCAAGTTGGTGCTGGGTAGCCCATTTCTTAGTCCATATTAGGTCAAGGTCAAAGTGAAGTTGGGTGATATGGGTGTATTGGGGATGGTCATAAGCAGCAACTGTGTAAGTATCCAAGTGTTGTAGCAAGCGATGTTGGTGCTAGACGAAATGGTAAAATCTAGTTAACCAAGAAACAGCCCATTTGAATTATTTGAAATGTAAATTAGGTCAAGGTCAAGGTCAACGTGAGGTTGGGTGATGAGTGGAATGGGAACGGTCATAAGTAACAACTGTGTAAATATCCAAGTGTTGTAGTAAGCGGTGTTGGTGCTAGATGAAACGGTAAAATGTAGTTAACCAAGATATTGCACTTTTGAATTATTATAAGTCCAAATTAGGTCAAGATCAAGGTCAAAGTGAGGTTTGGTCATATGGGTGGATAGGAAATGGTCATAAGCAACAACTGTGTAAGTATCCAAGTGTTGTAGTAAGCAGGTGTTGGTGCTAGACGAAACGGTAAAATCTACTTAACCGTGTCACGGACGGAAGGACGGAAGGACGGACGGACGGACAGGACGATCACTATATGCCTCCTGCATCAAGATTCTGTGGGCATTAGAACAAACAAAGAAAATAACTTTCAAAAAATAAAACCGCGAGTGGACACTCACGACGATGCAGTCGTAAGATCAAATTGCAGTTGGCAGTGCTTTAACCAACTGCGCTATTACTATGGTTATATATGATACACACAAACCTTACATCGATGAGTAAGCAAGAATGTTTAACTTCTTTTCCCATCTTATGCAAATTATTTTGACCATAATTATATTCAAATATGCATATTTAAATTTCGTATAGTTTTATTGCAGTTGCCCTTTTGAGCCCTTTTCGTTGACGTACGCAGTCCCTTTAAAATTTATTAACTGAGGTAATGGTAAAAAAAACAGAACATGCAATCTCCGTATGGTGTTATTTTGTTGGCGGAAGCCAACGGTCTATTTTTTAAAACCTGTGTCCTGGAAAACTATTCATTTTCTTTACAGGCAACAAGTCAGTGAATCGAAACAAGAAAGGGTCCTTCAAAACAGCCAAATGTCACTTCTGTTTTCCAACCTCTTAATTAGTTAAGATATTGCTTGTCACGTGTATTATTATTATAGTGTATATCGTGTAATGTATGAAAAAACGTTTTTGAAAAAGTCATTTAATTATTCGAAACTTTAATCACATCCCTTCGGCCGCTATTTACTTTTATGTAACCGAAATATTTACCTGAGTGTCCCAAATAAGACTACTTAATTAATGCGCTCCATCGGTAATGTTTGACTCGTTGCGAAAGTATTTGTTTTACCCATGATTATTTTTAATAATTTAACAAAACCTAGAACTGCTACTGTCATGGCTCAAATACCCCCCCCCCCTGCATGCCACTTTCTCACAAGGATAAAGATACAAGCAACACGTAGTTTTGAGGTGTTAAATGTATTAGTTAAACTATGGAAAGAAATTGACAGGGGATAACTCCGTAAATAATGTAGGTAGATTTAAACTTATTTTGAACCGCACTCCATCTAACAAACATCTATCCATACATGAACTTTGAGGTCAATATCTTAAGGAGTTTTTGAGAAAATGGACGGACAAGAAAAACTGACAAAGGGGAATAAATCCATAAATAATGCAGATAGAGTTATAAATCTTGTGCACTGGACTCCGCCTGACAACCATCAATCCATGTAAGAACTTTGACGTTGATACCTAAAAGACGGACGGACAGACAGACGGAGGGGCGGACAGACAAACAAGCTTATTGAAGTATAGCTCCCCCCCCCCTTACAACTTTTTTGTGTCGGGGTATAAATATTGCAATGTACTTGGTGGCTAATGTTAAACGGTTTTATGGAAATTAGAGAGCACGCGACGTATGACCTACGTTTCACACTGTAGGCTACAAATCACCAACAATGCTATGTAGGCTAACAACTAATACGCTTCATCGGTTAATCTGGCCCGTTACAGATTGACTTGTTCACTGCTATATATGCATATAATTAAGTATTCGTGCTATAGTTTGCTCGAACGAATATTTGTTTGTTAGGCCACAACAAATTGATCAGTTGTTCTACAGAGTTTGTCCAAACCAAATTGGAGCGAGCGAGCGAAAAATAAAAATAAAGATTTCACATTCTTGTCGTTACAGTCGCATGGATCTCTATCATAAACGAGGTCTAATACGACCTAATACCAATATCTCGAAAGTAGCGTGTATAATTTCGAGTTTTATTTTGTACAAGAAAATAACATTTATAGAGTGAGACATTGTACTTCATTGAAACAAATATTTCCTTTCTAGCAAAATCATAATTCACCAGATTTCAGTGTTTTTTTCTCGCCAACAGTCTATCTACGCTATCAGCGTTTTGATATTAATTGTGCTGGTACTGTCTTACTATAGGTTAAAAATACTTTACGCAATCTTTGAGTTCACAATTGTTAAAGGTTCCACTTCAATTTTGTTACGAGAGCTATACGTGATTAATTTAGAATAGTAAACATTATAACATGTGTTGTTTGTTGTTGTTGTTGTTTTTTCAACAAAAACAACACTTTTTTTTCAGATATAAATACTCTTTACTCATACAACGTTCATCTGTGACGTTTTGATTTGTTACCCCG
Source organism: Congeria kusceri (assembly GCA_027627225.1). Lineage (NCBI taxonomy): Eukaryota > Metazoa > Mollusca > Bivalvia > Myida > Dreissenidae > Congeria > Congeria kusceri. The sequence goes on along the minus strand of CM051030.1, from coordinate 31,755,802 downwards.
TGTCTTGGGTGGATAATTGTTCTCAATGAAATGTAGTGACTAGTAGAAAATGGTCAGATGTTTACATTTGATCATTTGCACAATTCTGTAAACAACCACCAGAAAATCGAGATTTAATTCCGCCCGGTGTTCCCAGAGAATTCATTTTTCCGTTTCCAACGTTTCCAGTTAAAAGCCACGACCAACGTCTATACAATTTTAAATAATTTGGACACTTATTGGTCACCAAAACTAACGATCACTTCCAAATACTAGTACTTGCATTGGATTTAAATACATCACAGGGCGTGCAAACTACAACATCAAAAACAAAATACACACACAGGAGACTGTGTGTAGTATTTTGCATGAGATAACTACGCACATATATACACTTTAATGCACATATGTGCATAACATTTCAATTCAAATTGTCCACGACAAAAATAACCCTGTAACAATGTGACGGTTTATATTATATTGCATATATAGTCTATCCAACAGCAACGGGAGTTGACACTGCAATGTAAAACATGACCCGGTTATGCAAGGCTATGTTTAAACTGCAAATTAATAAATAGAGAATACATGGTTGGTGCCGGGATGGAGAAAAGTTTATCCGGTGGGGCTTAGAAAATGAAAATAGGGCGAGCTTTAGCGAGTCCTATTTTGTTTTCGGGCTGAACCCGATAATTGTTTTACTTCTCGGCACCTACCATGTATTCTATTTATCCTGTTTTTCTACACAATTGAATTTTAAAAGTAGTTTAATTAAAGGTTTATCGTTTAGCGTGTTTCTTACCGGTAATCATTCTCAAATTTTAAAAATAATCCGATTTGCTGAGCCAATAATGTTCACGAAACAAGAATTCGTAATGGAGTGGAAGAAAGATGTTGTTTACGACTTTATCGATTATGTATGCCATACATGTGCGGATTCACAACTCATTATGGAAGCTAGGATCTTAGTAAAAGGAGACAACATGACATTTTTACCGATGAAAAACTCGGGTGAGAACATGTGTATTTCATTGTTCCGCCACGTCATTCTGGACAATGTTGCTATTCGGCGCGTAGGAATACGCTACTAACTGGATAAACCTGCCACTTCCTGTTGACTGGAGATAGGAAAATGTATCCGGTCAACCTTTTATTAGGTCACTGTTGCAGGTAGAAACAGGATAAAATCATATACTTATTAGCTTATGCCATGAATGCATGGATCAATGAATATTATTCAATAACATGTCGCTCCTGCTTTTGCGCTTGAATAAATTTAAGGCGGCATAAATGTGCCATATACATGTAAATGTAAAGAATATGTTTAGATTTTAGATAAGATGGTAAATACGTAAAGTTTGCAATCGTATCACATATCTTTATAGGAAGACGTATTTTTAAAATGCGTTCATACTTAAAAAAGGTTATAGTGAACAATTACAGGTGCCTTTTATACTTTATACTTTGAAAATTGAAATACTCCTTCCCAATACATTACATAAGATTAGTACTATTAGTGAACATATACTGCGATTTATGCAACCAATATTGGTTTGTTTCCAACTCAATCAAACATAATCATATTTTTACTTCGTTAACATTTTTCGGCGTAGCTGCTTAACCCAACGTTTGACCTTTCTCAACATCCAATCAAATGTTGTGAAAATTTCCCGCCAGTAGTCCCGAATGAATAAATCCTTACATTGCACAGGCTAGTTTAAAAGAAATCCCAACCACGGCCTGTACAAAATTGGCTCCCTTTCTTTTCGGAGGTAAATGGGAAAAATGAGCCCATGTGGATAAATACAGACATACCTCTTTACTTTGGTTACGTTTTTTACTAATTTCCAGTTCTGAGCTCCCTACTCAAAAGTTGCATTAGCTCAATTTTCATTTTACATGCCAGTGTTTACAGGCAGTGTAACATGACCTTGGGAAAATCCCCCGTTCCTTAGGCAACATTCCACATAATACACTCGCTTACTAACCTGTGCCTATTAATAGTATACACGTCAGCAACACCGATTCGTTCTAACAAGAATCCAGAGAACGATTGACAATATGATTAATAATGAATGGAGAATTCATTATATTTATAAACTTACCATGCATGTTTATTTGAATAACGATTGGTAGATCTATTTATTAAGAATTACTAAGAAGTGAATTTTCTCTTATCTTTTCCTGTACTGGTGAAGTACCTAAATCCGGACACTTTTGCTGGTTTTTGGACAATTTCTGAGGATAATAGCATCAAACAAAAATAAAAAGTAAAACTTAATAAGTTGGGTTTAATCTTAAGCTTTGGTCAAAATCTTAGAGGGAATTGCTATCTTAAAGTAACCGTATGATGTGTTTAAAACAATTATGTAACACGTATCATAATACAGCTAGAGAGTACCTAAATCCGGACACTTAACAAAAAAAATGTTTTATTAAAAGCAAAAAGAAATAAAGCATTCAACTACAACTTGTTTGTCAGTAATCGTCTTTTCTTCTTTGTTCACATTGTTTTGGTGTTTAATTTAAAAATTTGCTCTGTAAAGCTTTATTTAGTGGATCTACTCTTTTGATTTCCGCGTGCAAATATTTTCATTTAAAAGGAAGAAAAAACAATAGTAAGGTAATGAATTAATAATCATTTGATTATGTTGAAACTTGACATACGTTGATGAGACAGGTGCGTGCATCAACTGATACTATATAATTATGGGTCTTGATCATACAAACACATTTGTTTTCAGGTGTCCGGATTTAAGTACTGTCTGGATTTAGGTACTTCACCAGTAGAGGCTATTCAGTGTATAAATAGATTTTGTTTCATAATATAAAAAGACACTGGCGGAAGCTTCGGACATAAGTAATTTAATTTCATTTAAATTTTGTATTTTTACTTTACGCGTGCGTCTTATGAATGCATTAAAAATGTAATAGTTATACACAAAAACGCTCGAGACGTATTTTCCCAAAGGAATATAAATCTAATTCGCCACTATTAAATATAAATTTAAGTTTTGGTTGTCATAAAATGAAGTCAAATAATCATATTTAATTGCGATGAATGTTTCTTGACTTGTGTTTTTATTTGGCACACATAGCATAAATGCTCAATCCATAATAAATATGATTAATGCTCATATTCATTCTCGTCATTATTTTCTTGGAAACAATGTTACTTCTATTAAATTTTGATTTGCCTGACAAATACTGTATACATTATTTAGATTTAAAAATTCACAGATGAAAAATATGAGACGGTAAGATCAGTTAATTGTACGGACATTACACAATAAAGATATCTTAAACATATGGACTTTTCATAGTTTCCGGGCGCCTTATGATGCTCTGCATCATTGTTTTTTCTTGTGAAATACTTATGTTTCTACCACAATCTAGTGTTGAGGCTATTCAATCTACAAATAGACATTGTTTTTGTATAGACTATGAATAAATGTGTTGTATACTAAAATAATTTAATCATGAAAAACGGCCAAATATATAATTTCGTTGTAATTTTAGTTTTAATTTGTATAGTTTAGTTTAAACCTATTTATTTTAGCTCGATTGCATCGAAAGCCTTAGGCTTATAGAGACACTCTCGAGTCCGTTTCCTGGGTAGAACCAGTACTTGGTGTCTTCGGGGGAGACACTGAGAACGCTCCCAGAGTGGGGATCGAACCCGGGACCTCCCGATCGCTAGGCGGACACCATATCCACTACGCCACCGCGACCTTAATTTGTATAGATAAACATACTGACGTTGATGAGCAGATGAGTCTGACTTATTTGGATTATCCAAGTAAAACTGATTTAAAACATGGGGCAGTTCATTAGGTCATTGCTTTGACATGAAACAATGATATTATTTTTATTTATTTCAAATATAGAAACATTTCATACTACTTTTAGGAGCTAGCTACATGAAAATATCAGTTCGCTATTTGATGATAAAAATTTACTTATTTATTATAATTTAACAATATCGAAAAATAATATTAAATGCGTGTAGAATAACAATCTATGAAGAAATGAGAAATGTTCGTTTATAAACCAAATCAACATATGCATCAGTTTTAAATATTCATTTTAGATATTCAATTTACATTCTTTACAAACATTAACAACATACTCCGAATATCTTTTTTAAATATATTTATTGTTAATATATACAATATAAAAAATACAATTATAATACAATGTTGTAACTTCAAGTGTTTCGTGTTTTCCGTAAGGTGCTGTGTTGTATGGGCAGTAGGTTACTTGATTTACGTAATAACGTTAACGTGGCAGGTTTATTCACATATGTGCGAATTTTCCTAAATATTGTGTCCAGAAAAGCATCAATAAAAGTATTTGTCCTCCGCCTTGCCAGATAAACATTCTCATTCACGTCAAGGACATATATATTATATTTATCCTGTCAATCATCAATCGTATAAAGAGTGGTGACCATTACTAGATCTAACAATCAAATATTCTGACCAGTCACACTTATTCCGTTATTAATATCGTGTTTCGTGTCAGCAAGGGATACTACAAAGTGAATTGAACGGTGTATCGTTAAATGTTTCTATCTGGAAGCAGTGGATAGATACATGCATTGAGGTATGAGTTGCCGATTCGTACTACTTCGTTCAGCGATGCTTATTCGCACGTATGCATTTTAACGAATTGATAAATATTGCAAAAACTAAATTAAACAAAGAGTTCAATACTAATATATTGAGCAATTCCAGCACTACATATTGGGCATATTAACGAGCCATTGTTATCTGAGAAAACGCAAAGCGCTGTTAAAGGCGAGGCAATAACATTAGCCGTGCAGTTCGAGTCCACCCCACCTCATTTGTATTCCTAGCCAAGTCAGCTCTGGACGGGCACAGTTCTTCGTAATACTACAATTACCTGCAACGTCAGGACCATCATGATACCCACAGTGCAGCCAACAACATTTTCATGTAGTTTTACAACTTTGGAAATATTAGTATTGTGTAAGTAAATGAGTATCTTTTGTTTGTTTGTTTTGTTTTGTTGGTGTTTTTCGCCGTTTGTAACAGTATTTCAGTTATATCACGGCGGTCATTTAACCTAATCACAATTTTCCTGGGCAAGCTTAGCCGATCTAAGCGGTTTACCAGTTCTAAGTGCACATACCTATGCCAGTAACTGACAACAACCCTACTTGAATCAGAGGTAGGGGGAGACTGGCCGTAGAAATAATTTCATGACCAATCCCCACACAAATTATGTGGCCGGGCTGAGGTTATAACTCACGATCCCCGGATTGACAGTCTAGCGCTCTACCAACTGAGCTAGCCGGATCTAGCTAACATAACTATATACGTTTATCCACAAAGGCATACTAGAATGATCTCCATTCTGGTACTTCTTAATCATTTGAACTTTAAATTAGGGATGCCAACGAATATTCGAATATTCAATTATAATAATACCTGACCGAATATTCGATTTGAATATTGCTATTCGAATTTTAAATATATATTCTTCCGCGGTGATCTCTTGTTTGACACTTAGCTATTTGAACACATCATTTTAACACCTTGTTTGCTTGAATGCACTACTTGTAAAAACAGATTATAATCAATGGTAGATATATTGACATCTTTGATAAGGACCCATATTATCGTTTGCAGGTCCAATTATGTTTCTAAAGATACCATGTTTCCTTAATAGACTTCTAGTGTCAATTATGATATTAAAGTCGATAAAGATATTAATATTGGCATAAAATAAGGTTAAACAAATGTTAGCGTTTATGCATTCCAAAAACAAGTTTTACATAGGTCGTGTTCGTTTTGAACTTTTGCGTTGACATCAAAATTTCGAGTATCTTTATAATCATAGTTTTTATATAAGCTTTACAAGGCCGAGTAGCGTAGTTAGCTAATACGCTGTCTACTCTCATTTGTTGTTAAGGCTCTATAGGACACCATATTTTTCACAAACAATATTTTTTCACATCTGTGAAGAATAGGATTTCATTCTTCACAGGTGTTAAAATCAAGATCTTATTCTTCACACATGACAGTCTTTCGTTTCGTTTATTACTATAATGTGGACAATTTCACAACCTGTGAAATGAGTCTCATTGTGAGTATTCCTTGCCATCCATACTTTATATCCATTGTATTGTATCTCGCTTATTTCTCTTTAGAAAGTATATGTTTACTTTACCGATTCCATAGCAATCGTACTGCTACACATATATTGCTTTAAATCAGTATATTTTCTAACATATATGCAGAATTACGTGTGTCAATACTGTATTATATATGCAACTACGTTATTTACGTAATAATGCGATTCGAAACAGGAGGTCTGAACTTTAAAACACCAAAGTACTTCTGAATACTTTTCAGCTGATAAGCGTGGTATTACAATATGTAAACTGTTTCTATCAAGCTTTTCCGAGCTAGTTAACGCATTTATCCAAAATCGGTTACTACGTATGAACTATGTCATTTACACAAACCCGTTTAAATACACATCAATCGCAAGTCGGTATGAACTGTGTGAAACTTCCGGGTTTTTGCTCGACATAACGTATGTTTAAATTGATTTGATTCTTTAACGTTTAAAGTAACTGAGAGCATGACACATGATGGCTGTAAATGGTTGGCTGTTTAATACACTTATAAGTGTTATTTATTTTAGCTTATCAGGTATTTCAATAAAGTTATTCATTTTTAATAGCTTACTACTACTACTACTACTACTACAGCTACTACTACTACAACTACTTCTACTACTGCTGCTGCTGCTGTGTTGTTGCTGCTGCTGCTATTGCTAAAACAACAACAACTACTACTACTACTACTACTACTTCTACTACTACTATGTTATACTTTATAAGTAACCACTGGCGCAAACGAGTATGTCGAACAAACAAGAAAGAAACCTGGCATAGTGCTTAAACGTGACATTGTGGAATAAGTTGATAATAATGTTAATGTGAAATATTTCATGTAAATATTGTTTAGTTGAAACAAAAATAAAATTACTTCTTATAGGTAATCATGGATAAATTTAATATGGTTAACATGTTTTGTGTTACAAGTGTACAGTACTATTCCGTGTGATAATGTATTATACAATACACTGGACGTTTGTAAGTTTGTTAACGAACTTCGAATTGAATGGCGAACCAAGGTCGAACGTACCATTCTGGTTCTGTGTAATGTATGGTACATATGTTTCTCGTATTTGAAACTGTTTACGATGAAAAACGGAAATAAGGTTAATTTCGTAAATTCATACATTGTTTCCATTGTTTCAGTATTTCGACAGACTCCGATACTTGTATCCAGTTCATCAACGGTGCCAGAGAGTGGAACAATTACATTCACATGCATCCTTCCAAGTGTAGGCGTGCCAGCTGGCTGGATATTTATATTTACTGTACTTCAAATTGGACTTATTAACAACAATTGTTTGTTTGAACCAAACCCATTTCCAAATGAATACAGCTTCTCTTGTATTAATGCCACCGACTACAGTCTCACCGTAAAGCAAGTGACGAGATCACACGACGGTGATCTCTGGCAGTGCGCCGTAAGCATCAATGGAGTCAGTGTTCTTAGCAATGGTATGTATATGTTGTTTTACTGATAATTAATTATTATACATTATAAATGGACATAACTGGATGTGAAAAATGAAATGTATTAAACCGGAATAATGACAAATATTAATAAATTAACAACATAATTTATAATGCAAAATAAACTTTGAAAACATGCAATGTGAAGATATAAAGGATCATATAACGTATTGTAATTAAATGTAATCAGAATTCTTTGTTTATTTATCCATTCTTGATCGAGGCTTGTTTAATAGCAAATAACATTCAACATCTGAATCTGAATTCATCTTATTACTTGGTATTCAGGTTTCTGATGAGACTTGTGGGACCGCGAATATTAATATTGAACATCGCCCTAATCCCGAAATGGTTATATAGCTGCATGAATGCTGTTGTTTGTTCATAACTTAATAATAGATTAACTGTCACACAAAAGTAACGTTGAGCAAACAATATTATATAGTTGCCATTAATAACGTTTGTTTTGCTACCATGTTCCTTACAGTTCCAGTAACCTCAGTGACACTAATCCCAGATACAAACATCTTCAAAGTGATTGTGGGCGACACTTCGCAACTCCGATGTATAACCTCTACTGGAAAACCAGTTCCAACTGTCAGATGGTTCAAAATGAGCCCTCTTGGAGTTGTTAAAGACATCACATCTCAGTCCACTAATTTTTGGAGCGGGGGGATAACAACCAGCATTTTAACAATTCTACCGAATCTAGCTGATGAAGGATCGCACATTTATTGTACAGCGGAAAATGTGGGGACAACAATTGAATCCAAACAAACAACCTTGAATATTTTGTGTGAGTTTACCTTCTTTTCTACCATAAGAAACTAAAAATATTTTATCAACCAATATGTGCAATGAGATTATAAGGATGAGACACGTGTACTGCTACTTTTATTGTTGTATAGTAGCACTTCACATAATGTGTTTGAAAATAAGTAACACGCTACTGCTTGTGTTATTTTTATTCCAGATGGTCCAAATAGCCCAACATGTACTTATCGAGGACAAACTGAGATTGGCCCTATCAGTATCATACAAGGCAGTACTTTAGTTATATTATGTTCTAGTAACAGTAATCCGACCGCTGGATACATGTGGACATATCCGGGAGGTTCCTACCCAGGACAGACTTTAAGCATTTCTAATGTGCAAACATCGCATTCCGGACAATTCATCATACAGGCAAGAAACACAATGTTCCCAACAGGAAACAGCTTCGGTGTCGACAGTAAAAATGAAAGGACCATTCAGTTGTTTGTTCTGTGTAAGTAAACAAATTCAAACGTTGCTATCAATCGTACATGTATATATTTATTGTAAGATTTTCGGTGTCACACGTATGTACGTTTTATCAGAATCTCCATCTGGATATGAAATTATAAGACGTTAGGTCCAACCGTAATTGCGACCTGATGTGATTTGATTCAAACACAAATAAGCATTCGTTTTTCCGATTTCAAGTACACACAACTATTAAGTGCTTACATCGTAATAAACCAGCAGATCAAATTGACGAAATCATCGGTGGTAAATAACGTGGTATATACAGACCAGATTAGTTTTACTAAAACATAATAAATTATTTTTCCCTGATGATTAAACCGTGATGTGACCCAACCCTTTTGCTTTTCTGAAATATAGCATGTCAATGTCTCAATAATGTTAACTTCATGCTGTTTTTGTACATGTATTTGCTTATATATTGAAAGCAATAAAACAGTATTAAACTAAACCTTGCTGTGCAAATTCAAATGTACTGTAAAATCATTTTATGTCGCGGCTGTCTAATTTTTGAGTATTTAGCGGTCCGAACATAGCGCGAATTCGAGACCCCGCCTACATTTTTGTCTGCGAATGAGTATTATAAAAATATGGATCGAATGAGAAATGCGCGAATTGAAGACTACTCAAACCATCCGTTTTCAATAATGCGCGAAATCTAGACACCGTGAAATAAAACGATTTGACAGTAATTTATTTTTTAATTGTGTATGCATCGTTGTTTGGGAAAATCCTTTGGAACATCGTTTCCATGGCAACTACGAGACGAGTGTTCAGAAGTGTCTGTACCATTTACACTACTTTTCGATATTAGTAAACCCATCACCCCTCAAACAACTATGATTTCGTAGTTCTACAACACAAAAGACAACACACGGCTTGTACTTAGTATGTTTTTTATATCATTAGTAAATCTGACATGACCAAAATAAAAACCATGCTCATTTTGTGGAAACAAAATTATATTAACACACTGGTAGTGCCATCTTTTCATTGCGTCAATAACAACTGAAATTGATAATCTGAAGCAGCTTGTAAAGTTTAAAAGATTATATTTTTACTTTGTGTCAGATAGGTGTGATATCACTTGATTTACTCTTCTCTTTCCGCAGATCCTCCATCGAAGCCCATATTATGGATTGGAAACTTCACTGCAATAGGTACAATCAATATAATTCGTCGTGACAGTTTAACAATATCCTGTTCCAGTCATAGTATTCCCCCTCCCACATACAACTGGATTCCTGGGGGAACTAGGGGCAATGAAGATCTGGTTTTCGGTAACGCTCAACACCCGGAAAGTAATGGACATTACACGTGCACCGCGGAAAACATAATGCAGCCAACGCGGGATGAGACTGTAACAGGACAAGCGAGTTCGACTGTGGACGTACAAGTGCTGTGTGCGTAACGATAACTAAATTGAACGCGTGTAGTTAAATTATTATACTTCACTTCGTTGTCCCATTGTAAAATCCCATATAACCGTCCCTGCGTATTTTAATATACCCTGCGAGTAGGCGTAAAAATAGCAACTCGTGTTTTCCGAGAATTCCATATTAGCTAACAATCGGTAAACGCTTATTAAAATGTATTTAAAAGTCAATGTCGATGAGCGCTTGATTTTCCAATAATAAACTTTTGTTAATTATGTGTGAATAGTTTGTCCTTTGAATTACACTATATTTGTTCGGTATAATAAAATAAATATCATAGGCATGTTGTGGGGAACAGTAAATATGGCCTCCCTCTCCCGCCTTCGGCCTCGGTTGACATCACTCTCCACTGGGTTCAATTAAGGAATAATATTCTATTTATCGTTATTTATCGGCTAATAAACAACGGTTTTGGAGTTCTGATAAGTAGGAATTAAACCACGAGGGCGTTACCTCGAGTTGTTTAATAGCCAAGCATCAGAACGATAAAGATTTGATTGTTGGCCGATAAACAAATGTTAATGCGAACATTATTTCGATTCTAACATGATTTGACATACATTTTGGCAATTGTTATTTGAACTACTTTTACTATAATCCGCTCAGAACTGGACTTCTGTTTGCGTTGTTCATTGGGTAGTTTAAAAAGCGATAATTGTTTTCTTTGGTTATTAAAATTTTAGCGAGTATCATGTTAAAATATTTACTATATTTACTACAATCCTCAACTGCCTTTGATATTTATATATAATTCTTTGTATACACAATTTACATAAACATAAATACAAAACCTGATTGCATTCGTCTCAGAAAGGTTATAACGCTATTCAAATATTGATGACATGTTTATATTGCATGTATAATGTTCGATCGTGTATATAGTGTCAGGTACGTGTTTATATCTTTTTCTATACGAACAGATCCTCCAGATATTCCAACAATACATATTGGAGATATAACCGGACCGGAAGTACCTGGAAGACGATTAGGCGTTGTGCACGGTGGGAGGACGATAACGCTTCTTTGTCAGTCACACTCAAACCCATCTCCATCATATTCCTGGCGGGATCAGCTCTGGACAGGAACAATTCAACAAAACACCACAATTACCTGCAACGTATCCAACATTATGCACCCCACACTACGGCTACCGGTTTCTGGAGATAATGTCGCAACTATTGAACTATATGTTATATGTAAGCACTAAGTGTCGCTAAGAAATTTAATTTTAGTAATTTACGACAGATCTTTATGTCGATATTGAGTTGCAAATGACCAAATGCAAATGACCAACACATGTTAATGTAAACAGTACTAGTTTAATTTACTATAGATTGTATACATATTCTAACGTTAAATGTATTGCCTATCGTTTATGGTTTTTGTTTGTGATTTTTGCTGGCTGTATTGCATGTTGACATTCCATTGTATAGATGAACCAGAACAACCGACATACTTCTATGTCATAGACGAATCTGTAACAGAAACATCTGTGGTGCTGGCATGGCTTCCAAAATTTAACGGGGGTATGCCACAATCGTTTCAACTGCAATATCGGTCATCCCCACAAGATTCATGGACAATTCATACGTTCAACGAGTCTTCGTCGAATGATCATGGACCGATGCATGCGATGCTAACAGGACTTCAAAGTGGAACAGAATACCATGTACAATTGTTTGCATTGAATGCAAACGGTCATTCAAAACCACTCAACGATACAATCAATACAATTGTGTTAAATGAAAACGGTAAGTTGGCCTTTATTTAAGTAACTTAATCCCAAGCAGTTTTGTAGTCAAGCTAGTATCAAGCGTAGGCAGGAATGTTTTACTCAAGGCTCAAAATATAAACTATCGTCGTCCTTGTTAACGTGTATACATGTTACGATAGTTCAAGAATTTGACAGTGCATCATACTAATTGTTACATGTTACACGTATTTTATAATAATCACTGCATGTATTATTGAGAAGATTAACGTATTACAGGAGATTCAAAGACAGTATTACCTGCAGGAGGAATTGTTGGAGGAATACTTTCCGCAATAATACTGTTAGTGAGTGTAGTGACTGTTGTTTGTCTAAGAAGAAAGTACGTCGTTAGATGCTGCTTTAAACGTAAAGGTAATACTTTATTGATGTATGTTCATTGTGTTCACTACAAAATTATTACATATACATATTATTTTAAATATGATACATTGTAGAAATAGTGTATTTGTTTGTTGGCATAATTACAAAAAGAAAATTGTCACTTAACCTTATAAACAGTTATGAACATAAACGAGCACAATTTATAAATTAATTCAAAAGCAAATGTATTGCTAGGTTGTAGTTCATATATTCATTTATTTGATCATTTTCAGAATCTGTTCAGTCGTATGAAGCTACATCAAGGTACGCTTCAACGTTTTTCATATTCATACAGCATTTAAAACATTATTGTTTGATGTAATCTATACTAGTATGTTTTTGATACGCTTTATTTTGTATGGCTATAACCGATTCAAATACATTAAAACATGCTCCGTTTAAGGTTTGGCACCAACAGATGGCGCTTACTCATCAATTCAGTCTAATGTAGTGGAATTCAAAGAAAACATCAAAAGTCAGGTTGTAATAAATGTACTTAAGCAGGGAGACTATGAAAATACAGGTAATTTGGTTATGAACCAGCTGCTCAAAAACACATCATTTAAACGTTTGACAGCACTTAACATTTGCATTTTTAAAACTGTGATATCTGAGGTGTATTAATTGCGCGACAGTTGTTACAGCACAGAGTAAAATGTATTTATATCTTATTCAGGCCAAATTTCAGACGAAGATAAGAACTCCAACAAAGGGTATGTACTAACTTCATTTTAATTACAGTTTGTATTAAATAATTTAGACATGATAAAACAATCTTAAAGGCCAAGACACGACCAAAAAACTAACGTGTTATTGAAACATTATAAAATAAACACAGTTTGTAAATAATACAGACGATTAGTATTAGTTCGTTTGTTGAAAAGTACATACCACTTCTTTAGGAAATGGCCAAATCTCCATATGAACGAATCGCTCGCAAGAGGAAATTCGTCTCAAGAGGAATATGAAATGATTCAACCCACTGGCCACAGGGCACATACATAGAACCATAATGTGATTAAATCCAATGTCAAGGGAACACATACATACGACCTTGGCCTGAATAAACACACTGACAAAATAAGGTATTCATGCATAGGACCGTGGTATGCATATCAGGGTCAACATAACTCATACGTGGTTTCAAATCAACTGGACATCATGTTGTAGATTTACCGGACAAAAAAAACATATCTATATTTGTGTTCGTATATAGCATATGAAGATATTGCTAACATATTGCAGTGTATCAAATATTATGTGTAAATCAAGTGTATGTGTATTTTACCTGTGTCTAAATATGCATGCGATTGTCTATTAAAACAATATTTAAAAAGCTGGCATCTATTTATAGCTTTAACATCCTGAATGTTCCATGATATTAAAATGTCGTGTATCATTATATGATGTCAGTATATTAAAATAAATGTTTGATACTATCAGAATAATTGCTGAAGCATCGAGTTCTTAATTCAAATGAAAAATAAGTTGTAATCGCAAAAACTATATACAATATTAAATTGTGCTTTGTATAATGCACATATCTTGTAAAACAATGTTATCACAGACAATATGAAAAAAAGAAAGTGTAAATAATAGTGTGCGGCATCTTGACATTAATATGATTTATTACTAAGCCAATTTTGTGATATTTGTCCTGTTTTAGAGCAAAGGACAGCTTGTATCCGTATTCATAGTAATGGCATATTGCATGTGCATAACTGTGCTTTTGTGCGTGTTAACAAATGCCCCCTCAGTGTATTATTGCTTTTTCAAATGTATCGTGCATAATTTATCTGGAAGACATTGACTTTATCGAATGAAAAAGCACATAGCTGCACATATTGCATACACTTCAGTGTGGAAATGGTTCTTTTATTTTACGTAGTGTGTGTCACTATAACTGGTAGTAGTTTTCAAGAATTTTGTACGTACTAAGTAAAGTGATTAAATGGGTGTTTTTATATAAATAAATAATGATACAAATGAATAAAAGAAAGATGTAGAAATTAAGGATGATGAAAATTACACTTAAGGAAATGGAAAGAATTGAACAGAAAATGATCCATCGACATGCTGAACGCAAATCAATTGAGGCGTTCAGACTAAACTGTTTATGGATGATTTCATCATGTAAACTACTCACTTAACAGCGCGGGATAATAAATAGACCTTAGCAAAAATCACTTGATGAATAATTCTGGAAATTGCAGCACGACATTTTATACTTGTCTGAAATATACAGCAAATGCCTTACGATAATTAGAGTTACTATAATATATTATATAAGCATAAGACAACCACATGTAAAGGATTTGTTGCTTAACATTTTAATAATAGTATACTTCATGTACTTTGATAAACATTTAAGAAAGAAATGCCCTAACAAGTTAAATAACTTATTTTGACAAACTATTTTATTGACCTAATATTGCTTGCGCCATCCCACGCGCCTATAGTATGTGTAGACATATATATATTATTGTGTTCTAAATTGTCTTCATGTTCAAATAACTTGGAAATTGTATATACGTAGTATCCAAAATCTAGTGTAGGTTGGTGTTTATATATGCATACATTGTCTTGATAATTTTATGACCCACATCCTTAAGTATATCGTGATTGATTTTAAATTAAAATCCTGTTTAGAGAATCAGTTTCAGTTTCCATTTTTTGAATATATAATTGCCGGTTTATATACGTTCAGTGGAAAGTTTCACCTACATTTCACACCACACCTCGATGCACTGGGCATATATAGCCGGATGGAAATTGATTAAGTAATTAAAGCAACTATGCGGATATCAGGAGTTGTTTGTTTTTGTATCATTGTAAACACTTTTATGGGCACCAGAAGGTATCTGGCAGTATGTCCTATAACACGAATTTACGGATTTGCCTAGAAATTTAAAATGCTCAATATCAATGTCATAACATCAAATTAACAACCAATTGGTTTAGAAGGTAGATTGAAAAATAATTTTTGTAAAATTTTTGAAGTATCAATCCACTTGTTTACATTCCTAGAATAAATCATGTATGATGTTATATAGTGAACTAAAGAACATGTTTAAAATATCGCAATATTAAAACTGTTTTACAGATAAGGAAAAGGATAAAAGTCCTAAAGTCTTGGTCACTAATTGTAAATTCATGTATTAGTTACATTTAAGTTTATAGTTAGCAATATTTAAATCGACATTTTTGACAACTTACCTTATTCCAAAGGATTTTAAGTTATTCCGGTTTAAAATGGTAATGCTGAAAAGTATGTTTTTAATTTTAACCTTTGCAATATCGAATTCATTATTCGTGCATACTTGTATGATTTACTGTGCCTTTATATGAATGAATCTATATTCTTCTACAATGCAGCTCCCGTATCTTCTGTGACCATGAGTCCAGACAATAACATAACGTCAGTCATAGAAGGAAACACTACACAGCTGCAGTGTGCAACACCAATTGCTATTCCACAAGCCACAATAAAGTGGTTCAAGATCAGCCCGACACCAGGGTCAACTCCTTTGGACATTACATCTGAGGCACATAGCATTTCAGGAAATTATGTCACGAATAGCACGTTTATCTCTAGACCGTCTAGAGAAGATGATGGCTGGACGATTTACTGTACAGCAGAAAATGGGCGGTGCCTGCACGGGGCAGAATCTGACACTCGCGAGTATACAGACCTCACATCGTGGCAAGTTTATTGTGCAAGAACAAAACACGATGTACCCATCAGGAAGTTTATCAGGAGTTAATGGTACGAACTTCACAACCATCGACGTGGATGTACTTTCT
Organism: Congeria kusceri; assembly: GCA_027627225.1. Classification (NCBI taxonomy): domain Eukaryota; kingdom Metazoa; phylum Mollusca; class Bivalvia; order Myida; family Dreissenidae; genus Congeria; species Congeria kusceri. The sequence continues at coordinate 31,739,544 of CM051030.1, read as the reverse complement.
AAGTCATAGATTTCATACAAAATTACGTTAGCAATGCATTTTTGAACAGAGGTGAATAAAAACACACTTTAATTGACAAGACGTGTGTTGTATTGTACAAATTGAGCTTGCTTGACGAACGAACAGTTTATTAGTTTTAAGTCTCTTTAATAACCTCGTGTGTGTGGACGTCATGTAGCTTATTGCATTTCTCTTACTTGATTAATATCGCCAGGTAGTGTCAGAATTATAATGATTTCAAACTTTGTTAGGGTCGTGTTTTGGGCACGAACTATTAAATAGACTGCATTGAAGCAGTATATTGTTAAATACAAATATATATTTGTAGTAGTATGTATTCTTAATTTTATATTTTCACTAGTGCTTTTGCATATTTGTATTTATATTAATCAGATCCACCAAGTAAGCCCGTATTGAAGATGGACGGTGTCAATTTATCTGAAACAGTCAGGTTGATACGTGGTAGCAGTAAGATCATCAGCTGCTCCAGTCAGAGTAAACCCCACCCACGTTCACCTGGACACCTGGTGGAACTGAGAAAAACCCTGATCTGATACTGAGTAATACACAGAATCAGCACAATGGTCAGTACACGTGTACACCTTCGAACACCATGCTACCAATTCTAGATGAGCCTATAACGCAACATGCCATTTCAACGGTATCAGTGTAAGTGATAATTTGATAAAACTAGATAGCAGATTATTAAACATAATATATATACATTTCAATTCATACCTGAATGATTTGAGTCAAAAGCATTTTGTAGTATAAGTATTGAAGCAAAACATGTATATTTCGGTAATACAGAAATTCTCCAATTCATAATTGGGTCATGTTAATGATTTATATTTACATATATAACTATGTCGGATGTGCAGACCAGTACTTCAGTATTGTAATGCTCCGCAGAAGAACAAAGAAATTTAAAAAAATACTTACGCTGATCGGACGTTTTATCCACAAAACACTTACTGACGCTGCTTTTTGGGGTCACGTGACGTTTTTGTTCATCCCCAGTGATTTAAATTATTTAGATCCACCGACAACCCCAACGATACACATGGGTAATGTAACTGGTCGATTGGTAACTGGCAAACAACTGGGTATTGTGAAGGGTGTGACAATAAAACTTGGCTGTCAGTCAGACTCCAACCCGCCTCCGTCCTACTCCTGGCCCAATCAACTCTGGACAACAACAGTCCAACACAACGCCACAGTTACCTGTAACGCAAACAACACCATGCATCCCACAGGACACACGGCTTTAACAGGGCGTGCTAATAATGTACTGGAAATATATGTGATGTGTAATAAGTATTGTGAAATTCAAACCGAATCTCTTTTATTGCATACTGGTTGTAAATGGACAAAAGTTAAAGTGTTGCTGTGTTGACAAATAAATGTATTATTGCCAATCTATTGTTTTGTTGTTTGGTGAAATAATATAATAATAACATAAAAATAATTATCCAACAATTAAGCTTTGAGCATTGCTGCATCAGGTAAATATTCTCGGTATATGCTTCTTTTCATTCAATAAATTCTTTATCTTTCAGATGAGCCTGAACAACCATCCAATTTTCATGTCCTAGAAGAAACGATAACGAAGACATCGGTGGTAGTGACATGGCTACCAAAATATAACGGCGGAATGCCGCAGTCGTTTCAACTTCAATACCGTTCATTCCATGAGGATTCGTGGAAAGTTCAAACGATTAACGAGACATCTTTGGTCCCTGAACAGATGCATGCAGCTATTACTAGGCTTCAAAGTGGAACAGAATATCTCTTGGAACTGTTTGCGTTTAATGCAAATGGACATTCAAAGTCGCTCAATGACACATTCAAAACATAAGCTTCTCCATGGCAATGTATGTTTGGTTAATGTTGTTTTCTATTGTTTACATGTATTAAGGAGTTAAGAGAGCTATTGGAAAACTGGTAGTTTCGTTTAAGGTTGTTTATAGCATTTTAGTAAATGTTTAATGCATTGGAGCTTTATACCTGAATGGCACTCGTTGCTAAAATGTATGTGTTTTAATACATTGAAGCTTTAGATCTGAATGGCAATCGTTGCTAATGAATTTGTTTTTAATGCATTGGAGCTTTATCATGAATGGCAATCATTGCTAAATTGAATGTGTTTTAAACGACAATCTGATAAAAATCAAATCCTAAAAGAAAGATCATACACTTTAGTCAGATTGTTTGAACGTTTATTCGCATGTTTACAACTTATTTGCTAGAGTCCTTACTATTTCAGCAATGTATCGAATGCATGTAATCGTATATGACCATTTACGGTATTATTATTTATTAAAGGTTACAGAAATAGGGGGCGGGAAATTGGTGCCATATATGGAGGAATAACTACAGGAATTATACTTATAGTAGTCGTCGTAGCTGTCATTGTGTTCAAGAGGAAGTACTTTATTCGGTGCTGCATTAAACAGAAAGTTGATCAACACAATGGTTTGTGTAACTGATATTTATATGATTATTATTGTATGCGATATTAATTGGTTGTTCCTAAACAAAACGGAACAAAATGCTCATTTTCTAACAGTGTGTTTGTCTATTTACATATAACACAATTAAGTTCGTAAGTTATACATTGGATATTTTAAACTGGCTATGACACTAGCTTCTAATAAACATACCATTGTCATTATAACTGACAAATACTATTTTTAATGAATAAATGAGAATTCGGGATCTATGAAAAGGGAAATAAACAAGTTTCTTACAAAATCGCCGCAATTAACGCATCTTAACGTAAATAAAATTACTATTTTGTTTATCGTTTCAGTAAAAGAAAACGCATACGAAGTTATGCCGGGGTAATCTACATTTTGTGTTACTTTGTATTACGAACGTACATATATAGGCGTACATGCATACACACATATGTACATACTTTAATATTAAACTGTACAGACAGACAACCACACGTACATGCAGACAGAGAGACTGAAAGACAGACAGAAAGACAAAAAAATCAAACTAGAATACACACACACACACACAGACATGCATATACACGTGCTAGATTCTGGCAGACATAAGAGCATGCGTACACAAACCTTTCTTTTGAACCTGACGTGCGTGTTACTGAACAGAAATGCTTAAATGTGTTTTAGTTCTAACGCAAAGCCTGGTCATGATGGCCGGTACTCGGGAGCACAGTCTAATTCAGAGAACATTCGTTACCTGATCTTTGGGCGTCCTATGGTGGCTACGCACAGTATTAAATATAAAAATGGTCACAAAGAGGAGAAGTCAGAGACAAGTGAACATCTTTATGGTAATTAACACCAATAAACTAATTGATATATGTCAGTACATTTAGCCAACGTTAATATATACCACAAAATCTTTCACATACATGTCATGCCAATGGTAGGTAGGTAGGTAGGTAGGTAGGTAGGTAGGTAGGTAGGTAGGTAGGTAGGTAGGTAGGTATGTAGGTAGGTAGGTAGGTAGGTAGGTAGGTAGGTAGGTATGTAGGTAGGTAGGTAGGTAGGTAGGTAGGTAGGTAGGTAGGTAGGTAGGTAGGAGGGTAGGTAGGTAGGTAGGTAGGTAGGTAGGTAGGTAGGTAGGTAGGTAGGTAGGTAGGTAGGTAGGTAGGTAGGTAGGTAGGTAGGTATGTAGGTAGGTAGGTAGGTAGGTAGGTAGGTAGGTAGGTAGGTAGGTAGGTAGGTAGGTAGGTAGGTAGGTAGGTAGGTAGGTAGGTAGGTAGGTAGGTATGTAGGTAGGTATGTAGGTAGGTAGGTAGGTAGGTAGGTAGGTAGGTAGGTAGGTAGGTAGGTAGGTAGGTAGGTAGGTAGGTAGGTAGGTAGGTAGGTAGGTATGTAGGTAGGTAGGTAGGTAGGTAGGTAGGTAGGTAGGTATGTAGGTAGGTAGGTAGGTAGGTAGGTAGGTAGGTAGGTAGGAGGGTAGGTAGGTAGGTAGGTAGGTAGGTAGGTAGGTAGGTAGGTAGGTAGGTAGGTAGGTAGGTAGGAGGGTAGGTAGGTAGGTAGGTAGGTAGGTAGGTAGGTAGGTAGGTAGGTAGGTAGGTAGGTAGGTAGGTAGGTAGGTAGGTAGGTATGTATGTAGGTAGGTAGGTAGGTAGGTAGGTAGGTAGGTAGGAGGGTAGGTAGGTAGGTTAATAGGTAAGTAGCTAGGTAGGTAGCTATATAGGTAGGTAGGTTTGAACTATCTATTGTCTTGTTGTTGCGTTTGAAATAATATGTTATTTATACTTTAACAAAAACGAGACAATGAAGCATTTTAAAGCAGTATTTGCAAATTTCAGATATATGTTATCTGCATTATAGCGTAACCAGTGATGGGTACGTTTCTAATTTCTTTTTTCTTAATTAAATACATAACTTCAATATGGCGTTTAGATTTGCCAGCAGTTTTAAAATATCTTCTCATGGAAATAAAAAAATATGCTCAACTTTCATATATAAGTTATGAAATAGCCTTAGTCATTGGCTATTTAGGATACTGGTAAATCGAACATACTAATCGTATAAAATTTGCTAAACACTATACGCAGCATACGCGGATCATTTAGATCCTATTAATACATTTAGGAATATGAATGTTAACACGTGTAATATAATACCCGAACTTTATTCAGCTGTTATTTCTACAGAGCTCGTACTAGTCTAGCCATGTACGAACCTCTTACAATAGGAGAGGTTTCACAGATAGAAAACGAACAGACGAAGTCTTCTATCCACATAACTGATAAGCCGCAAATGGAATACGAACTGACGAAGTCACGTGTCAACGGAAAAGATACATCCCAAGTGGAATACGAACACATCTCAAGTGTAACACGAACCGAGGAGGCAGCTACCAACCTTATCGAATTGTCTGAAGTGGAAAATGAAACAATGAATCCCACTGACAGCAAAATACATAACTGTCAACCGAATATATACAATATAAATATGTAACCGAATACCATCTGATGATGTCCGGTGATGCATCAGTCCGGATATATCAGTCTAATGTGAACACATACCGAAATGTTAACTACGACTGAGAAATAGAACAATATATCTAAAGGGCGTGTTATTTGTTGAAAGCAGCGTGTATTATTATTATTATATTTATTGTGTTTCCTGTGACTTCTTAGAATTTTTCTTGTTATTGTTGTTGTTGTTTCTGATATTGAGTTTATGTAAACCATTCTGAGTGAAAGATACAATTATTTGCAATCTATATTTTTATTTACTCTATTTCATAATGCTTACCCTATTTTCTATATTATTGTTTTCTTTGTATTAACCTTGACGGTATCAATTGTAGTGCAGTAATGTATAAGTGTGGATGAATATGAATTTATAGAACACGTTGTTGGTGTTTAAGTATTCTATTCAGCGCGTTAAAAAATTATGTGACTATAGATATGCAATAGAAAATGTGTTAAAGTGTATGGTAATTTATTTCATAAACATTTTTTCAAGAGAAGGGTTAATGTCAGTTGACATGTTATGTTACAAAAATCCAAATAGTATCAAAATATAATATGTTATATATGTTGAGTTAGATCTAATGTTTTAGCTTTGTCTAAATATAGAATGTTATTTGAAAAACGATTATACTGTATACATAATCCGACCGTTCTGAAATGCGTGTGCAGGTTTTATTAAGAAACGTGACTTAACTTGTTTACTATCTTAGTTCAAGATCTCATATCTTGATTTCGAGAGATGATAACCTAACGATGTAGGCGTTACATTATATGATATTTGTGGTATGAAACACCACATATACACGATCATAACTGCGATGTTCGATTCTGAGCTTGATTGTTCAGTATCCATTTCCTTCAATGAAAACAAGTGACCTGATCGCCTACGTGTCAAAACATCCTTAAATTGTTAGAAAGAGGATTTGGAAGAAAGGAAATGTAATTTTTATAATAAATAATAATAATATAATTATTATATTAATTTATTATTATTATTATTATTATTATTAGAATTTTTGACAAACAACAGAAAATAGTCATTTTGTCAAGCTATGAAAAAATGAAAAAAATCACTTCCAATGCCCATTATGCTCTTTAAATGCTTTTTTAAATTTAAATAGTTTAAACTTACAGATTTGCTGTATATGTATAACAATAATACAATTAAGTAGGCGAATTTACATTGATTTACCAACATAGAAAACTAGAAAGTAAAACGTTTATAGATAAAAATCAACAGTGGCACAATAGAGAGAGAATAGTTCGTAATGTAGAATCCAATCTCATTAAAATCGTCTCCAGTCTGACGCTACTATATTATCCGCTGACTGGATCTGATGACTTCGCATTAGGGGTCACGTTCGGATGACCTCCACATATGCCAGTCAACTTGTTGCCTTCAAAATGTTGAGGAATAACTTAAATATAAAACATAAAAAATATGCACGAAAGTAATGTTAACTTCGGGTGTCTAGTAAGGTACCACTATATCCTTTGTTATCCACACGAAAATTAACTGTAAATGATTTATTCCCGAGGATCAGTTGGAAAGACATTGCTTTTTTTTAAACCGTGGTCAAACTTTGCTATGCAAAAATGAATTTCGTTGGGCGCAGCAGGGCTGAGATTTGTATTGTTCGGAAGATCATTTGAACGTGACCTGTTATACGATGTCTTCAGATCCTAACAACGTTAGGATTTTATTTAAAGAGATTGTGTAGAATGTATCCGAGACTAATTTTAGTTTCCGAAAACAAATTGCTGAAACTGTGTATGAAATGTAAAGGTCGACAAATCCTTTTTCTTGTCAATTTATCTTACCAAGTTACATTTCCTTGGGAGAGTTTTCAGGTGCTTTCTTAAACAAGATCAAAATGGCAAGCACGTTATACAAGGAGCAAAAAAAGGAGCAAAGTAGCATATGATGAATTCGATAGTTGACAGAAACGACTGCATCAGTCTTAATGTCCCCCGTAGACGCTAGTGATGTGTTTCTGTGTTAGGAGATAAATGAGAGAACATCTCAAATCTAAATCCAAATTGTTCGATCAGGACGTTAATATAGCATACATTTGTAGTTAATAAACGAAAAAGAACAAGACTTTCCTTCTATATTATATTGGGTTTTAATGCATTCAACACGGATGGAGATTATACATGTAGTACGCAAATTGGCGCAGTTTAAATGTGAACTGCCAATGATAACCCTACCCGTGTACTAACGGACTACACAGCATATGACTAAACAAATGAAAGATACGGTACATCTGAATAACTTTATCAACCTGTGTTGTTATAGATCTATGAAATTGTGTTCGACCTCAGCGTTGAATGTGTGGACCGTATATGTACTCTGGCCATGTCTGCCCCAGAAAGACCTTTTCCAAAGTAAGATTTGATTTAGTTAATTTTGGAATTACTTTGATCTTATAAAAGTAAATTCATTATTAACGTCTACGTTCAAATTCAAATTTTACAGGCGGTTACTTTGTGGAGTGGTTGCCTCTCGCCCTCTGCCTTTGTGTGAATTACACGGCATTCTCTCTGCCTTGTGTAAATACTCTCTACCTTTGTGTAAATTACCGTGGCATTCTCTCTGCCTTTATGTAAATTACATGGTATTATCTCTGCCTTTGTGTAAATTACACGACATTCTCACGGCCTTTGTTTAAATTACACGGCATTCTTCGTCTAACCCAGTCTTTAAAAAGTACGCTGAAGTATTTTCATCTGGTCTCACTTGGTCCTAGACATTTAAGAGAACAGTAAATGTTTTGATGTCAATCTTGACATGTATATTAGTGTCATTTGCAGGGGAGGCAACTGTAACACATGTTCAAAGGTTAGAAACCAGTGAATCAGATCTCCATAGTGTCCCGTAGTAAAACAAATTATCCCAGCGTCGTTCACATCTTTGATCCATTAAATATAGACGCTTCCATCTACTTTTTAAGTTTTAAATGAGAAATAAATGGTCTGTTACTTCTGAGAAAATGCTTCTGACTTGATTGTACTCACTCAAAAGAAACAAAAAATGAATTCGCGAATTCGACATAAATTCAAGCTGTCTACAAATAAACTGTTGAGAATTCACATGTTTCGGAGTCACGATACACCCAACTGCGCAGAAGAGACGTCGCTTTCAGGAAATAACCAGTGTCCGCTATATGAAATGTATATTTTAACACAAGGGAAAACGAACTTATTGATACACGGCCAACTTTCGAGTTTACCATCGTCTGATTCCAGACTATATACTGGATTCTAACCGCAATTGACATGTAATGCACTACCGTTTAAAGCTGTTATCACGTTATCAAAATACTAAATCGTTCTTAAGGCTGTTTATGATAATGCAGAAATGCAGTGTTAATCTATAAATACAAGAAATTAAATATTGATCTGGTATTGATAGTAAATATCAATGAAACCGACTGAGTTGTTGAACCCAGAACCAAGTATAACTGATCTATATATAATTGGTTATAGCTTCTTTTTTTTTATTTGCTCGTGTTTCTAGGATTGTTCGTCACCTGAACTACACTAGATCTTTCCCAAGGCCGGGCGTAGCTCAGGTCGACGTGCCAAGCTTTCCGTACGAGGCGTTCGATTCAACAGGTAACTGACTATGTTTCTATTACATTTATCGAAGTTGTGTATGTGTATAATTGTGAATGTGTATAAATGCGCGATCGTATACCTTTTAGCTTTATTTTATTAGTAGTATGCGATGAAATCCGTTTATTTTGATGATTTTGTCTGGTAACGTATACATATTATATTGATAAATTGTATTATTTTTTTCTTATAAAACCATTTGTATATACAGGTACTAAGATACAGCCATGGAGCATTCTACGACTCGTTGATTCCATACGGTGGTACACGTTCCTTAATGACGTCAGTTCTCGTGAGAACGAGACTTCGCTTCTCGACATGCACGAGATCTTGGACAATTTCCTGTTATTCAACGTGGGGGCTACACTGAAAATTGTGGACAAAGAGTTTCATAACTTTCAGAGTGAAAAGCATCCGCTATATTGTCTTTCTTACTTGAAACATCTGGGAGAAACATCTAAAACTATGTGCTACGATATATTTCATACCGGAAGTGACAGACATTTGATCACGTGCGAAATTAAGGATGTATTGATTGATCCGATAACTAAAAGACCAGTTTCCTATCCGAAGTGGTGGCTTGACAAATGGCGCCATGCTACCAGCGGAAACATCTAGAACCACTTCCGGCAATATGAATTAATTCAGCCGCAAAGTCCTGGTAACTCAGTGGTCAGTGTTTCAAACATTCGGGTGACGTTTTCGGACGTTGATCATCAGCATTGCAAGTGGACTTCTTATTTGAAATTCTGCTGGGAAAGTTTAATGAAAAACATCGAACCTAATTCAGGTTACGAACACCTGTCAAAAGATGACGTCACATCCGGTGTACGTCAAGCTGACATGGCGTTCCGTAGACCAGCAAGCGTTGGTGATGTGTTAGAAGTAAAATCTTGGAGCATGAATGTAACAGACCATCGTGGTTTATCGGAAAGTGTTTTGATGTTTAGATTGATAAATAAAGACAAAGACTGTTTTGAAGCAAACTTAAAATTCTTTGCAAACGAAAATTCAAATCGCGTGTCAAGTTCTTTGTAATGCTGCTTGAGTAGATGCAATAAAAATACCCCCCCCCCCTCCCGAAAAAAAAACTCGACTTGTTTGTGTTCATTCCTTTCTTATATATTTCTAGGCTGCTACTCTCCGATTGCTGTTTTGAATGTCTTCGCACATTGAACACTCAAGCCACCTCCAATACATTCAAATGAATGCGAAAATGAAAAAAAGATAATGATGCTATCTTATAATTAGTAAAAGTCTTACAAAATACTTACGAGTTGTAATGAAAATAATAAAGATATCTCATGTTACCTAATGTGATTTTTAATAGTGTATTCATGAACGTTAATTTATTTAGTACATGAAAGAAAGGCAATAAAATCGTAATGTGTAACTATTTCTTTTGCGAGTAGTATATTTAGCATCAACTTCCGGTTTACAGTACAAATGTAGGACGGTTTAATCCTGTACATTAATAAACAAAATGACCTCTATAGCAAGATCATTCCCGAGGTAAGAACCAAGTTTTCTCGATGAAATTCGTGTTTTGAACACTGACATATGTACTTTCATATCTTAAATCATATTTGATGTTGTTTACATTCTTTAACAGAGAAGGGGGCGAACTCCGTCGCTAGTTAGATTATGTTGTATAGTGTACAAAATAGATTTGTCGCTACTTCCGTGTCAGTCAGCTTGTTTGGAAGTTTGTGAACGTTATATTAATTGTTACCTATTTGAAAAGATTTTTGATTAGTTACAACTAATTGTCATTTTAAATGCAGTTTTTTTCTGTTCTATAAAAAAATGATTGATTTAACCTGGATTCATTCCAATATTTAAAAAATAATTTTCGATTTATCGTTGTTAATCGGCCAATAAACCAGAATTGGAGATCTAATGCGCATGAATTAAACCACGAGGGCGTTAGCCCGAGTTGTTTAATAGCCACGCATCAGAACGACAAAGAGTTGTTTATTGGCCGATAAACAACGATAATGTGAAAATTATATCGATTCTAACATAATTTGAGATATATTTTTGCAATTGTAATTGGAACTACGTTTTACTATCCTCCGCTCAGAATCGGAACTTGTTTTTGTGTCGTTTATTGGGTAGTTTAACAACGATACTTGTGTTCTTTGTCTATAGAAAAAAATAGCGAGTATCATGTTAGAATCATAAATATACTGTTATTCTGTTATCTCAAAAACCTTCTACGCTATTGAACTAAATACTTTATTAATACAGGTTTAAGTACTAGTATAGCGCATAGCAGATATTAATGTATTCCTGTATACTTTACTAACTTCAGTGATTAATTGTGTGATTGTAGGATCGCTCGCCATCTGAACTACAAACGTGCATTTCCGAGCGCGAGCAGCGCACGTGTAGATATCCCGTGCTTTCCTTATGAGGCGTTCGACTATACCGGTAAGTGGGTCTCTACGAGGACTCTGGAAAATGACCAAATAGGGTCAGTTTACGTTATGTGAAACGAGTGAAATCTCATATTGCAACAATATACACTTATAATATAACATGAATGTTATAGAACAATGTTAACGTAGATGTTTCATTAACTTAAAGACGTTCGCAACAAAAAGAAAATAATTGGTTTAATTTCTTCATTTGGTTAATTATTTTTGTATTGTATATAGTTTACACTATACTAATTTCAATCAATCAATATACATCTGTGTAAGTCATTAAGTTCCAGTCAATGGTTAGAAGTTCATAAAGCATTATAATAATCAAAAACACACGTATACAATGTATAGCCAAACAAATTAGTTAAGAAAAGATCCATTAAATATCTACATTATATTTTGGCAATTGATACGTTGTTTACGTAAGCACTAAACATGAAAACGGCTACACAGGTACCCTATTTAAAGTCCAATATTTCCCAAACAAGTTCGGGTACCCATTATTTTATTAATGTTTTGGTGTGAGTATACATTGGTGCATGTATGTGCGAAAATTTAAGAAAATCTGTCGTTTGGAACAAAATATATTGATGCATAATAAATGACGTTTCTAAAGGTATTATTAGTACACATTTGACCTCCTTCAGTGTCCAGTCAAATTCATTATTTTAACAGTAATTGTAGGTAAAGCGTTTTTTATTACCAAAATACACTTGTATATTGCCAAACAAGACATGTGAAAACATATCAGTTGAAAGAACCATAACCTTGTTTGAAAAAAGCTATCCTATATACTTAACACATTGATAAAAAATCCAAACTGAAAAAGGGGCTTCGACAGGTACCGTAATCAAAACCAAATATTTCCGGAACAAGGTCGGTGACCCCTATTTTTAAGACTGTTTTAGTTTCATCATACAATGACACATGTATATGAAATTTGTTTAACAAAATCTGTCGTATGGAAAAAAATGATATTCGTATATTTGATTATTTATTGATGTTTTCAAAGGCATATTAAATGCATAATTAGCCTCATTAAGAGTCCATTAAAAGCCATTTTTAAATGGTAACTAAAGATAAAGCGCGTTTTGTCATTAAACTGCACATGTGTATTGCCAAACGAAACATTAAACAAAGATACATTTAAAAATCTCCGTCCTTGTTTGAATGTGAACGCTTTATATAACTGAACACTGCTAGTCACAAACTGAAAAAAAGGCTTCGATAGGTACTGTATTTTAACCCCAATATTTCCAGAAAAAGACCGGTGACCCCTATTGTTTAAGACTGTTTTAGTTTTAGGATACATTGACATATGTTTGTGCACATTTTTAAGAAAATCTATTGTTGGGAAAAAATTGTTGCGAACGTCTTTAAAGAGTTAAGTATTTGGATTATTTCATACTGGCGCAGTGCCTAAATCCGCCACGTACCTAAATCCGCCACCCCATCCGAATAACCGTTTTTTTACCGGCGATTTCTATTTTGTTGATCTCGATCAATCAGATACTTTCCCGTAACAACGCTGACGAGGTTTTATCTTGATTTGTGCATAAATGAATATTTTATCCAATTAGTTTGTACATAACCCCTAAATGCAAACAAGCTGCATGCGGGGAATCTATTTCATACTGCGCATGCGCAATTTTGAGGCCCCGCATGGTGTCCATGATAAAATTAAATTATCGTGTTTGAATATTATGTCTATGGGAGCATGTACAGCATAAAAATAACCATTACATATTAGCATGACATACAATAAAATGCGGAAAGAACTGCGTATTAAGAGCGCAAATGTCTCGCTACTCAAAACCCTTATTATTTGTCCCACGTGCACGCAGGGCCTTAGTTTCAGAGCTATTTTTAGAAATACAAATGAGTATTTGAAGAAATTGAAACTTTGTATTAACAACAGACAACGAGCTGCTTAATATGGAAAATTAAATAAGAACAATAGTCAAATGTGAAATAAGCAGGTCACGGTTCCTGAACTACGATTTTCACCAAGCAACTTCGGATCACCGTGTTTATTTTAAACACTAGAAAATGAACCTTAAAGAAACAAAAGTGGGATTTCTGTCAATAGAAATCAATAGAAGTTGCTTTCAAAACAGAATTCATAAAAGAATATTATTTTCGAGCAATTTGAACATTTTAAAGAGGGGTGGCGGATTTAGGCCCTCCGACGTTCATTTTTTTACACTGTTTAGGCCTTCCATTTCAAAAAATATTTTTCGTTTGCCAAGTATTTGAAATGTAACCAAAACACGCCAGTAAATGTACATTAAACCTTACTGTATTTATGTTAATTTTTATGTCAATCGGTAAACAACTTTTGAAAATATCGTAAAAATACCCGCCAAATATGGCGGATTTAGGCACTGAGCCAGTACATATTTATTATATTGAAAAGAAGATGTATCAAAATTTGGTATGCTACTGAACTCGCATAACAAATTCGAGCTAATGGTTATACTAAATAAATAAATCGCATTGATTGGAGAAAGCTTTATGTAAATACCTACGAAATCATATATTGAAAGCTTAACATTGAGCAAATACATGTACATGTATGCATGAGTATCTGAAATAAAATAATATACTAAAACAGGACACGCATCGGCAGATCATGCATGTTATTCAGATAGGCAAATAAACCTATAAGTTGTTACCTGTTTGATGAACAACAACGCATAATCTTTTGTCACAAAGTCTTTATCCGTTTCTAAATGGGTAGCTTTTTATTTAAGGTAACAAAATCAACCCATGGAGTCTTCTGCGATTGGTGGAGTCTGTCCGCGCTTTTACGTTCTGGAAAAACATCTCTCCGCACGAGGAAAATAGGTCCATGCTCGATTTGCACGAGGTTTTACAGAGCCACCTCGTTTTCATCATCGGCGCTAAGCTAAAAATAGTAGATAAATCGTTCCATGATTTTGAATCAGCTAAACACCCTCTGTACTGCTTGACAGAGTTAAAAAACTTGGGCAGATCCTCTAAGACCCTTAGTTACAATATTTATCACGAAGGGTCAGACAGACATTTGATTTCATGTGACGTCACCGATGTATTAATAGACCGTGAAAGTCGGCGTCCGGAAGCATATCCGGACTGGTGGCTTAATAAATTCGGGAGCCACGTTGAAGAGTTCCGGCGCGCGGTGCTTTTGGGGACACTGGATCCCGGAGAAACGGAAGTGCGCGTTTCCTACTTCCGGGTGACTCACTCTGATACAGATACATACGGGCACTGTAACTGGTCGTCTTTTCTGAAATACTGCTGTGAAAGTTTGTTCGAGCACGTGAATGGAGAACTAGGCTACAAATGGGTCACGTGCGATGACGTCAGTTCCGGTTTACAACAAGCCGATGTCTTGTATCCGAGCGAGGCGTCCTTAGGAGATATTTTATTAGTTCAGTCGTGGTCAGATTTGGAAAAAGACTCGCGAGGATTTGCAAGTAAATGTGTAAAGTTTCGTTTGCTCAAGGACGGTAACTCGTGCTTTGAAGCGAAATTAAAATACTTCACAGAGGATGTCCCTTGTGCATCGAGCGCTTTGTGATAACTTGCATTATATTGTATTTTTGACACGAATTGTTTCGTTGTTTATATAATAGAAAAACAAATATATTAAATTTAAAAATATCTTTCAATGCGTGTTAACATATATTTAAACATGAGTAGAGTTTTCTATGGGCGAAGAAGAACAATTTCCGTTGTTAAGTTGTCAGTAAACAACTCGAAAAAGTAGTTCCGTTACTATAAAATATAGATCGCATTGTAATTGCAGAATATGTTGTCAGGTCATGTTAGAATCGAATTTATTTCGATTTATCGTTTACCCGTAAATAAGCAACGATTTTCCGTTGTTTATTTACAGATAAACATATCGAAATCAAAAGTTATTTCTGTAACGCGTCCAAAAATGTTTCGTTCCTGTCATATTGACAAACAACGTTCTTAATATGTTTTGGTATTGTGATCATTTTTTCTGTCACAAAGAAAGTCGACATGAAAGCTTATCATGGCTATATAAATTATTTTACCCCATCTTCACGTCGGATGATTGGCGAAATAACACCCTGTGGTGTGATGATGTCCCTTGTGCTGGCGTTGATGATGATTATCATCATCATGATAGATCATAAAGAACAATTCCCGCTTTTCGTTCAATCGAGAGACAGCGCCTGAAATCTATTACCGGAAACACTATAGCATCACGTAATGCCGTGATTCAAAATTGTCGCATCTTTAACGTGCCGCAATAATTATGGTCGATATTGACCTTTAAGCTGTGCCTGGCAATCGTTGTGCTCGACATATGCAGTTTCTTTTAATTTTTTGATTTATTACCTTCTTTACTATATAAATAATTAAGTATTACTGCTTACCACTTTCTTTAAACACGATCGTTCCAATAGGCAACATTTTCGTGAAGTTTCACTGTTTTCTTTCGTTATGTTGACCTCATCATTATTCAAGGGGGGGGGGGGACTAACCTGCGCAGAACGTGGCACATTTTAACTTTATGGTAACACTGACTATTATTGACTGTTTTAAACAGAACCTAGGTTAATGATTGTTCTATTTTGTAGTTGTGAGTCATAAATATCGTTATGTTAGTATCATGGAAATGAAAACAATTTATTTATTATTGGAAGTTGGTAATAAAACAGATATTTCATACTTATTTGGACACAGGAATTTTTTCCTTCAGTATCGGGGGCAACAATTTCAACTGTTGCTCTCGACCGCCAAAGAAATGTCTGAATAATATTGACATGTGATGTTCTCTTGTGCCATATATGGCGTATTGGATTGAATAAATGCTAGTTTTTCAGCGCGTTTTAACATTAAACATCACATGTTTTATTTGTTCGTTCCTATCCCATTGAGAAACAGAACGTACATACAAAGTATGCTTACATACTTACAGAAATCATTGTTTCTGTTCTGTTATGAAGTTATTTTGATGAAGATTATACATTTTATAACGATAATGCTAAATTTAATTATATCATCAGGATGTTAATGAGGATAATGATGATGATAATGATAATGATGATGAAGATTATGATAATTATGATGATGATGATGCTGATGATGATGATGATGATGATGATAAAGATTAGGATGATGATGTTGACGATGATGAGGAGGATGAAGATAATGATTATAACGATGATAAGATCTCGTTACGCATGTACTGCGCTACACAATGAACTGATAAATAACCACATTGCGTTCGCCTCTGATTGTGCACATGATTTATGTGTTTCCCTTTCTCTAAAGCGGTTCATTTTGTAAACGTTGTAGTTCAATCACATTATATTTTTGGCCAAAAGTCTATTGACTTTGGCCCGCTTTCATCATCTTATTTTGGGATAAGTTTTGTACGTAAGTCTACATAACCAGATCACACAGGTCACACGGAGTGTATACTGATTGTTTACAGCAAAACCTGTCATAACTCCTTTGTTGGACTGTGTCCCATACAAACTGACTTTGTGACACGGTTACACCTGTTTTTTTTTAAGTTTCGAACTACTGTAAACCTCGCATAAATATAAACATGTACATTTATTTCATATTTTTCTTTACTATGACTCTTGATATAATTATGCTCCCATGATGTCATTCTATAAAAAGCTGTCGCTTCATAGACAGAGACCTCTATCCTAAAAAGGTTCACCATCAAATACAGGATTGTATGTACATACGCAGAGGCATACAGTTCTAAACAGAGTAACTGAACACTTCTAAATATTTAAAAGTGACACTGTTTTAAAAAATGGATTAATTGAACGCGATTCGAAAAAAGAGTAACTGAACACTTCTAAATATTTAAAACGTTTTTTTGCGAAAATTACATGATTAAACATATAATTTATTCATGCAAGGAATTAGTTTTGCAATTTTTCAAGGGAATACGAAGATGTCATTAAATTATGTGATGGCACGCAACAAATTTGAATGCTAATTAAAGTTTGGTCTCAAACTGCCCTGCGCCAAAGACCGCATGTATACCAACCAATACTGTCCATACTACAAACACGGTCTGTAATCACTGGCGCCACCTCTTTTTAAAAGTCCTCACGTTTTGAAATGCGTTGTGACTTCATACTTCTCTACATGGTTGGAAGGTAAAATTGATTTCGAATTTTAAAAGAGTGTCCCAAATTGTCATAAAACGTAAAACCAACTCACCTTTTATCACTGTTGACATTTTGCTGCTACTTCATGTCATTAGCGCCACCTCGAAAGTATAATTGGCTCGTTTTCCAATGCATCTCCAAAAATTGGTGGCGCCAGTGATTACAGACCGTTTACAAAGCTTCATTGTTAATTACGGAATCCTGATTCCTCCAGTAAAATGTCGCTCTGTACAAGACGGCAACGATGCGATAACGCGACGTTTTAAATTGCTGTTCTGCTTTTTATTTTCGCATTTTCAAAAATGTGGATACACGAATTTTGAACAAATTTCGCGTGTCAATGAAGTTTTTCAGTGCAGAAAATAACATGTAATGTCGCATCGTCGCGTTAAAGTATAGGGCGAAATTTAATTAATGGCGGAATCAGGATTCAAAAGTTTATGCTGGTCTTTTTTGTTACAGTTAACTATTAGTACTAGTACAGCAATCGCATACCATATTATGCGAAACTACCATTTACTAACATAATATATATATATATATATATATATATATTGAATTAAAACTGTAACTCAATTGCGCGATATTACTGTTAAGCTTTTTTTAACGAGATTTTGAGGGGCGGGGCGCATGTTGCCTACGCCACCTAAAGCCGTCCATGGGTTAAAGTTAAACTACTCGATTCTGAGAACGCTGTCAATTCGAATCTACATTTTTACCATCACAAATTCATCATTTAATAAGAATGATCTATTAATGACATAAGCGACATAAGCCTAAAAAATAATGATAAAAAATTTGTTTTTCAGACGTTTTTTTCCAAAAAATCAGGAGGAAGGCGAAGTTTTTTTCATTGAAGTATTTTTTAGACAATATACGATAGCAAGTTACCAATATGTTAATAATTCACAGTTTTCAATGCATAGTTTCTGTATTTTGTTTTGCTACATACCCATTGGAAACAGTTTCTGCAAAGTTCTTTTTATTAATATATTTCTCCACTGCTCCTTTAAAACCAGGTCGCGATGGTCAAATAGTAAATAATTTTATGTTGGCATTAAATCCAATTCATGACGGGCCATAAAAATACATTGCAGCGATGCCTGAGAAACAAATAACTAACTTTTTTAGCTTAATTAATTAGTTCAACGCAAGTTTTATTTGTTTGCCTAAGTATTTCCCTAATTTGTATGTCTAAGAGTGGGTTGGTGAAAACGGGCTGTGGGCTTTCACTGTGTGTTTAAAAAAAACATACAATAAGTTGCTGCCTGACTAAATGCTACATAGCGTCCAAAGAATCATTTGCGGGATAATTACTTTTGCTTCCTTCATTATTAGCGTCAGTATGTGATGACTTACCGGAAGCATATGGAATGTTTTTTTCTTTTTAAATTCTAACATAAAATAAATTTCGCATTTCGTTGTTTACGGCCAATAAACAACTCTTTGTTGTTCTGAAGCGTGGCTTATGCCCTTGTGGTTTAATTCCTACGCATCTGAACTCCACACCGTTGTTAATTGGATAATAAACAACGATAATGCGAACTTTATTTTCTTAAGTCCAACATAAGTTGGTAGTAGATCATTCTGATTAAAAGGCTTTTCTGTAGAAGATCGTGCTCTTCAGTCAGTTTGACCGCTTGTAGTTCTATCAAAACCTGCTAGCTGTGTTAAAATAAGCGCATACAAACAAGTGTTCAACGCTGAATATTTCATTCAACTATCATAGCATTTCAATGTTTAATTCTTTTAGTAAAACTCATTCCTATGTCGAATGCTTTTCAGTATCGATGGGGCGTTATCAATATATTAACGCGTTAGTTACAAACGTTAAGAAGGCCTGAGAGGATATGTGACTGTTATGTATTGTGATTTGTGTCGAAAGCACAAGTCTACGGGAAAAAATGGCAGCAATGTGTGGAGTGAAGTTGGCTGCCAGTCATTAAGAATTGACAAGGTTAGGAAACATGAGTCGTCGGAAATGCACAAGCTTGCTGTTAGACTGGAGACAGACAGCCAGTTGAATATCACATCTGCCTTCAGTGGCGAAATGTTACCTATGGGTGAAAACAAATTTGAAGCAGTGAAAAGTGCCACAAAGTGTCTTCACTTCTTAGTTTCCCATAACATACCACATACTTCTATTTACAAAAACATGGTTGATTTCGCTACAACTGAACTGGAATGTCCATCACTACAGTTTCTACAAAAAGGAAAAATGCCCAATGCACCAGCAAAACGACCGCCAATGAACTAATAGAATGTATGGCAACGGAGATACAGTGTACCTTAAAGGAAAAAAGTGCTGAAAAGACTCGGATATGCGATTATGGTAGATGAAACGACTGACGTTTCCAATCACAAACATTTAGCCTTTTTGTGATAAATATGTGGATATTGAGAGTGGATAATCATGCTGTGAATTTATTTAAGACATACAGATTGGCGACGGAAAAGCAGAAACAATATTTAATGAAACCAAACAAATTATTTCAGATCTAAGTGTTGAAAAATTTGTGGCTTTTGCTTCCGATGGATGTAAAAAAAGGGTAGGAAAACTGGAGTGGCAAAGCGACTTAAGGACTTCAAACCTGAAATAATCACTGTGCATTGTCACAATCATAGACTGGCACTTGCAGCGAACGACGTGTTTGAAAATGTGCCATTGCTTAGAGAAACCAACGACTTATTAAACCATTTGTTTAAATATTACCATTCGTCAGCAAATTAGACTGGTTCGCTATAAAAGTTGTAGAGATTGCTTGAAGATGGTAAAACAAAGACAATAAAACAAACCGCACACACTCGATGGCTATCACACCTTGAAGCTGTCACATCTGTTTGGTACACCTTAAAGGAGGTAATTATGGACTTGGAAAATGCAGTCTCGTCAGGCAGTGACAAAGTTAGGATAGGCAGTGGACCGTCAGCAAATGGACTTCTTAAGAAATTAAAACTATACTAGACTGTGCACGTAATTCACTTCTTGTGTGACGCATTGAAACCACTTGCAAACCTAGCTTTATTGTTCGAAGCGAAAAGTGCTGACCTGGCAGCAGTCAAACCACGGACTGATGCTACAATTGCAGCACTGAAAAAACTTCACGTGCAGGATGGATTCAATACCATAAAAATGGAGTCACTCATGAAGGAGCTTGGCATTACACCTAGTGAGCAACAAAAAGTAAGATCTGCGGAAAACAACTTTGTTGACAATCCGATTGAGCAAACTGTGTCGACTGGATTCGAATGACTTGTTAGACAACCTCAGTGCGTTCAACATGAGAGACACCAGTGCATTCTTTGGCAATGACGAAGTCACTGAACTGTCCAAACACTTTACGCCATCACTGAACTGTCCAAACATTTTACGCTCAGTACTGACCATTGCCTACAAGAGTGGGACTCCTTAAAAACTGACATTGAACATTTGGACTTGAGTATTGAGTCACCAGCCCATCTTATGAAGACACTGGTGACCATCTCTGGAAAGACTGGGCACCTCTATCCAAACATACAATAATTGTGCTCTATCGCTGCAATGTTACCTGTGCGCACAGCAGAAGTTGAACGTGTCTTCTCAGGTGTCAAATTAACGATGACCAACACGAGGAACAGGCTGGAGGTGGATACAGTGAGTGACTGAGTGACCTCCTGATTATTAGCAGGAATGACGGGTACCTTAACATTGACTGAACAGTGAGGCGGTGGCACGGCATGAAACCAAGAAGAATCTAATTCCTTTAGGTATCACAGTGTTCTAAACAGAAAAATACTTCATACCTTAAATGAAGCAAACATAAATTAGAATACAGTTCACTACAGTATTATAACTTCCACTGATAAAATCTGTATCCAACCACTGGATGTATTGTTATGAACAAATGATTATATGACAACTATTGTTTGCTATTTACTATTTGTTCTTTTATATAAGTTACACATGTATCCTTGAATGATAAATGATAGTATACACAATGCAGAGCCATTCTTGTATGCTATCTCAATCAGTACACAAGCCACACATATAACATTTTATGAAGATGCTACTTGCTGTTTTGAAACACAATGTTACAGAATGTTGTTGTGTAATATAAAAATGCCTCTTGTTACTTTTATGTGGCTGTTACCTAAATAAAATAAAACAGTGTAATAGTGTTTCAAATTGTTAATACTTGTGTCCTGTGGTATTCAATGTACTAGTACCAGTAACTACTCTTTGCGTTTCAAACATAACGAACAACGCGAACAGTGACCTTGCCCCTTTTGGACAGCACTCTGCACCTTTTAGACAGCCCCCTGCCCCTTGTGGATAGCACCCTGCACCTTTTGGACAGCACCCTGTACCTTTCCATTCCTAGATCTTTCCCTAGATCTACTGTCTGCATGATTTAGTTTTAATGTGATAACTTGAAAAGAAATCTTTAACTCCTTATATTTAAATCCTTACATTAACGGGCACATCCACTTGTATAAGTATCAAAATGTTTGCCCATAATTCATGTTAAATTTCATCATGATGGAGGACAAACAAATCATTTGTCTTTGTGTTACCCATTTTATTACTTAGCTATTAGAGTGTTCTCCCCTTGTAAACAATATCAACGATAAAATTAAAGGATATCCAAATGTAATGCCAGTGTGAAAAAATCAGTTGTAAAGTATTGAACAAATCGTATTTTCACTTTCATTTTTAAGAACATACAGATTTTTTTATAATTCGGAATTTGTGGGTCAGAATTGGAAAAAAACAATGCATATTAGGCTTTGGAAACGGGTCCGACTATCGAACCCTTGAGAGCAGTAGAAAAAGGCCTAGGATTAATGACTCAAAGCGACCTGAGCATGTTCAAGCCAAACACACAATTATAAACTGTGTAAAAACTGTTACTAGAACTGTGTAAAACACGAGAAAATTAAAGTCTCGCAAATTCCAGCTAAACTATAAAATTAATAGGAACCTTTTAAAATATTGATTTCTATCAGGGATTGCTACTTTGACTTTACTATATTTACTTTTTAAAACATTTCCCCATTCCATATCTGAATAATATCTTCATTGAGCACTTATTTTACTATTCTTTACTGTTTTTAATAGCTGATCACTATAATTACTCATCTTACTTAACTACTTTAATTGCCTGAAACTTCTGTCCATGTCATCGCTAGAGAATTAATGTAAATTTTGCTTTTTCTCATGTTTATGCAGTGTTTTTCCTCTACATAAAGTCCCTAACGGAAAACGGTACCATTCCCAATCCGATTTTCTGACCGTTGTACCCAATTTGAAGTTTAAAATTCCCAAATGTAAGAACAAAATCCAAAAAGACCCTGAAAAGATCGACCGTGTTCGTGTATTTTACTTTTGTTTTACCCAAGAGTAAACATCCACGCATAGCTACACGGCCTTCCCCAGGCCATTTTAGCGCCCTATTGCGCGGGCGCTTAAATTTTAACTTCGGATCATATCCGGGGCGCCTAAAATTACTGTTGCGCATAAACATCGCCCGGGGTATGTGTATTTTATCAATTAATTAGAAATGTTATTTCTATTTTAGTAACAGTCAAGTGACCTCTGACCTCTGGTGAAAAAAAGGTCGTGCATAATACTCACATTTCCACATTGCTGTTTATATGTATACACAGTTTCATTGAAATAAGTTCAGTACTTTTTAAGTTATTGCAGGAACCAGGTTTTGGGGACGGACAGACAGACGGATTGAAATATATACGAACTAACATATAAAGAGACAAACAGACGGATGGCAAACCTGTAGGTCAATCTTTGTAAGTTTCATGGTTATATCTTATGTACTTTTCGAAATATAAAAGTATTTAGTTTATATCTATTTTTAGTAACAGTCACGTGACCTTTGAACCCTGATGAAAAATAAAAGGCCCTGCATGACCCTCACATTGCCGTTTATATGTATACCAAGTTTCGTCCAAATATCTTCAGCACTTTTTGAGTTATCGCATAATCAAGTTTGTTTTAGTTTATGTCTATTTTGAGTAACAATAACGTGACTTTTGACCTCTGGTAAAAAAATAAAAGGTCATGCATAATACTAACATTGCCGTTTATATGTAAACCAAGTTTCATCGAAGTATCTTCAATACTTTTTGAGTAATCGCACGAACAATATTTTTCGGACGGACGGACGGACGGACGGACGGAGGGTAAACCTATGGTCCACTCCGGTGAAACACCGGTAGGGGACTAAAAAGTTATATTCTAAATAAACACAAAACTAGTTTTATATATCGGAGAAAATCGCTCTGGCTTCTTCCAAAGACGACATGACCTTCTTATCACAAGTCACTGATCACAAGTTGATGGTAATGAATGGGATGAGGGTTCTGGGTCTGTAATGACCGAAGACAGTGACGATGGCTGGGAGATGATTGATCAGAAGGTAGTGATGGTAAGCAAGGCCGTGTCACTACTACAGGATAGGTGTGGACAGAGAGATAAAATCATAGAACGTTAAATTAAAGCGTTGATAATAGTTCCAGCACCTGTGTACACTATGAACAGTTCGCGAAATTTCTATGACACCACGGAAACTTATAATATTCGGGGGCCAGATTATCTTAACCAGAACGAGAGTTCATTTGGATCGCTTTTCACTCCCGTTCTCCTCCAGTTACCGTCAGTGTTTAGAACAACATCACTCGTACGCACGGGACATTATCACGGTGTTAAAATGACTTGATGTCATGTATTATGAATGAAGTAAATATTTTAGACGCGGGAAATACCACAAAAATTACCAGGGGTTCTTATCTTAAGCCACATTCCTGACAAAATCAGAGAGAATCACACGTCAGAAAATCAACATTTAAACCAGGTGTGAATCCATATGTCATTAAATCGTGCGTGTTATGTCAGGGAGAACTCTATAGTGTAAATGTGTACAAGTCAAAGATCATGACCAGAGACTTTTCCTGTTTAATGAGAAACAACTGTGCTTTAACTGCCTGGGAAGACACACAATTAATGTGTGTAAATCAAAGTTTAGATGCAAAGTATGTGCATGTTGACACCATACCAGTTTATGTGATGGACAATCAATGATGAAACAGGCATGTAAACTCTCAGACATGCAGAATGCGACAACCACGCGCACGTCGGTTCTCCATTCAGCGCATGCGCTTACGACAGGACTCGTTCTACTCAAGAAGGCGGTTTCCAATGTAACGACTCTTAAGACTTTCATTTCACGGAACATCCTTTTCGACGAAGGTTCACAAAGTTCCTCTGTTACACAGCGCTTTGCTCAGAAGCTTGAATTAAAGCCCACCAGAAGTGAAACCTTCTTTATTTCAGGGTTTGGAGACAGTGAAAGACGCGTTTGCCATCCAGAAACAGAAATCATCTAGTTACACCGAACGAAAATACCCCGATGAAAGTCTTATTTTTTTCTGAAATACCTTTGCCGCTAAAAAAGTACCAAAAACAGATAAGTAAACTCAAATATTGGAATAGACCCAATCTTGCGCATCCGCCATCAGAACGTAAAGATTTTGAAATTGAAAGAACGAGTAGTTTCAGGAAACGGACCGAATGCCATACAATCTAAAATCGGATACCCCTGTCGGGACCGTTATCAACCGGAAGTTAGAAACACCATTGTCCGTTACCAGTGTCGCTTATTAACTTAAACACTGTCGTCACTGATGAAAATAAATACGTAAGCAACTGTGGATCAACAGACACGCAGAACCTTACCAAAGTACTACAGAGAGTACCGTGACAGTGCTTCGTCAGTTGTGTTATATTTTATTCATTCGTCAACAAGTTCGAACGATCGTTTTCTTGTACATCACGTGCCACAAGGTTGCAGAAAGACCCTGCTAGGTACCATACCCCCGACGTTACCTAGCCAGCTGCCCAAGCAACTCGTGTCCGATGTAGACAAGGGATGATAGTAAGACCTATTGCCAAGCTGTATTCAACTGAGTTACATGAAGCTGACATTTGTGTATACAAGACTGATATTTTGTGATAACACAGAGACATAACTCAAAGAATATGTAACATTCGTAACTTATATTAGTTTTATTTGCAATATTACACATTTAATTGTTTTGGTTTTGTTTTAAGATTGTCGTGTTATTGTATGATATTGTACTTTCTATTGCGCGCCCCGAACTGTTGATGATATTAAGTTTTAGCGCGCCAATTTGAGCGTCGCGTTTGGATGACGCACGTTTTTGTTACGTTTGTAACGTTTTGTATGACGTCACGTCATCGTATAACTGTTTCATACATACAACGTTTTGAACTGGCCTCCGACACCTATTATGTATTTTAATATCTTACACGACAACCTCTTCGTCTAGCCTTTTGAATGTATACTCCCCCCTCCCCTAACTCACACAGGCTAATATATCTAGCACTGCATGGTCACATTCTGAAAATGTTTTTGTTAAACTAGTTGTATTCATCAAACAAATTCGAACAAAAGCTTCATTGTGAAAACAATTGAAAATGGCTGTTTCAGGGTTTTTCTTGGCGCGAAAATGACGGCACGTTGTTAAATTTTTAAATTACCAAAAACTAATTATTTTCATGCAAGTACCATTTATCTCGAATGCACTTATAAAATGTGCTAGATTGATCATTTATACTTTTTATAAGCTCACATTAATAAATTTCTTTCAAATTTAACTTATCATAAAGTAAAATGTCAGAGATGTTCACCCCACACTGTCAACTGAAGGACAGTCAATGGTTTAAGTTTTACATCGCTGTGAGCAAAACTATCACAAATATCAATGGTTCAAGTGTTACAAGTAGTATTAACAGGGAACCCAATCGTTAACCAAGGGATCCAGGCGTTAACAATCTCAAACACCCCCATGTAAACATAAACAATAGCTTTTAATGTCAATCATCAGCTCTCACGTCCATCATTGGTTACATGTAATTGAATGTACAAGGCATGATATAAATACTTCGAAAATTAGCTAAATTTCATCATATTTCTCAATTCTTTTGAACGAAATGTCTTTCGTAGAAAAACGAATCGCTGACGGTGTGCTTGTGAAAGCCTATCAGAAATAGATAGGCAGAAAAGATATAGCAGTGAAAATTTATAGCTTTCACGAGCTTAAAGAACTCCTCGAGATATTCCTACAACTTGTGGATAATCAAAAGGAATTTGTGTTTATTTTTCTTTTTATTGTTTCTTTGAAAGGTATTTCTGTAAATATAAATGTTTATTGCATTACCGATCATTTTATAGACTGATGCTTCCCCGATCTTCCCAGTTAGGGAGTAAGAACCTTTTAATGGTTAATGTTTTAAAAATTTGCCTAATCATTGTGTAGACTACCAAAAGAGGGGCGTTGGGATACGAGGTAACCCCTATCATCGCTGTCAAGAGGGTAAGCTTTTCTCTTTTTTTCTATATATTGTTTTTTTATTCAAAGATCGAAACATTTAATAGCTTATACTCACGTTAAGTTTACCTAATTATAAAGGAGATTATTGTATTTAAATGTTGATAAGTTCACAATTATTATTGAATAAGACATATTGTTTAGTTGTGTAATCAACGCTGTATAATCATTTCATAGATGATGAGCACGCCTGCGGTTTCTACGACCCCTAACGCGGTAATATTGTTTACATTCAATGATCGAATCATTTAATAGCAAGTACTTACGTAATGTTAACCTAATTATAAAGGAGATTATTGTATTTAAATGTTGATAAGTTCACAATTATCATTGAATAAGACATATTGTTTAGTTGTGTAATCAACGCTGTATGATCATTCCATAGATGATGAGCACGCCTGAAGTTTCGACCTCCCCTATTGCGATAAAATTGTGTTTAAGATTTCAGCGATCGAATCATTTAATGGCTAGTACTTATTTAATGTTTCCATATTTATAAAGAAGATATATATCTTTTAAAATGTTGATGATAGTATTATTTGTATAATTACAACCTGGAAGTTCTGAAACGGTGCAATATGTGAGTATTTTCATAATTTCGAAATTATTAGATGTTATCTTATATTATACACTGCTACAGTTTTATTTTCGTCAGTTTATTATTAAATGATTCGATCCGTTGCTCTTTTTCCAGGTGGTTGATGATCAAACGTTATCATTTGATGAGGAAGTTTTCTTTGCTATTCCGGTAAGTAACTTAAAAAAAGAGCAACACAAATAATTCAAACAATCACATTTATTAAATGACTATGAACGCAAATATATGTACACACTAATATTATAAGTCAATATCTCACATGTCAATATAAACGAAATATTTACAACATGTTTTTTGGTCGGGAAAGCATATGTTAAAGAATAATGTATCATTTTATTTTTAGGTTACCATTCCACAATGAACTGAAATGTGAATGTGAAATGATTAAAATAAATAGATAAAATTAACTTATGATGTATTTTGTAGTGACCATACGCATATGAACTAATACCATCATCTTATAAATAAATTTTATCATAAAAAAATGATAAGCCAACTTTATTGATTTTTTTCAAAAAAAAAACTGTATGGTCCTGACTGCGCAAGGTATGCATTTGAGATAATAACTGAGATTTATCAAATAATGTGTCTTAATAATGTTGCAACCTCAGTTCGTTTTTAACAACAACCTTATTCTTTGTTATCACAAGTGTAGGCATACATTTTAGATTTTAGAAATATTCAGAAATGCATTTTTCATTCGTTTCACTTTTCATTTTTCTCCATGACTTTTTGATTTGCACTGCTATATACAACATGATGATCATGGATCAGGGAAATCCGATGTGTCAAACAAGTGAGGAAAACAATACATATCATTAAACATATCATCAGTCTCACAAATAAACAAAACTGAGTCAGTGTCTGTCATCTGCAGTGTTACTGTATGACCATATAACTTTTAAAGATCAATATAATAAAAATCATGCATATTTTTTTTTGACAGATCTGAAACAGTCATCGCGATGTAAATAGGTTTATTTTATGTTACATTTACTCGATTTAATTCTACATCGACAAGATCTTCAGTAAACTTATGTGTATTTTGTATCTTGACTTTGCAGAAAGTTCTTAAGTAGTTTTTCCGTATGAAGAACCACTACAATTCGGTGTTTACCGAGGTTCTCTATGGTATTTCCTGAAACAGAAGAATGATTGGTGATAAGTAAAGGATAAATAAGGTAAACATTTCTTTTGTATATGATGTAAACATAAACGTATAAGTTACATTGTAACCTTAGTCGACAACGACGAGAAAATAATGTTAGCAGCAACCATCTTGAAATAAACGACAATGTAACAAGAGGGTTTGAACATTACATTGACGTCATATAACGCAATACATTGTAAAAAGTTAATATATTTAACCATTTATAATTGATCAATATATAATAAGATGTGTTATGTACAAATTTGCTTACCAAATACTAAATTGTTTATCAGCTTGTAGAAGTTTTTCTCGAAGGTGCAGTTGGCTTGTTGACGCATTGTGGTATTGAATTCGACGTACGGCTTCATAAAGTTCTCCTGGCGAAATTCCATAATTTTGTGTACCTTTTTCAGTTTCAACCCCAACTGTATTGGTAAAGCTAAGGTTTTGATAGTGAAGAACTTACAGTCGACTCCCAAAGGCTCGAAGGCTCAGGGACCGGCATAGTATAAAGACCGAAAATCTTCTGATTTATTTTCAAATATCCAATTAAAGAGTATTACGATAAATATGATGGTAATTAACATTCATAAAACATGTATTAATACTATTAATTATTGTTATTTATGTTTTCTTTGTCAAAGTTTTGAAATCCATTATTGCTTTCTCTCAACACTTAACTAACCAAGCGCATGTAATCTATTAACAACTCAATTGGACTGAAGGAGTTCGAGCCAAATAAACAATTAAATTTGTGAAAATTGTAACTGGGACTGTGACAATCACTTCAAGCCATCCGAAAGTTCGACGCTCGCAAATTCGACCCAAACGACAAAAAATTATATGAAAATATAGCAATAAAATATCGGTCCCTCAAAGAAACTTCGAGCCTTTTATCAATAACAGATCAGCATGCTTTTTATTTCATTATTAAAATGTCTGAATAATATATTGTTTACCACTGTGAGTGAGGTAATCAACAAGATCCAAAGATAATGGTACAAATGCAAATGAATCAATGAATCAAAGTTTCCCAATGCTAAAACTCGAAAATGGACCCATTGGATCCATCCTTTGGTACTTTCAAAACATCAAAAGATTGAATATTTTGTTTATTAAAGAAACCCGACATGCTATCAACAAACAAATTGTTGACATAAAAAGACGCCAAAAAGTGAGCTTTCCTCAGAAGAATTATAATTTTGTAAGTACTGATTATATGCCTTTTTATATGGGTTGGAAATTTGACTGACACGTCCTTGAATACCCTTTACTTTAAACATAGCATGATCTATATCTTTCAATAGTTCGAATGCAATTCATGTCATTGGCAGCATGGCTGACCAACTTAGTCCAGGACCAGTATAGAAGTGACATGGGTCAATATCATAACATCTTTGTGAAATGTTCCGGAATTCCTCAAAACCAATATCTAGCAGTAACATGTCAGTTTTGAGGTTAATGTAATTATAGTCCCCTAAGCTTTTTTAATTACTTGTTTGAAAAACTTAGCATGTTCATAATCTTCATTAGAAATGCTGTTTCCTGTCAGTCAAGAATAAAAATCTTCAATGGGAGGACGTTCTGTTTCAGATTTACTCCAATGATTCATGTGCTCATAAGGATCGACTCCTTTTATCAATAACAGATCAGCATGCTTTTTATTTCATTATTAAAATAACTGAATAAGTGTTTACCACTGTGAGTGAGGTTATCAACAAGATTCTCCAAAGATGATGGTTCAAATGCATATGAATCAATGAATCAAAGTTTCCCAATGCTAAAACTCACATACTTTTCCATGGTTTGTGGTATGCATGTGATTTAATGATCTTTAAATAACCCGAAACTTTGACAAAGCAAATGGCTTTCAAAATTATTCAGATTGTGAAAAATGACGGGCATAAACTCAACTTGTTTGCATTCTAAATTGCAGTTCATGTGAGCTGCTCCAATATATTTCCTGTGACATGATCATGATGTCTATCTTTTTTATCAAGTGATATAAATACTTTTTGCCACATACAACATTTATTGGTTAATGCATTCTCTTCATTATTTCTCAAATTTAAAGATTTGATAATTTCGAATTCTTCTTGTATGCTTTGAGCTTCCCTAAAAAGACATGATACAAGGTTTTTAGATGCATCTACACCTCTGTATACCACTGTTTCTTTTTTGTAGTTAGGGTCTGCAGTCACCACTTCATACCCAAAAGAACATGGCTCTAATAATTGGGTTTTTGTGGTAGAGTCTGAATTATTAGAATTATTCAAATGTTTATTTAAATTTTCAAAATCTGCATTAATCACATAAGGGACGCATAATGTTTTTTTTTAATCTTTTAATTGTAGAAAACAATCTTTTTGAGAAGGTAACTCAATTTTTGTGCATTGTGTTCTTGACAATATGGAATATGTTTATCTAAAAAGTGTAGTAAACCTTGTAGGCAGTATCTACAAAAATATAAAAAATGGTGTCCCTTTTGTCTATAACTCAAAAAGCGGTTGGTGTTTGTAATAAGTACACAATGTGACTCATCTTCTGATTGCAAAAGCAATATGATCAATGTGATGAGTTCTATCTTCACCTGTGTAATACGAAGTGGTAAAACGTCATTGTCTTCAAATGTAAAAACATTGACAGATATGGATGGGTTCTGTTTCTCGAATTTAGTAATTTGATTTACGGAAACTGAAAAGCATAAATCTTCCACATTTAATTCATTTTCAAATGGTTCATAATCACTTACCAGAGGAGAATTTAAAAGGTTCTAGTTCTTCACAAGCGAGCCGTATCTTATCCACGTTCACCACGTGTAACATATCTTCTAAATAAAAGTCAATCACATGTTCATCATCGGTTATAAGATCCATCATTATACAATCGTATCCTATTGGGGATGTGTGATCAATCCGACATCCATAGCAGTTTTTCCTCACTACTACATGTTTCACTTCTAACAATGCCTTAGCTTAAACAAAATCAAAGTAAGAATTCAAAAGTAAAATGCAGGATGATGATCGTGCTTCATGGTTCAAAGGCACATTAAAGTCCAGTGAATTATTTTTATTTTGAGGTATTTCCAAAGACAAGGTATTATATGTACATGCCATCGTAGATTTTTTCGTCTAGGTGACCAGTGAAACACTAAAAACTGCATGTAGGAATACGTATTTTATACTTCATTTGAATGTTTCTTACCGTTGTTTTAAACATTTGAATTTTTCAGTTCCAACTGTTAGAAGTCGCAATTTTCAACTGTAAAAAGTCGCCATTTTGAGATTCAAAGAGGGAGTTGGATGCTTTTCAGGGAGTCCATTATTAATCCACTCTATGAGGAACTGTACCGACGACTATCGCATGAACGTCCAATTGTTTCACAAATAAACATTTTGATGACCTTAATTTATGTACAGTCATTGCGTTGTCATCCTTCCTCCACTGACATAGTCTAATACCACACGAAAAACACTCTACTATATCCCATCTCCCCGTATAGTAAAATCCTGTAGCCGACATTTGAAATTTGTTGGGTTGAATTTTTTCAGACCAAAAATCACACGTTTTTTGTATGTTGTAACATTTTAAGTTAGGAGCATTAAACTCTAATTCAGTACATTCTGTCATCGCTGTCTTTCAAGAAATTATGCTAGCATCTGTATAACTTTTTTTTCTAAATTGCATATAGTTTCAAACAGTGTTAAGAGTAGTTTTATAAACTTTTCCCCGTTTATAAATACATTTTGATATTGATAGGTAATCACCAACCATTGTTTCGTGATCTGATTATGAATTCTCGTCACATGTTATAATCATCCAAACGGTTGAAACTAAAGGGCTGACAATAGCCATTGTCTTATCAAGTCATCCCACTTATCCCACAACATATGAACAGTACAACTGTATTATTATTAACTACAGGTGTATTAAAAGAAGTTCAACATTGGTAACAAAGACAGAGAATGAATCAAATCATATTGAGTGTTCAATATGTTAGTAGAATTCGACTAATAATATGATTTCGGTTAATGAGTCGTTTGTGTTACTTTTAGATGGGGCTAAGTTCGCTGTAACCTCTCATTGCCGTGCGGCAGTTACGCGGTGGAAAATCAAAAGTTTAAATTTGTATATAATTGCTTTATAATTTAAATGTTTGTTACAGTTGGCTTTGGTTTTGTATCATTATATCAAAATAGAATACAATTTATTAAAATGTGCTCTAAAAATACGTGTGCATAACATTCCAGTAAATAGAAATTTAAAACCTCTATTGTTTACTAGAAGTTGTCAGCTTTCCCCAATACACGGTATTAGAAGTTTTAAAATTGACAAATCAGGACCGAGATTTCAGTCGATCGAAGTCTAGCGAACACCACCAGAGAGGTGTGTAAAAAAAAAAGTGCACAGATTCAGATCGTAAAAACATAAACATTGGAAATGGAATTTAATTAAAATGTTTTTGACATTATTACGGAATAATTTCTCTTCACAGATATGTATATTTTATTTCAATTTTGTCAGGATTACTACTATTGTGCTACGGTTAAAAGTCGCGATCCAAATTCTGTCACTACTCTATAGACATATAGGGAAAAATGTCCACCACGGAATGGTCTTTCGGTGGCAAGGCCCCGCGAATATTGCCCCAACGTATAATCCATTCATGAAGCAAGTATATTCACAGTAAACCTCTAACATATGAGTGTTACTCCCATTTGTGTAAGTCTGTATTTCATTTTATCTTTTTATTTTCCTTCGCTATGGTGTGTTCATGTACAAATGTTTTATCCATCCGGCTTTTATAGCATTTAAAACAAAACATTCAACATCTTTAACTTTTAATCGCTATATAAATTATTTTGTATCAATATTTTTTTGTGGTTTTGAATCCCATAGAATGTTGTTAATTGTTTTGTTATGTAATTGATTTCAATATTTTTTGTGCCTGGAAGTACCAAGGGTATATTAATTCGCAGAAAGCAATTGTTTTACTTTTTAGACTGTTGGTAGAAGGCAACGGTCTTTACTAGGGCAAATACGAAAGTCTGAATCGCGTGACCGACATTTGTATTCTGCAGACTACGAAGCAGAAATAATAGATTATTAATCTCCATCGCCCATTTAGGCGATTGTAGATTAGAATAAAGTTTACATATACAGCTACAATACATGTTTCCACGTAGTTCTATAATATGCAAGTCCATATACTATTTTATTAAAGCACTGTACTTGAATATCATGTGTGTAACGTTTAACAAATTTAACACAAATGAGAACATGGTAAGCTTGCTATGTGAATATAAATGAATGGGAATTAATACTGTAACAATTATACGGGATAACCAAGGTTTTGCCTATATATAACGCGAATATCTATTTATTTTTTGTTATTTCAATTCCAATACTAATGACTTTAAAATCTATGTTCCGGAAGTGTCAATCGCGATCGGATCCTCAAGGTTCCGGGATTGTATGCATAGGTTCAGTAACGATAAACACCGCAACAGGGAACCCAATTTTTGCATTTTATGGAACCCAAAGACATTATAACGGAAAGTAAATAGGTGTAAATACAACGCAAAACAAAACGTCGTCCGTAATCACGTCGACACATCCATTTATTACCAATATCTAATACGCAAACTTAATAATTTATAACATTAAATGTTGTTAAAAACCATGTTGCTGTAGTAAATAAGTACATATTTCGATCGTTTTAATTGGTAACTTGATGATTAGCATTTGTAAAAACTTGAATAAGTTGATAAATTATACATGTATAGTTACTGCAATGTAACATTTTAAAGTGACAAAAGGAGCGAAACAGTTAGCAACTGTTTTGACAGTAAAACAGCAAGTGGCAGACAATTGACATAATATTTTATTCTGCTTACGTTCACTGCAAACTTGAAATGAAACCGAAAATTTATCCCTATATAAAATGATTGATCTAGGTTGAAACATTTATTCATCATCTTACCTTTTAATATATATATTTAAATATCCAACGTAATAATTTCACTGTCAATTCTATAAATGTTTTCGCATTTTTCTGCAACAGGGTTTTACACATGACTTCAATCAATAATTTATCTACCCTATTGACGTTACGACAGAGCCGAATTAACCACGCCCGCCGTTTTCATGAGGGACTACTCTGTTTAAGTCCGTCAAAAAAACATAGCTTCGCGAGTCGCCGGTCGGTTCGTATTTCAAGCACAAGCCACGAGCTTTTGTGTCGGCCTTTTACGTTGAAAAAAATGAAGCATAACCGTTTAGGAAATCGTTAAATTCACGGGAAGATCAACCTTCCGTATACAGTAGTGTCAGAAAGTAGACCTGTTGATAATGCGATCGACTTCAGCGGAAACGCGTCTGACAGAAGCTGTCTGCAAATATAAACAAGGAAAAAATACAGTTTCTTTATTATATTGCGAGTGTTTTTTTGTTGTTGTTATCAGTTACATAATTATTGAAGTACCTTACCTTTGATACTTGCTTGTGTTTTCCACAGCTGCATTTGACCAAGACGACTAACAGACAATGTCTACGGGTAAAAGTTTAACCCACAATGCATTGGAGCTGGTCATGTTGATCCACACCGTATTTTATCATCCTAAATATTGATATATCCTTTGCTTTTTATTGATTCCACACATTAGGTCGATATTTTCACGTGTTAATGTTGCTAAGCACGCATAGTCTGCCTTTGTTTACGTTTTATTGCTGTCTTTGACGGTTCTCTAATAGCAAAATAAATTAGTTTACCCTCATATATTGAATTGCAATTGTTCATTAATTACATGTTTTTTATATGTACCTAAGTATTTATGTCCGGTAGTCACACTAAAGTTTTTCCGAATTACTGAAGTGTACAGCGTTCTTTATCTTTTTCCCGGACGCTATTTTGTATTGATGGCCGAAATGTGAAAGTTTGTTTTCAATCGTTTTTCGTACACATTACGGTCACTTTTCAATTATTGGTTGGTCGTTTTGTGTCCGATCAGCCCATTTGACCAACGTCCGTCCAAGATCGGAATCTTCTTCGGTCAGTCTTAAAGTTGATCTCGATTTCATAGAAAGAGCAGTAGATCGAATCAAGATGCTCCCGAAACAAATGTAAATTTTTCATCCAAATTTGACGATAAATCCGTGTATAGAAAACACTTACGTATAAATAATTCCTTTCAGAACATTCTCTCACAGTGCATGTTCGATCTACGAGTTTATTTATCTTGAATACTCCTACACCACTTCAACGCAATTGTGCGTTATTTAAATCCTGTGACTTTGTAGACTAAATCTACGTCATCATTACGCGTATGCTCGTTATTTTTAGAATTAGGGAATGGCGTAGAACTGAACGGACTTTCACTTTTAATTTTTTCTAAAGGTTACACGCCACCAAAGGGTGACTACAAAAATATAACAGTTATTGGAATGTCCGACATATTGGTAAGTTTTACGGACACAATGGCGGAAGAAACACATGCTTATCAGTGGTGCGATCTGACTGGCTAATCGACCTGTCAATCATTGGTCCGTCGTAACGTCAGTTGCAGCCACTTTCATCCACTCACAAAAAATGGACAATTTGTATCGAGATGTATTTATTTTATAAAATAGTAGAATACCCTCTGGCTTGTTAGAATTTGTTATCAAATTGCGAATTCCACCATAATAACATGGGAAAACAGTTTTAATTATGTTTCCTACAAATGTGTCTTCTATCTATATGATATTAAAATTTCAAAAGGCATAAGGTGAAAATACAAAATTTATAAGGAAAAAATTAAAACAGTTTTAATATCATATCATATGTTATACACTTTATGCGTTATCTATACGCGGAAAAAAAGCGCGGGTTCGGAGATTAAAACACTACACAATTAACTCGAGCGATACAAGCCACCGGAACACCACAGTCATGTAGATTCTCTATATATACCTTGAATATAAAGGTAATTATATCTACATGTATCAATTACATGGAGTGAATGGTCACAGAATCTAATCTTGATCATTGTGTAACTGTTCAATAAAAACAATGCATTGATCAGCTTGCGTGGTTCGAAATTATATGATTTCAAATGATAACCTTATTTACAGGTGCTGCAATTAACAAAAAAAAACTTTATAACTATGCAAGTATAGTCAATTTTTGTTTGGTTTTCCCGACTTATTCAGTGCCTAAATTCATATTAGCTAGGGATGAGTTTAAAGGTGAGTGGCAAATAAATGGAAAGGTCTACATGTACATGTATACTGTTTTTTACTGATAACTGTAAAATGCGGTCGTGTGTATATTTATGAAAAATATGCAACATTTCCAAGCATAATAAACATAATTTTGCCATCGGCGTATATTATTGTACACGAAGAAGGACGTTTTCCAACGCAAACACTGGTCACATGAGCTCATAGGCTTAGATTTCCATTTGAAAATGATGTCAAATTGAAGCAGATATCAATATAACGAGAAGACGTATTATAATAATCTGTTGTTGTCAGCAATTGTCTTGCGTAAAAATAACGTTACAGAAATTAATTCCATTCAAAAATATTTATCTCAATTGAAATATTTTGCTTT
Source organism: Congeria kusceri (assembly GCA_027627225.1). NCBI lineage: Eukaryota > Metazoa > Mollusca > Bivalvia > Myida > Dreissenidae > Congeria > Congeria kusceri. The sequence continues at coordinate 31,702,618 of CM051030.1, read as the reverse complement.
CATATTCCCCTTGTTTTTAGTTTATATCCTTGTCAAATCACTAGTTTTTCTGCATTGTAATAAATGATTGCATTATCTTTTTGCTTATTTTTGTTGATTTTGTCTATAAAAAAGGTGTTTAGCAAAAATATTGGATGTTCGACTTTTCTGATGAACCAACCGCATTATGGTAGATTTTATTGTGATAAGGTTAAGGTGTGATATTTCACAAAAGTTGATACCGATTCAAGGCCAGTTACGAGATGATTTATGCTTTACGTAACATATATTGACATTTTATTAACATTTAAATGAACCTAGACGGACAAAGTGACAATTTCAAAAATGTTTGTCACATAATGTCACGGTCGAATAATGTTTAGTGTTTCTGTTGTTTTCGTTGAAAACCTTTAATTACACTAGCTGATTCAGGGGTTGGGGGCACAACCGGCGCGCCCAACTACCCCCCACCCCCCCCGCTAAAACTTCCGGACGATACATATATGGGCATATATTAAACTGTTAAAACTGGAAATATATGCTGATTATTTTTTTTCGCTCGCTTCGCTCGCTCAATTTGGTCAATGATACACATCAAATTCAATGATCATACCCGACCAAGCCCGACCCTACGATTTCTCACGTACACCATAGTACCCGCGAAAAGATAACGATAAGAAAAGCAAACGGAAAACTAAAGACATAGGTATATATGCCTTATTTGTAAATGATATTGTTATCTTTTAAATTCATTTATACAGTTGTCAAATGTAAATACATCGTTGGCACAGAATACGACATAAACGACATTTTTTTATTTTCGAATAAATATTATTTAAAGTCGAAATTCAAATAAAATCAATGACTATTTTTGAGTTTAAACAGCTTTGTCTCAATAAATAGTTTGGTTCCCAAAAATCTAAATCGAAAAACTTTTTGTTCATTGTTCCATTATCAAACATACCACATTTAATATTGTTGTATGCATTCATATAAAAAGACATAACGTAATAGTTCAAGTTCAAGTTCAAGTTTTTTATTTGGTACATTTAGTCCTCCGGCCCATAATACATGGCATACAATAAGAAAGCATACATAAATAGAGTTGGGTAACAAAACATATAAAATTTTGTACTGTGATAAATATAAAAATACTAACATAAACGTATATTTATTGAGTATATTATGCTGAGAAAGTGATAGCAATCGATTTATACTATTCATGTCAGCACATTAATTTACGTTGTTAATAGCATTCAACAGGTGAAAAAACGTATACAGCTATTCGTTGTTTGAGCGTATTAACTGATAAACATCATTTGCTGTTGTACCAGAAGAGTACCAAGAAAACAAATAATTATTTCATATATCTTGAAATTTGGTGCAATGGAAAAATGCGTGGAGTTCACAATTTAAGATCGGAGTTTCACCTGTTGAACACGAGAGACAAATTCTTTGTGATCTAGGTATCTTCAAATAGCGACCTAATTCAATCAGAAGTTTATGATTAGAACACCGAAATCTAGCAAGGGCTGTTTTGTATTTCCGTGTTATATCTAATGATAAATGTCGCTCTGGATTAAGCACAGTTTTGTATTCTTTGTAATGTGAGCCCCGACTTGAATTCAATATATCATCGTGGTGCCAGTTTTGGGTATATTAATCAACTATACGCTGTTTAAATAATCTTACAAAAACAATTGTATCACCAATATCTTGCGACAGCCAAAGCCATACAAGTATAACATACGTTTTATCTTTGTTGCCCAACACTGCCTTCCAGAATCATCTAATCGTTTCAATAGAAGATAGCAATTTCTTGGGTAACGATGGTCTGACATTTGCAAAACATTGCACCAATATCTTATACAATTGGTAAGGTAAGTTACACACAAAGGAAATCTACCAAATTCCGCTAAAGCTAAGAATGTATCAGTTGTTGGTCTTACTCCTAGAAGTTTTCTGCAAAACTTATTGTGGACAGATTCTACTAATTCTGATTTTTCGTAGCCCCACACTTGGGAACCATAACATAGAATGGGCGTAATCATTGCGTCAAAGATCTTAAATAAATCTTGAGGGGGGAAATAACCAAATGGTTTTTGAAACCTATTAAGGGAAAAAATTGCTTTCTGAGCTTGAGCTGCAAGTTTTTCTTGTGCTGGGTTCCATGATAAAGTTGGAGTAAATAGGAGCCCCATATATTTATACATGGATGTTGTTTTGACCGGTGTATCTCTAAATCTCCAATGTTCGTAATTCCTTAAGATGCCGCCATTTCTGAAAACGATGATTTCTGTTTTATCCAAGTTAACCTCCATTCCAGTGTTTTGGCAGAATATATCTATATAATTTAACTGTTGTGGTAATTGTTGAGCTGTTTCAGCACAATTTGCTATATCATCGGGAAACATTAAACATAAAATATCTGGGATGTCGTTTGTAATAAAGATACCAGAACCACAGTCTTGGCGTAAAAGGGACGATAACTCATCAATAAACAATGCAAAAATGGTTGAACTTGTTTTGTCACCCTGTCGGTTCCAATGTTGCAAGAAAATGCATCAGTTACACATTGATTACAATTATTAATAGTGCTATTATACTGGTTTGGGTTTCTATTACCACGAACTTGATTATTGGGTTGGTTGTGCATTTAACACACCAGTGTAACTTTTTGTACATAACTTTAAGAATATTTAAGAATTTTCCGTGGAGTCCTTTCCTTTGAAGACATTGAAATAGTTTACAGTGGTTGACTTTATCAAATGCCTTTCTAAAGTCAACGTATAAACAGTACAACCTCCCGTTCTTTTTGATAGGTATTTTTGAGCCACGGCTTGTAAACAAAAAATGTTGTCGATTGCGGAATACCCACGTCAAAAACCTGACTGGCATACATCTATTTTGTCATTTTCTTCAGCCCACTCATATAGTCGTGTATTAATTATACATGACAAAATCTTGTACATTGTATTTGTTATAGATATGCCCCTATTGTTATTTGGTTCGTTAGTAGGTCCTGATTTATGTTTGGGACAAATTATACTAATATTCCAAGAGTTTGGAAACTGAGCAGTGTTTAAGATATTATTAAATAATAAGACGAAATAAGGTGTTATTTCCACTTTTGTAAACTTGTAAAATTCTGACGGAATACCGTCTAAGCCACTGCTTTTTCCATTTACTAATTTAGATATTGAACATTCAACTTCATCGAACGTGATTGGTTCATTTAGTACATTTGCCGCGTTATCAATAGTTTGCTGATAATCTAATAGCACCGTATCGCTTGTATTTTCATCAAAAAGTAGGTTACTAAAATGAGAGTACCACTCGTCTGGAGATATACAGGAATTTAGAGTTGTTTTTTTATTACGTCGTTTAATTATCTTCCAAAATTCACTAGGGTTATTCCTATTTATAAATAAATTATTGCGCTCTTGACGCTGTTGGGTCTGAACTTTAGATTTACATGTTAATTTAAAGTTGTTGCGACTATCTTTAAATATCTGTAAATCACTAGTTAAGTTAGTTTTCCTAAATTTACGAAGCGCGGCATATTTCATTTGTTTCTTGACCTCACATTCCTCGTCCCAACAATCAGGCTGCAAAGAGCAAAATTTATTATACGTAACTTTCATGGGACTTGCAGCATTTTGGTATATATCGGTTATAAGCTGAACTACATCATTGACGCTTCACGTTAGGGTTTGTGAAAAAATATAGGTTTGAAAATTTTCAGTGATTCCTTGAATTTTTCTTAAAATTCGTTAGCTTTGTAATCACGCCATTTATATCTGTGGATATTGCGTGTGGTATTCGTTAAATTAAGATTGCACTTATTTGTCGTAGGTCTGCGTTGCAATTTGAATTTACAAGAAATAGGAAAATGATCAGATTCATCCCGATCTAAAACTGTGAAATCCTTAATACATTAGCAAAAACGTTCTGCAGATGCAATCATGTAATCAACGACACTTACACGGTCGTTAGAAAAACAAGTAACTTCTCCGTCAATATCAGTAGAAAAACTACCATTTAACAAATGTATATCAAAAACCCAGCATAAATTTACAAGACTTCTACCAAATGTGTTCCCTCTTGGATCCTTATTATATCGTGGGATTTCAAAATTACTTCCTACATAATCTGTAGAACCATGATTAAAATCTATGTTATCTGGGTGTCCACAACGTCTTCTCAAATTCCTGGCGATTTCATGTTTTTTCCGGCACCATAAGTCAGCGAAATTTACAAAACGTCGGCTTCACTTGCCGTATTATTTCACAACTCAATCATACGAGTACCTTTCACAATACGACGTGTAAAAAACATGCTCGTCTGTGATCATAGCTTCCATAATGAGTTGTTAATCCGTACATGTATGGCATAATTCTATATAGGTGTAAACAACATTTTCCTTCCATTCCATTTCAAAACACTTGTAAGCGGGTTATTCTTTCTAATATGCTTCTTCAATCAAAAAACAAAGATACAATTTATTCATGAAAGAAATAACCCTGTTTATACGTTTTCGTTGAAATGCTATTAAAACTAAACGAAGAGTAGATCTACATCTACAAATTACTATAATCTTTAATTTGGCCTCTATGTTCTCCACCCACAATCCGAGTACGGTAATTCTAGAAAATTGAAATTCAAATGGGATTAATCTCACTGTTCAATTCCAGGCATATATTCCACACACTTTTTGATTCAAATGTTATTAACATAATCCATCCAAAACACAGAAACACTAACTATTGTATTCCGTATATTGTATAGGCTCGTCATAAAACATAATGGTTATAAGCTAAACCTTATATTATATATAGACTACATATATGCAATTGAGTAGAAAACAGGATAAATATAATACATGGTAGGTGCCGGGCAGGAGAAAGTTTATCCGGTTCGGCCCGAAAACAAAAATAGGGCTCGCAAAAGCTCGCCTTATTTTCATTTTCTAATCCTCACCGGATACACTTTCTCCATCCCAGCACCAACCATGTTTTCTCTATATATCTCTAATACGGATCTATAGCTATCACTGCCGACCAACACACAACATAACGGGATTATAACTGCAAGATCAAAAGTTCACGGCCTCACTTACCCGAAATCCTGCATCCGCCCCTGAATTATCTCAAAATATTGTCCGATCAGGGACAACAATGTACAACTATGTAAAGTTACACAGTTTTAATATTTTGCCATTATGGGCTTTATCAAATTACAATCACATAACGACTATATCGTTATCACGTTGTTTTCGTCCAAACAAAATGACGCAACGTCAAAAACAGGATATGACATCATGACGTCATTTTGACGCAAAACTGTAACACATTATTGAGCCAAATTAAAATTACTAAACATTATTGCAATTGCGTCAAAAGTCATTCGAAATAGAAGGATTGAACATGCTTATGATATACAGTGATTATAGCGATTATCAATATGTTGGTGATGCGAGTATAATTATGGTATTGATGGTTATGATGACGGGGATGATAATTATGATAATTGTCTTGATGACGATGATGATGATGGCTGTGGTGATGATGGAATGGTGATAGTGGTGATGATGATGTTACGATTACGATGAAGATGATGATTATGGTATTGGCGATGATGATGATAATGATAGTGATGATTCTGATGTTGTTCCTGATGAAGATGGCTATGATGACAACAATGATGGTGATGGTAGTAGTGCTGCTACTGCTGATGATGATGATGATGATGATGATGATAATGATGACGTGTTACACGTCTGTCAATGAAGCTAAATAAAAAAATATATAACTAGAATTGAAATCAACATTTCTTTAGAACATAACTAAAAATATAAAGATAAACATTCAATAAAAATATTTAAATTCACAAACCATATTATCCATAAACATAATAATGATTGTATTTATGCATGAAATTTAATATGCTTTTCTCAATCTTATCACAGCAGTGCCAGAAAACATCGGTTATGCCAACGTACACCATTGTGTAATTTTTTCACAGGTAATGCCTGTTCACCACATTCCACACGCCACATTGCTGCCTCTTATTGACTTCCACTTTCATCCTCCCATTCGTATTGCGCATTCCTTTCATCAACATGTGAACTGGACACTTGAATTAATTAAGGTAAACATTACCTATATGTGCATAAAACCGACTAGCTGAGTGCTAGATTTATTTTCACGTCATATGCAATAATATAAATCATTCTTAGGCCACCATTTTACAGGCGAAATATAATATTTAAGTTTATTATTAGATCCTCCCAAAATGAATTATAGAATAAATTATGTATTGAAATAAGAATTTCTTTTGGCATTGGCAATATGTGTAAACAATTGCTGTAGTACTGTATAGACTTGATGATAACTATTTAGTTTTTCGTAGAACAACTAAATGTACATCGTCAAATACTCACGTTATAAAAGTAGTATACGTAATGAATCAACCCGGGTTACCGAAGATGCTAAATGTAACACCATTTCAGAATCGAACACACTGTTACAAATAGCGAGTAATTTACTGCTGAAGCAGTTGATTTAGTATGAAATTGGACCGTAATTATCCTAATGGTTTTCTCAGTAGTCGCACTTATTCTAGGAAAAAAATCACCTAACCGTTGAAGATCACACAATTTTTAATTGTCGGCCACGGTTGACTAAGCTACCCTGGCCTCTGCACAAATTCTCTCCTTTAATGACTAAGTTAATAATAATCATGTCCAATTATTGTAAGAAAACCCTCACTCAATAATAAAATTATCCTCTAATTCAGGGGTGTGTTGTATACAATGTCCACGTACCCTGGACAGTAAAACGTCACGGCGCCAAATGTCTCGAATTGAGTAAACAAGTCCCAGAGGATAAAAATTTTGCAGACAGTCCAAAGTCAAATCCGAGACCTCTTGCTTACAAGGAGAGTGCTTTCCCGACTGAGCCTACCGGACCGCCACAAAACATTTTTCCTTTAGTGACCATTTCCATTCTGTGACACATTTATCATGTTGTTATATATTTTTATATCCTACACATTAAAATATCATGAGTAACGAAATAGTAATTAATGTGCAGATCAAGTTTATTAATTGCATTATATAGTTTGCTGTACTAATTATTTCAACTCAGATATATTAAAAAATATCAGCAATTTTAATGCAAGTTTTCAACAAATTGTCAGTTGTATAACACAAATTTATAAATAATACATAGTCAATAGCATGTATGCATGCTATGGAAACATATTTGCTATTTATTGCTTAATCACTGTCAGAACCAAAACGCTTAGCAAAATGTCCTACTAAAACTGCATGTACGGCATTTATTTTTAAAATGTCAGAATGATAATTATCTATATACTCAGTATTTTTGGTTTTATAATTGATATGTTATAATTATTATCTGTGTTTGTTTCAATTGCAAATCTAATACACATTGTGTATCACTTGAGTCATAATTACATTACAAAGTAAAATGAACAATAATTTACTGCAAACAGACAAGACGAATCTCCGCTCAGCACCATGTATTTCCTCTGACCTACACCCGTGGATACGACATTAAGTAGTGTAAGTGTTGTAATTGTTTCCCATACATTTGTAAAACAAATAAACTAATGTGGTTTTAGATAAAATTTACTCATTTGTGGTATATTGCGGATAGGCAATAGGGGGCAATATTGGCTTCAGTGACTACACCCACGTTTAATGGCCAGTTTGGACCAAAAACTCTATTTGGTTGTTAGTATGTACATTTTATGTGATTATTTTTACAATAGAAAACATAATTTCATAATTATATTATGGCACAATTCCAATATTAAGTACTCGCACATACTTCTAGAAAACTTAATATCTTGTTCATATATAATGAAATCTTGTCCATATGCTCTGAAAATAATAAAATTACTACTTGAATGAGTTTTGTAACACAGGTTCTTAATGGGATATGTTGGCTTGTGTTTTGTACACGTCAAAAACTAGATCTGTACAATTTATTTTGTTTAGTTTTAGTCTTAATCTGGCATTAAATCTGGGGATTTAACATCATAGTAACATACACGTATAAACAAGGGAAACTCCAGCGTAGCAGGAGAGAACTTTTAAGCACCACATTATTTATAACTCTTTATTTAAGGCAAGTAACCAATAGCCTAAAACACAGCACAGAAAGACTTAGCTGTAACAAAGACAAATATATTTGATCCGAACCATTACATATTAACCAAAACGAAACCAATGAGATACAGAATATAGAACAACATAATGTCAACTGATCATGGTTTTGACTTTCAATTAGCATTTAACAAATACATCTGAGTGATATGTGCATGTTAAATTGTGTAATTGTTTGTGAGACACATCATGGTAGAACACCGTAATTTTTTACGTCGACCCTATAGACTGCTTCCCAAACAGAAAAGTACCTCGGACAGATTTTTGCTTGGCTTTTCGTGTTAACAGGAGGGTTTTATTCTGCCTTCTACCACTAAGTAAATTTAGCTTTCCCCATTAAATGGTAATTCTTTGAGAACATGTTTTTTTATAACATTTCCATATATGGTGTGATTTAACAATTCTTGGCATTAATTGTTAATGATTTTATTTTAGCCACCCTTCCAGTGAAAAGTCTACACGGTGCATTTGGGCAACCTTTACCAATATGATAATAGCTACTCAAACTAACTATATTTTATACATGTATATATCGTGTTCCGCATAAGAAATGTCTGGACCAAATGTTAATTCAATCTTCGGGGCAAAACGTCTCTATCAGCTGATTAATTTAACTTATAGATTCCGATTTATGTGTTTTGGCATGATGCTTATTTTTACATTACCTCGACTTCCATTAATAAATCTAGATAGGTCCGGAATTGCGAGCTTATATTGCTACCATTTGATTAACACTTGTGTTTGTAACAAATAATAACAACATGCAATATCACGACCCGCTCAACATGAATGTTTAACAGTTCCACACATGTAAATGTTCTACTACTTCGAATCACAGCTAACGAACGTGAAAAACATGCTACTCCCCATCCACGTAGTGGGTGTTAACAGTTACTCTATGTCATAACTCAATACTAACTTATCTGAACGACAATAACATAATAGATACGGCGTACGAATTCTTCCTAAGTATCCTAACAAAAACATCGGGCAAAGAACGGTAAAGACAATGCGCGGATGACTGCTAGTGAAATGTTCAAATGCTATTTTAACTGTGAAGATAACTGTTGAATTTCAACATTTGAGCTGTAAACTACCAATATCATTATGTCTGTTATATATTTACGACATATACATTCTTTCTATTTGGCAAGGCATGTTAACAGTTTTGGGTCTCAAACTAGTGCACTTTGTTTCTTGTAAAATGTATATAGTAGTGTGTCTTTAGAATGTGTACTTCCTCTTTATTTTTAGAAATAAATTATATTCACCTAGTACTGACTAGCATATCAATATTTGTGTTTAAGATTAAACATGCATCGAGGGCAATAAATCTAGCACATGCGTATACATCTGTGCCATACATTTAATAGGTTTTAATACTTAAAAACTATGTCTTGCTACCTTCAAGAATTACAAATTCTGTATTATTTTGACACTTATTTGCAACAATTGTTTAAAAATCTTAATGTCCGTTCTGTATGATTTGTATACTCATATGCAACTTGGTTTAAAGTGTCTAATATATATATCATGCTGATCAGGCATTGTTTACTGTTCTCATTTGATTGTTTTAAACTTCTCGGTGGGTTGTATCATTTCGCATTATTTACGGTTCCGTTTCACTCTACCAGCTGTACGTGATTTATCATTCGCCAGATACTGCTATGACGCCTTTCTACAGCATCCTTTTTGGCCAGGTGAACATAAATCATTTTACGTTTTCAGATTTGGTATGCTTACTTTTCTCATTAGATACATCGTTTATTTCAATACCTCCCCTCCCTGTGGGTTTTATCATTTCGTATTATTGAAGAGGCCTTGTACCTCTTTTTAGAGATTCATATGTGGTTAGGTTCAATGGGGGCCTCGAAATAAGCATATATACTTATTAAAAAAAAGACACTGGACACGTTTTCATTTAACAATTTTATATGTTGTTAGATTTAAATAAATAAACTGATGTCAAAATTTAGAATTTAAATTAAATCTATAATTTTAATGTCCCAAACATTTTATCAATCATTAAAACGAGCATTTAAGGTTGCACATTCATTAATATTAAAATCTAACATATAAATAAACGAAATGAAACAATGTCCATTTTCTGTTTTCAATTAGTTTATACAGAATGTGGCATTAGAATGATGTATTGTTTTCTTGGCAATAGCTTTGTTATAGATACCTGTGCAAATGTAACTAATTTGTTGTGCGCAAGCTATTATAATGTTGCTTTTCTATGGTATCCAACTTCTGTCGGACTTCATTATATTTATCTTAAAGCACGCGTAGTCGGATTTCCACGTCCTTTAAAAGTGTTTTTTTGTTGGTAAGCAGAATCCGTATATGGTGGATTTAACGTGTTATGATTGTTATGAATGCCAAATTAAGGTGTATTATGCAAACCCCCTGCATATCTAAGTGCATTATGACGAAAAGCCTTCCTTTCTGTTACACAGCTTGAAGGTATTGCCGTAAATATGTTTCAATGCTGATTCTTAAACCATAATAATATGCAAAGACGTATTATTTTCAAAAATGGGTGCGATTAAATAAAGTCAAACATGACGATGAGCAAAGGAAAATTATCCGCCTGAATACCGAATTGTGTGTACCTGGATTTGCATGTGCAACCTGGATGTCGGCGTTCGCATTGGCATACGATTGTGATCCAAATTCGAGGCCATGAACATGTTTATCTGCGTCCTCATACTGTGATGAAAGTTCTTTATTTTCATTTCAAGTTGTACTGGATGGACGAGTATTCGCCAGGTTTCTCGGTTTTCAGGTCAGATCTGGAATGATTGATACAATGAATATACTTATTTATTTACTTTGTCAGTGTTTTGATATAAGCAAAATCTAACTAGTTGTTCCGAACAGAAATGACCTATAAATTTCAGAGCGGTCGTGCGGACGAAAACAATACTGATGACTACATACAAATGTATTGCAATTAGGCCATAACATTACCTCAAGTAAGCTTCTTTGCATGGCACGGGCTCTGCAATGTAGTAAAAGATGAACAAGCATTACAAACTTAAATAAATCGTCTGAAAGCTCGACTATTTAAATTCAATTTTATATCAGAGCATGCGTGAAAGAATAAAAGCAGATCGGTATTATACAAAAATCATATTTAATTTCGTTATGCAAATTAGTGCATGCGTAGCAAATCATAACGTAATCTATAAACGATGTTTAAATTGGTATGTGTAATGCGTGACATGTACATATTTAAACAAACTGAAATGGCTTATATACCGACACAATATTTATTGTACCATGGCTTATTTTATAACGACACAATATTTATTGTACCATTTACACGTACCATATATTTATTTCAAATCTTTATTTTTCATGTATAAACTTGTATTTACAAGCCCGGTTAATATTTAGAAAGTTTGCTTATTACAATCGCTACGGTCATATAGAACGATGGATGTCAAATGCATTCACCTCGCAAAAACAACAACATGTTAGATACACATAACTACGATTTACTGTTTTCACTTGTACATTCGTTATGCGTTATAAAATGCAATACAGAAGTGTACTTACCCCATGTTACTTTATTATATTTACGTATCTTGGAGCATGTGATGGCTTATTTACGCCTCTTTCAAATTACGGTAGTGACAATATCAATGAAAACAATTCCAGATCTAGTTCCTCCAAAAATGCCGCCAAGCGATGAACTTGTCATAGAATCACCTGGAAAAAAAACATATGACTTCTGCTAGTACTCTTACTAGTGCTACTTCTGGCTTCTGCTAGTGAAACAGCAACTACTACTACTACTACTACTACTACTACTACTACTACTACTACTACTACTACTACTACTACTACTGCTGCTGCTGCTATGACTGGTACTGCTTCTATAAGAATTACCAATTAATTTGAATTTTTGCATCGATTCTCAAATTCTTACTTAGGCATGTCTATCTGCTCATTACAACAACTATGTAAAAACTATTAGCGTCTAATATTTGTCTAGCTTAGACTGTTAACAATATGCTGAAAAGAACCATTTATGACGTAAATTGCGATTAAAGGCACTAACAAGGTGATCCACGTTTAATTAAATATTAAAAGTTTAATGTTGAGATAACGAACATATAAAATTTTGCATTTTGAGCAAAGAGCTAGCGTTTGTAAACAGTTTTTATGGGAGGATCGGTGTTTTTGCAATTAACAGTATTTAGCAAACCGAATCTTTCTCACGTATGTTATGTACTAACGTGACAGAAAATTGTATTGTAGAGTCTGAATTTGTCCATTTTCACCTTTTGTGCGGCTTTACTGATTGAATACCAAGCTAATATTCCCATGTGACCACTTATTTAATTATCTTAGACAGTTTCAGTTGGAAATTCTTTTATTTTATTTTCAGATAATAATTTATCACGACCATAATATAAAAATTATATTTGTTGGTTTAGGTAGAATATCGATCTAATTCACGAGTGATCATATAAATATATATGTTCACGAGTAAATATTAAATTGATATTCTACCGAAACCAACAAGTGTTCTTTTTATTTTATGCCTTTTCTGTCGTTTTTTTTTTTACATTTTAAGTGCTATCAAAATGTGTTCAATTTGAAAATATTGCGGGGATCATAACATCATGACGTCAAAATAATGACTTCATTTCACAATTTTTGAGTCCGGCATCGTAGACAGTCCGTTTAATTTACTGTATTAATTCAGGAACCAGTGTGAAAAAGTGAACATCATCAAAGTGGTGATTTTTACTGTTTAAAACATTGAATTATCAATTTGATTTCACTGATATTTCCCATTAAACCACCGGAAATCATAAAATAAAAATAAAAAGCGTCATTTCGAAAATGCATTTTTATGCGAAGTTATCTTCATGTTTCGTCAATAAATATATAGTTCATATTTAAAATCATGATTTGATTATGTTTGTGTAGGTCATGGTCACTTTTGTGAGTTTTTTTCCGCAAGTGAGACCTTGAACAATACAAAAGTGAAATCATGTCTATAATAAACCTTTGTCGAAAGTAGATTTATTTCGTACAATAAATATGTGTTATTGAGAAACGGTATATGTCGTTGGTAATCGATATTAATTGATCAAGAAAAAATGTGATTCAAATTGTCAATACTTTACTCTAAGAAATATAAAACCAATCATAGAAAACATTTGATTTGAAATAGATAAGTTCTAGTAGCAAAGTGCTACGGAATACTAACCTTCTAATGACTGTAAGATAACACAACAACTGATCATACCAGGACACCGTCGTATTCACCAAACCATTCTTAGACCTTAAGGGGCGTATCGGGTATACCATTTTCAAAATAAAGATATTGATATTAAGAAGTATTTATTCAATGATTACTTAACACATTGGTCTCGTTTTTATAAACAAACTGTAACATATATATTTACATACTAATTATTATAAAACGTGTTCACCGCTACACTTTTCACGTGCGCGGATTAAGTTATTAGTAGAAATTAAATCGATTTGAAAGAAATGTACATGAAGTACCTCTATAAGCATGCGCACTATTGATAACTGTGTAGTATCGTGGGAAAGTTTTTATTGCAGTGCTCGATTTTGTAGGTGTGAGTTCGTATTCTACTGGAACGGTGTTTCGAAAAAAATGCATTGTATTAATATTTTCCTGAATGGTATAATCAATATGTTATTGCTACTAGAAACATATTTTCGTGAAAAATGGGAATATGCATTGTTTCAATGCGTGTCTACATTGACGGTAAATACGTTGATATAGCGCTTTAAAACTTAAAAAAATTATTGGAACTCTTCTGTTCTTAAACGCCGGTCGTTTGAGTCCTTCTTGGTATTTTCCAACTTTTATTAAAGCATTCATTATTATGAACGAAAACACAAAAGAGACATTGAAAGCTGGTTCATTTGAAAACACTTAAATATTTTTTCTTTAGTCTAAGTATATTCTTTATTCTTGAGCACAAAAATGGGATGGTGAAAACAGGCCATATTTCAGCTGCCTAAATGTAATTTATTGCAGGGACAATGACTTTATTTTCACTTTAGAACCGGGCGATAAACGTGTTTAATGTAAAACAACAAACAAATATGATGCTTTTCATGACAATAATCAGAGATTTATAGTAATTGGTGTATATAACATACATATAATACCGAAATTCCAAATTTATTAAAATGATTGTTGGCCTTTTAAACATTGAAGTGTAAGAATAATAAAAACTGTTTTACAATGTCTCAATATCTATTGCTCATGACATTGTTTCACTTTAATGTTGCTTTTCAAAAGTTGGTGTGGCGCTTTTTTCAAGACGAGCTTATTTATCTGTTTGTTTTATTATATACATGTAGGAAATGGGACTTAATATTGTAAACATATGCAGAGTTATGATAATTGGACATAATTCGTAAATACAGAGTATTAGATGGAGCAAATAAAAAAGAAAGTCACAAGATTTGAGATGCCTGGTTTTCTTTGTTGCAATTGTAATGTAGTTAATTATGTATTCTCTGGTTTATGTCGTTTTAATTTGTAATTCGACACGCATGTCCTTTCGTCTATTCTGAGTGACAAATATACCTCAATGGTTTATATAACTGCATTCCTGTTTTCTGTTGCACTACGTTTGCTAAATACTTTCAATTCATTAAAAACTACTTTAGGTATTATGTTCACAATATACTGGAGTGATCTAGTCCTATATTCAATAGGCAAATAGATCATTGCCGATTATAGATCACAATTTCTCAACTGCAGAACATTGTATAATGCGTCTGAAAATCTACGTGCGTCATTAGAAAATACTATATTATCTATTCCTATTAATACTATCATCAATTTGGATAACTTATGCTTTTTATCGTCAGGTGAAATAGTGGCTCTTAGAAGTTTTGTGACCAACCAATATCCTATTTTCGTCATCGATATTACGTCATCGATGATGTAATTTGTTGTCGACTTGGTCAAAGATCGAATAATAATTGTTTGTAAGTTAATATTATGCAATGTCTGTGTGGGTTTATGTATATGTTTAGTAATTGGTGAGTGACAGTTGAGATCATTGCAAGTTTATAATAAAATTTATGTTGTAGATTTTGATTGGTCATTATGATGGAGATTTCAGAAAAGTCTATTTCGACGCCATTGTCGTTTGTTTTTTTTTTCATTAAAAACTATTTTATTTATTAAGGTAAACACATATTGCATGCAGTATGGTGTGTTTGTTCGAATTGCTTGTGTTAATTTTCATCGCCGAAGGTAACGTTTTAAAACTTACCATAATTAAATATGTTTACAGAATTTCGTGTTTTAATGCAGACATGCTTTCGCAGGTATCGACTCTAAGTTTCGTTTAGGCTTATGAAGACATTATACCCGTTCAATAAAGAAATATTGGCAATGCCCTGTTTATGAGTCTCTGTAAAATAGTCTACTACCATTTCTTCAACTGCTTAATATTGATGCATATATACAGAGTTTTTTTCTGTTTATTTCTCTTCATTGAAGGAAAATATGTTTCAGCGATGTCGAATTATATTACCATATTTAATACAATTAAAGAAAAAAACACATACACAATGTTTGTCAACATTATTTCACGTATGTTTGTAACCTCGTTGTTTAAGATAAGCGTATTTTGTGATTTTATAATATTGTTTAATGCAGATGAAGTTTAGTTGAGAGTAATGACGAACAGTTGTATATCTTTACCGTGATCACGATAGTAATTTAGGACTTCGCGTTATAAATAATTACGACAATACATTGTCTTTTTAACTTTTAATCATAATCTCATCTACATCTAATCGCTTCAAATAAACAATCTCTGAATATAAGATGTTCTGAAACACTCAGCATATATAGCAATTACAAAGGTTGACCGAAATTCCAGCTGCAATTCCAAACATTTCCCAACTGTTAATAGTTTGTGCAAAGTGCCCATTATGTTACTATTAGTAAATATATATTGAAGTGCATACCTTATAATCAAATGCTAATTTACAGTTCTTTAGTGCGTTGCACTTAAATATTGACAATAACTAATACTAATGTACCAATCAAATTGAATTTTCACTACACAGCACGTGTTGCTAACACATGGTGTTTACTTACGATCAAAGACGATAGTCACGTTGCACATACCATGAAGTCAAATATTTGACATTTCACATTTATCTGGTTTTGAATACATGCCAGCAGTAAACAGAACAGAACAGAGCATAATTGTTTTACACATAAACTTTACAGTTTCTAATGTTTAATAATAATACATTATATATTATACATTATAGTAAGTGATCATTTATTTTAATATTTTTACAACAGGATGAACTTGATAAGATAAAAATGAAACTTGCATCTTCACACATAAGAATAGTACATTTAGATACAATTGAACTGTTTTCGTATGTCCATTGGAGTAAACAACAATTATATTACAAGGAATATAATATTAATTAAGCAGCAGTGGTATATAATATGTTTTTACAAGATATGCATCAATATGCACACATATACAAACATCTATTATTAATTGTTCATCATACTATTTTGGCGAATACTTGATGCCTCTGATATGTACTTGCTTAACCTAAACATGTCACTTTTATTCGGTGTATTTAACAATTGCGTGAGTTTAAACATACTACGCCTGAAAGGGAAATTAACATACAGACTAGTTTGCACTTTATTGTTACTTATTGTTTAAAGTACATCTAGAAATGCAGCATCATTACGCGAACACCACAATGTATTTATTGTAAGTTCTTTGGGATGAATCTTGTTGATACATTTTTCAAAATAATGGTTATCTATATTGAACACGTCATCAATATATCTGCTAGTTTTGTTAAAGCTTTGAATTAAACTTAATGGTCTTTCTTTAGAAAACAAATAAGCATAAAACCCATTTCATAGCATATAAAAAATGTATCTGCTATAATTGGTGCACAATTACTGCCCATAGGAACTCCAATAATTTGCTAAAATATTTAATTATTGAATTTAACGTATAAATGTGTCACATTGATAACTCAAAATGCCCAGTATTATTCTTTTAAACCCATTGAATAATGGAATTTTAATTGACATACTTAATTTCAGTAAAAAAAAAAACCTTTAAAAGAAGTCAAATTAAAAAAGAAATAGTAGGTGATAATGTACATGTATTATGCAAACGATATAATACCAACATGTTCTGAAGCGATGCAAATATATACTTTTTGTGTTTTTGCTTTAAATGATGATAATAACAAAAATACATGTATCTTATTAGTTGTTGTTCTGTTTTTGCTTTTATGGTTTCCATACAAAGAGTATGTATTACTATATATCATAATGGTCAACCTTCATGTATAACCATAAAGGGCTAAAAAACCTTCCATATGCTGAAATTGACTTTATTCCCATTTTCGGTAGTAGAATGTATACAATGATTACTGATCAGAGTTTTTGCTATCATTTGTAGGCAATGGAGGTTACGAGGAGGTAACAACTTAAAAGAAACTTGGAAGTGTTAACGTGGTCCCTTCTGGCGCACGTTGAAATCAGATTATGGTGGTGCCGACGATGTAACATTTCCTATTCGGACAACAAAACGATGTCGTTATATCTATATATAAAATATTTTATAATATTTTAATATAATAATAATAATAATAATAATAATAATATTTTACAAATATAATATAATATACTATTTTATAAATAATAATAATAATAATAATTAATAATAATATTTCATAATATATTCCTGTTTTAATATAATCTCTCAAACTTAAATACCGTCTTTAAGTTACACTTAGCTATCACGTGTCCAAACATTATATATTCCTGTTTTAATTCTCCATGAAGTGTAGCTCCGAGCCGAGCCAAGCCTGGAAATGAAGCGTCGGTCCGAGCTGAATTAAGCCCGGAAATGAAGTGTAGGTCCGAACTGAACTAAGCCCTGAAATGAAGTGTCGGTCAGAGCTGAGCCAAGCCTGGAAATGAAGTGTCGGTCCGAGCTGAACTAAGCCCGGAAATGAAGTGTCGGTCAGAGCTGAGCCAAACCTGGAAATGAAATGTCGGTCAGAGCTGAAATAAGCCCGGAAATGAAGTGTCGCTCCGAGCGGAACTAAGCCCGGAAATGAAGTGTCGGTCCAAGCTGAGCCAAGCCTGGAAATGAAGTGTCGGTCCGAGCTGAACTAAACCCGGAAATGAAGTGTCGGTCCGAGCTGAACTAAGCCCGGAAATGAAATGTTGGTCCGAGCTGAACCAAGCCCGGAACTGTAGAAACGTACGTCGAAACCGAACAGTATACAGCCCGGAAATGAAGAGTCGGCGTAGAATCACCTGACCGGCCGTGTACCGGTGCTTAGCGGCTTCCTAGTCGAGTCCCGACCAGATACACGAGCTGATGTAGACTGTGTCAACGACTATGACGCCCTTTATGGGCCTAATGTTTCTCTTGGAGCACTGGCGTAACGCTTTCGGTGCGTTCTTGACCTGTCGTCTGTAATACTCCACGTGTCACAAAGGTGGAGCGGCCAAATGCCGTTCTTTTAAATCAACTAGTTTGAGTTAATGCACTGGCCTATGTCAGCTGTCCCATTTCAACGTCTTAATGTATACATATATATAGTCCGCAATGCGCACTTAACAGGTTTGTGCCACAGCGTGATACATTTTTACCACTGGTAAAAAACTGAGTACGTCTTAAATTTTCCAATGAAAAATCTACAAGTACGAATCAACTGATCGAATATAGATGTAAAATAAGAGGCCAGTCAGCTAAAAATGACTAATCTTTACAACAATAAAAAAACACAATACTAACGTTCTTATTATTGAGCTAAAATAAATACATTTCAAAATGTATATTTTAACACAAAAAGTAATATGCGTATTGATATCCCCCACGAACACGGTCCAATACAACAAACTTGCATTACTCTGTCTTAGAAAAATAAGTATAAATGAGGCCCTGCATAATATATACATACGTATTTTAGCAAATATTATGCGGTTCTATCGTGACAGGCTTATGCATTCGAAGCACACGCCACTAAATAAACATTTTCCCGACAAATGTGCCGATACATTCACCCCAGCGTGGTAGTAGCACTTGTTACCGACTTGAATCTACCGGTGCATTGATAAAATTATACACTATTCACTTTAACGTTAAATTTCACTCTATTTATAAATTAAAATACTTAACTTTGATATAACAGTTCATTGATTTAGGTTGACAGAAGAAATAAAAAAAATAACTCTACAAATGTTATTGCAGGAATAACCGGAATCTGCAAACTCGTTTTTTTGTTCTGACAAGGAGGCTAACACGGCCGTGATTTAATTCATTCGTATCAAAACTCCAAACTGTTGTTTATTAGCCGATAAAGAACGATAAATCAACTAAATACTACGATACTACTCGTTTGAGCTCATAAGATCAAGTCTAGCCACAGACGATCTTGATATTAAAGTTAAAAATGTGTGTACTCGATGTTAAGTGAACAATTTTGTAAATCATAGTTGACGGTTGAAAATGTAACCGACATCTTCCAGTTTGAATTCTATACCAAGTATCTTGAGTGCAATTAAAATGATCCAAATTAAGTTGTGTCCCTGTTTCTTATAATTATATACTAATTTTATCGATCTAAATTACCGTTTTGAAGCTACATGTCAGATATCACAGGTATAAACATAATCTCTTCCTGGTTTTACCTCTACATTCATTTCACGCTATCTTATCTCAACCATTTAAAAATATATGGTAATTACGTTTACAGTACTCGTTTATGCTGGGATTTAAATCTTCCTGTTAAAGGTGTTGGAGGGTGTTGAAATGCGAACAACTTACTTTATAGCTCAAATATTGAATAAAAATGAATAAAATTGCCGTGTTAACTCTTTGGATAATTGTATCATTGGTGAACCAAAACCAGAATGGATGTTTCGCAAAGGCTTCAAATGTTTGGGAATGTTCAATTAACCATTGTATTCACTTTGAATATTTAACAAAAGCAAAGGACAGGGTCGATATTCATATAACGTGTAACATAAATTTCACGAAGAATTTGTTTTGTGATGAAGTCTGGTCAAATGTTACCCATCTTCGTCTGGTGGGTAATTGGCGAGGATATGATGTTTACTTGAGTACCAATACGTTTGAAAAGCTGACACATTTAGAAGAACTACGCTTCGTTGGTTTGCCGAGTGTTAGATTGTTTCCAGGTGTTTTTCATGGATTGAACAATCTCAGGGTACTTGATTTGAGTAATTGTGTAAGTTTGGGCTACTCAAATTTTCTGTCTGCATTTGAATCTGATAAAACACTTCCAAACCTTCAGGAGCTGATTCTGCATATGACTGGAAACAGAGATGAACCTTTCGTACTGCGTGACTCATTTGCAAAGCTACTCTATCCGAGACCGGTGCGTGTATTAGATATATCGTACATGCTTATCGCTGAATATGATCTGGCTCCATTCGGCCTCTATGCAACGCATTTGGAATTTGTAAATGCGTCTGGGATATCTGTGATCAATTTAACAGCCAGCAACGATAACATAGACTTCAAGTTCTTGAAAATAATGGATATCAGCCGTGCCAATGTTGATAAAAACCGCTATTTATATGTTTGGTGCATGTATCCAACGCAGGTTGTAAGTGACATGTCGTTTAGTCGTTCCATAAACAGTCTGGAAACTTTGTACCTTGACAACATATGTGGAGACACACGAACCAGAAAATTACTGGCTTCTTCACCTATTAAATGGACTTGCTATACAGGAACACCATTTGATCTAAAGAATCTATATTTTCGACATAACAACATATCGGTTCTTGACGTTGAAATCAACTGTCAGTGTTTCGCGACAATAGAATTAATCGACCTATCAGATAATGGGTTGCAGTATATAAATCCAAAGGCTTTCTGGAATATGACGTCTTTAACACGTCTGCTATTGGCCGACAACAGTCTCGGTGACATGGTCTCTTCTCACATGGAACAATTTAAACAACTGTTCGCTCCTTTTAAAAGATTAGAAATCCTGGATATGTCAAGAAATAATATTGCTACATTACCAGATGGAGTATTCATACACAATGGACGATTAATACGCCTCTATTTGTCTGGCAACGGTTTCAAGCATATTTCCTTTAATTTGGATGGCCTGAATAATCTAGAACTTTTGGATTTAAGTGACAATCAACTTTTTGAGCTAGATTCATCTGGTCTATCTAAACTCAACCTCATGTCAGGTAACACAAAGTTGGACTTCACGGGACGCACGATTCAGTGTTCGAGATGTGAACATTATGACACCGTTAAATGGCTGCTTGAGCACACGAAAAGTATATTTTCAAATACAAGTCTGCGTTGCGTTGATTCGAAGACAGACGCCGTGTTGGTATCTAAATCTGTTCAAGACAATCTTCAGAATATTTGTGACAGAAGCATTTACATCAGAAGCAAAATTATAATATCAGTTATTGCAATCGTATTTTTTGGTTGTTTTGTCTTTTGGATCATTGTCCTCATTAAACGACGACGAAAAGTCTTTAGGCAACAACAGAGACGACAACAGACTCTCACAAAATTGGAAAATGGTCAACTTCAATTCGCAGCATTCATTCTGTACTCTAGCAAAGACGAAGAATTTGTTCGAACTTGTGTCCTTACACAGTTGGAGGAACATCTTCATCTGGAAGTTGACTGTCAGAGAGAGTTAGTCGCTTTGGGGGATAAAGATTTCAAGATTGGACAATGTATCATGAACGAAGTCATAAGGTGCACGAAAGCTTCAGCTTCAGTCGTTGTGATACTTTCCGACAATTTTTGTAACAGTAATTACTGTTTGCAGGAGTTTGATGTAGCATTCCGTGTGGGCAAGCCAATCATCCTAATGATGAAAGGTGAAGTTGATATGTCACTGGCACCACCCGCAATCAGAGACCTGTTCAACACGTACGTGCGTGTTGTGTGGCGGTTAGATGACCACGGGAAATACGAGCTGATGACGAGCTGGAACAACGTGTCTAACTCCATACTCGAACTGGGTGCATTACTTAAAGATTAGTTTAAGGTTTAGTGTAAATTCAGACAAACTATTTTATCTGAATGTATTGTACATACTATAATATTAAATGTATGTTGACATTTCGACGTCCATTATGATACATAATTTATTTAATTTATATACTCATGTAGCTATATAGAGATCTAGTATGATGTATTAAATTCGTAATTAATTAAAGATAGCATTAGCATACGTTTCTTTTCGTTAATGATTACTAAACTTTACTTTTTAATACAAGCATTGTTGATGTGTTACTCTTTTTTTTTTAATTTGTGCATATACAGTATTGTAAAGCATGCATTAAAATAATACAGCCGTGAATTTTCTACGTGAAATGCTCGTCTTAGTTCAATTTACAATAGCATCCATTACGAAAATAATTTGCGACATCACATGGCACTAGGTAACGTTACACTATTTAACTTAAAGAAAACAACAAACCCTTTAACCTCCTTTGACCATCATTTATAATCAGAACAGTTTTAAACTTGGCCAGAATGTTATCCTCTATGAACTATAGGATCAGCTTAAATATATGTCACCTGCGATCAAAAACAAAGTCACTAGATCAATTGACATAACTGCTTGTTTTATGTCACTTTCAGTTACGTTAACGATGTAGCCGTTTCTTTTATTCTGAGTAGATTGGCAGAATGTTAACCTGGATGAGAACTTTATACAGTTCGAAAATGGCTCAGGCCGGTTGAAAAACTAAATCAGTAAGTGAATAAAGTTGTTATAAAAAATGGATCATATACGGTCAAAATGTAGGTCACAATGTCAAATTAAGTAAATATCACTTTAGCACTCTAGGAACCACATTTATCATTATATCAGGTTGGACTTCAATAAGAGTGTAATCTTCCATAAAATCTAGTTTCTGTTAAATATGGGACATATGCAGTAAAAACAAGGTCACGAGGTAAAATAATGTAAACAGCTTCTTTACACCTATTTATTTCATTTCATCAGGTTAAAACTCGATTTGATTGTCCGATGCAGGGCCCTCTTGTTTTAATATCTAGGAAATCAAAATTTATCTTATGAGTTCTAAAGTTCCAAAGTATGTACTGTTAGCATCTACAAATAATTCCACACGTTGTATATTCTGTTGCTGCAGATTTTATTGTGTGGCCTCAAAAAAAGGCGACATGTTGGGGTTACTTTGGCGGCATCGGCGGTGTCGATGAAGATTAAGTTCGGTTTTTGGCATTATTGCTTTTATTGTACTTGAGTTATGCCCCTTTAAAAATAGTTCAAAATAGGCTTGTGCAGTTTTTGTGCAATCATTATGGGACTTAATGCGGGTAAGTAGGCATTCCTAGAAGTTTAAGTTCGGTTTTCGGCATAATTGCTCATACTTGAGGGATCCCCCGTCAGGCGACACATCCGACTCGCGGAGTTCTTCGTGCATGTATGTTACGCCCTTCAACTATGGAGGAATAGCATGAATCTAATCAAATCTAATCAAACTCCCTTGGCCAACTTACTTAGATGGCATTAACTTATACTTAAACTTATACATTAACTTACGTACCCTACTTTCTCCTTCTTAACTAAAGCATTGTCTTCTGAGCATGCATGAAAGATTGAAATTGTTTACCCTCGGGACTTCTATTGAAAATCTTTGCCCGAGCACACTACTTAACACAAATACTCTGCATATATGCAATAAACTATACAATTCCCTTTATATGGCGGGAAAGTTACATATGTAAATCTTTGCAGTGTGGGTGCGGTGCTAAGAATACAAATCTATGCTTTAAAAATAGCAAAATTTGTAAAACTTGTCAATTATTTTCATAAAGCAGCATGTACTCTTGTATAAAACTGTATAGTGTTATAATACTTTATACAAACAAATACCCTGCATATTTATCAGTAGAGAGCATAGCAGAACCATAATATATAGCGAAGCAAACAAGTATTTAATCAGACTGTCTCCCTTTACTTGGAAAATTGTTATGATATACATAACAGTAAAAATATATATTCTGGAAATGTGTAATAAACTATTCAACTTGTTATTAAGATATTTATATTTTACAATAGGCCTAAATAAGTAAAAGTTTCTTTGCAAACAGAGAGAAAAGGGTAAAAACAAGAGATTAATCTATATTAACATGAGAAAGTGAAGATTGGATACAATAGCCCAACTAGAATAAGAGTTAAATGGTGGGCACACATTATTTTATGTGTATTATCATTTTTCTAAACCCGTTATGCAGCAAATGCTGCAAAGGTGTTGTGGAGTCTTTCTAACATACAGGTCTGGGTCGAACTCGAACAAAACTTACCATATACAATATTTAATAATGAATTTCAAAATGCACATGTGACGCTATTTACAATAACGACTGTAAACAATGTTAATTATTTCTAGATCTCTAAATGGTTCAGCGTTGTTCACAATATCTGTATAATTTGCATGTCTTTACATGTGGAGATAGAGAAAACTGGTTTTAATAGGCGTTCCTAGCTTTAATTATTATACAGGTTAAGTAGTTGTACTTGAATATACAGAGTAAAATTAAATACTCAGGAAGAAAAATAATATAACATTGCTAAAGTACCTTGCATCTGCAAGTATATGTTGGTTGGTATGTAATTTTCTTTATAATGGGTATATATATTTTAATGATGGATGTTACCATTGCATGACATACTTTTAACTAATGCTGAACTCTTGTAGACAGGGAATATAGCTTGTTGCTCCAATCTGAGGCCCTGTCCTTTGAGATTTATACAAGATGGTTGGGATATTTAGTGAAATGTAACCTACACCAGGATGACAATTAAAGAAAATGAACAAACATAACAGGATAAGGATCCAATATGCAGTAAAATTTACAATAAAATATATATTACATCCTTCCGGCAATATCAAACGATTTACTTTTTAGAGCCTTTAAAAATAACACAAATAAAACAAGATATAACTAATAAAAACAACTGACTAGACTGTACAAATATATACAGATACAACAAAATCACTCTGGGGAGCACATGCAAGGAAGATTTTTTGTCTCATTCGTGATTATTAAAAGAAGAAGGGATTGCACCGGTGGGGGAGGGGAACTTTGGCCGGCAGTGTTTGAATGGTATTTTGAGATACTGGACCAGGGAAGCGCACATATTTACATGATTTACATAGATAGGGACACTTCAAATAGGTAGTTTTACAAATTAACAGTTCAAATGTGGATAATCCCTGCTATGAAAGTATTGCATTAAGAATAACCGCAGAGGATCACAATATCTAATATCACACAGAAATAATGTCAAACTTGATAATTAATAACAATATGATCAAAATATTTTCCAAAAAATTAAGAACTTGCTATCCATGTGGTTTAAAACAATATATAGTACACATCAACAAATTGATAACTGGGTCCGCCCCTTATTATATAAAATCTGCAATAAAATGGGGTTTATTAATACTTGACAATAGTAAATGAGGCAAACTGCTTAACTAAAAAATGACTTAAATTAGGAATCCTTGGTCAATTAGATTGGCCAAGGTTGAGCGAAGGCTCCGCTAGCAACAGAGACATATATAATAACATGGAATTTAGATTTAAATATGTGTTACTATCTTCCTGTGTGCCCAGCCCAGCACTGCTCATGTTAGATCACGGCGGGAAAGGAGGGCAAAATGAAATGAATTAGGGGGGATTCCTATAGCTTTTAGAACATTGTTTATTTTTCGAATGAAACAATAATTTACAAATTAAATTAAGTTAAAATGGCAT
This sequence comes from Congeria kusceri, assembly GCA_027627225.1. Taxonomy (NCBI): domain Eukaryota; kingdom Metazoa; phylum Mollusca; class Bivalvia; order Myida; family Dreissenidae; genus Congeria; species Congeria kusceri. The sequence continues at coordinate 31,676,602 of CM051030.1, read as the reverse complement.
ATATTTGTCAATTTGAATGAGGTCCAGGAGGTATACATTTAAATTATCAATAAAGATGTGCACAATATATGAGCACAAAGTATTACAATGTCTGAAGTAGAACCTCTATAACCATATATCACAGGCAATCATATTTAAATTGTCAATGCAAGTACAGTACTGTTGACCATTGACAGAGCCAGTTATACACATTATAAACACTGGCTGGGTTTAACCCTCTGAATGCTCTACTGAGCATTGTATATTATTGACCCAGTGTACTAGATAAAATACCTGTGGTTTGTAAAGAGTTCTCCATGATGGGAAGATATAGAGATGTATATAGAATTTGGTCAGGCATGAATTATCTGCCCCTCAGTGGGCTAAATATCACTAATTCCCAATATATATGGGATTGTAATGTACTAAAAGGAAAATTAGTATATAACACATTGGAAGACAGTAAATACATGTAAATATTGCTCTAAAAGCAATAATTAAAGCACTGTACAAATAAAAGCTGTTCAGTAATAAAAATAAATGATTAAATGAATTTAATTTCCCCAGATAAGGGACAATGTTTATAACATGTAAGTTTTTAATATAAAATATGTTCTTATTAAGCTGCAAGTCCCCTATTTGTATTTATATTGATATGTGTATGAGCATGCATGGTCTTCTGAGCCAGATCCTTGATTTGAGGCAAGAAACCAATTGACAAAACAACACACTGCAACACAAACAACCCAACACAAAACAGAAAACATAAAACACAAAACATAAAATGATGAAACTTGAGTCATCCCCTAAGAACGGTCAATGTAAAGCACTCGATGGTTTAACCCGGTTTAAAGGCATACCGAACCTCACACTTGGCCCAGAGCAGTCACACTAGACATAATTGTAAATACAGTTTAATCTCAAAGCATTGCAATTAAGATTAAATAGTAATAGAGATAATACGAATTAAATTGAATTGCAATTTAATAACTCAATGGTTTAACGTTTTCTTTTGTTTTTGGGGTGGAGAGCATGTACAGCTCTATTAAGACTAGCTCAGATAAGTTTCGTTTTTAAGTGAAAAAGAAATGGAAAAGTTCCAGGATATTACACTTACATACAGTTCGGAATGAATAAAAGACAGTATAAGCAAGAACCGATAAATTTAGACACATATAGGGCTAACATAAGTTTTAGAGTCATACAAAATAAATCGGAAATTGTTAAATGATAATTATGAATGTATATATGTTTGAAACATTCTAAAATAGTATTCGATAAACAGTTCACAAAAATATAATGACCACATCTAAAATCCGTTTAGTTCGATGTTGTATTATCATGGAACAAACTTTAACATTAGCATTAAATATTCTCCTTAAAAATGTCCATTATACGAAAAACAGTTCTCAAAATGAATGACTAAAACGAAATTCCGCTTAGTTCGATGTTTTATTGTACTGGAACAAACTTTAAAATTAGCATTTAACATTTAACATTCTCATATGAAAAGGCCATTATCGAAACCGTCGGTATAAAGTCCTTAACACTCCATTGTGTAAACATAGCGTATACGCGCGAACGTGGGTTTCCGCGCTGAACAAGACAAGGTATCAATATAATAGTTTTGTCACAGTGATGAATATTATATTTTGTTAAATATAAACAAAGCGAAACTCCAGTGGCGACAGCAGGAGAGAACTCTTATTAGCAGCCCGAGGTCCTTTATTTTTGTCCAAGTGACCAATTGCCAAACAAAGTATACAGCACACCACAAAAGCACATAACAAACAGAACACACAAATGAATAAAACTGGGGTCACTGCCTTAGAACGCCTCATGCAAAGCAATAGGGGTTTAAACCGATCTACGTGCGCCCGAACCTCACACTTTGTCCAAAAGTATTCACCAAGCATGTAAGTGTAAATAAAAATTTACCTCATAGCATCGCAATTCAAATTAAACAGCAATAAAATATAATACTATTCAATTTAATTACTATTTAATTACTCAATGGCTAGATGCAAACCATAACAGCATAATTGCAACTTTGGAAGGCACGATGAAATGAAACAAAATCAAGTTTCAACTACATCTCATCTTCTTAATTTTGTCGGCATGCACATTACACAATGCATGTGTCTGATATTTATAATGTCCAATAGCCAAATATCATTATATACAAATATAATTTATAGAGGCAAACACGTAGATATATTGCTACGAAAATGTATAATTACCGTTTCACAGATATATTTGAATTAATATGAGTATATATGTGACAATTATCATAATGCAATAACTAGTTTAGCTGGTTGCATAGAGTACCGGTATATTTACCGGTAAAAAATTCTTGACACAGCGATTAAAACGAAAAATTCCATATAGATCTAATAATATGAATATGCCGTAAGCATTAAAACTTTGTAACCGAAATATAACATTTTGTTCTGAGGGACTGGTACCCATAGGGCTACAAAGTAGAAAATGTCATTTTGATTAAATAGCATATTAAGAAATGAATTGATAAATCTGTTATTTCTTCGTGTATTGTTACATTTTTTCTTTGTTTATTACTACGAGTACCAATATGCTACTGTATCTTTCATATTTAAGGTTAAAAAAATTTATGTAGAGTGCTGATTTATTGTTGCGCATTAACTGAGTCATATGGAAAAGAAACAGTATTGTCTTGTTCAGACAACAATGTTTATTTTTCATATTCAGGCAAAGTGTAAAACATGTATAACAATATTCCAGCGACTCAATAATATATTAACTGCTTTACACAATTTACATTTTGTAATACTGAAATAAAATCATCCGTCTTCAAATAATATACAAATAATGTTTCCTGTTAAATACTCAGAGATTTTCATGATTTTATTCAAACAGATATCATATCGCCACGTTATTGTTACAAGGACCTATCTGCTTCTTTTCCACATGTTAGATAGACCGTGTAATCCTAATGTGGCGATATACAAATCTTCGATTCTACGAAGTCATAGCATTGGACTCCCGATGTTCACCAAAAATAACGTAGGATAACGTCCGATAACACAAATGCGTTTATCAATAAATATGAATACCGGTATATGTCGTATATCATCCTCAAAATTATTGGCCTCTTTTCTATGTTGTGGCCATTGTGCTCCCCTGCTGCAAGTGTTGATATATCTTTGAAATCGCACTACATATCTGTACTGCCTATTCGTACAATGTGTGTTGCAATCGGTAAAATCGGGAAAATCGAATAACAATGCGTTTGTATGAGAAACAGATATAGGAACTGTTCATGTCAGAAGTGAAGTCCCTAAACTTTGTCTTTAATGTTTCAAATTGTATGATGCAAACTATCTAATATCAAGTATTTTTTTATATATTCTTAGCTGATAATTTAACCATATAAAGAGTGCTTAATAAGTGAACAAAGATTATGTTATAACGAATGACTAAAAGCGGTGTTAAAGCGGCTGCAGGTCCGTGCTTGTAGAAAAACAATTGGGTTGCAAAGGAAAAAAAGTTATGCCTACGTACCTACCAAACTTTTTTCCAAGACGTAATCGGAAACAAACAACTTACCTTTCCCTATGCAATAATGGTTATCCATAAACATTTTTAATAATATTCATGTTTGACCCTTTTCTGACTTTACATTTTAATGTTAATTTTTTGTGCCATTTTATGTAATAAGATAGAGCACAGCACGTTGAGGAATATGTGTGTTTATTGGTGGTGCAGCTAGTTACAAAATTGTATTATCAACAGAGACATATCATATACAAATGTTTATTTTAAGAAATCATATTATTTGTCTCTGACAAGATAAGACAATGGACTCATGACGTTCACCAAAAATGAAAGTTTGATAACACATATGCGTGTATAAGGAAATATAAATGCCGGAATATACCGTATATCAAACTCGGATCTCGAATTGTTGGCTATTTTTTTTAAATTGAGTACTACTTATTTGTTATATCTAGCGCTATCCGAGTAAAACATGATAACATCGCTTGTTTCAATAATTCCACTTTATACGTTTGGATAGCAAATCTAATTAATGTACAATATAATTTATTTTTATTAATTATAATTAACTATACGCTTTTCTACATGCAAATTATTACTATTTTCTTAAAATGACATGTTCACAGATTGACGAATTGACAATGTTCATACTTTTTGTGACATATTTGAAAAATAAAAGAACCATGTAAAATAACACAGCTGGCCTAAAATATTATATAAATAAAGTTTCGTTAAAGTGTAATCATAAGATTAAATGGATAAAATTATAAAACGATATATAACATGTTTGCAATATTATGCATTTATGGTTATTCATAAAAAATGCAAATGATATAGTTTGTTGTAACCCTTATGTAATATGTTGAACTGAATTAATAAATACAAGGTTTTATAACGATGCGAGATAACCAAAATGTAGACCGCCAAGTGTACGTGTACGGGTTGTACGTGTATTTAAATTTTAAAGTTTAATGTACGTGTTGGAAAAGCATTTCATTTCACAGATAATAACATTATCCCGACAGTAGACATATGTTTATAACTTTTATCACCCTCACGATCGATGCACGCCAACAACAAGGAAGTATAGTTTGACATTTAAACTTCAATTAGATTATTCGCTTGAACGATTCAAGTATATTTCGATTATGCCGGTATTTACCAGTATAAACTGGTGCTTGCAATAAATAAGTGTTCCGATATGCAGGAAATCTATGTGCTTATAGTTGTAAAATTGTCATCGACGTTTACTAAATATAATTAATGAACAAACTGGTCTAAATGCTATATAGTAATGAAATGTTAATATGTTAAAGTTGAAAAATGGTTTATTGTGTCAACATAAACGTTACTTTTCTAATGTGCTTGAATGTCATGGTAATTAAGCGGCCTCTAGAATTGCGTTACACACGTTATCCCAGCCGGTCGTCAGCCTGTATTCACCGCGGCCATCCTGGAGCCACAACACACGGACATAGGTTTGGAACAAGTCCTTGATTGAAGATGGCGCCCGAGTCAGGTTCACGTCCACTTTCACCATCAAAATAATTTAATTTTTATTGCAATTTATTGTATTTTTGTATTTAAAAAAAATCCAAAATTATGTAGGCTTTCAAGTTTAACTTTTTATTCACCCGCTTTGATCAAACAGTACCATACATAAGGTAAATACATGCACAAATCAAGTAAAAAATATGCATGTAACCAGAAATCATACAAACATATAACACATTCAATTTTATGTAATAAATAAATACCTGCACGTATCAAGCAGAAGTATTGTATGCATAGAACATAAGGCTTGAAATACTGAGATTTTCGAGAGACTAATGATCGCAGGTGATCAAAACAGCAAAAAGTAAAGAAAGATGCAAACTAACATGCATAACATCGTAGATAAGTCTTTATTTACAATCAACAAGAGAATTTACAAGTTCCCACAAACTTTTACATTCTTCGTTCGAAGACCATGATGCATGGAGAGAGTGCTTTTCTTTTACAGATGTAAATATATGTTTTAATTTCCAAACATAAAATGTTGTATTTAGTTGATGATTTTTCTGTTGGGCCCAATTTGGATGACCTAGGGTCAAATTCAAAATTAATATTTGTAAATTTTATCGTGCTCGTTACTTCTTTTAATAATAACTGTACAATATAACAGCTCCAAATTAAGTGGAAAATTGTTTCTGGCTCTTTACTACAAGAAGAACACTTATCAGAATCTTTAATTTTTATCTTATTGAGCAAAATATTGGTGCACAGAATGTTATGGGTTAATTTTGTTTGGAACCATTGCAAATAGGAGTCTTTAGTAGTTCTAAAGATCTATTCATGGATATTTTTTCCAATTACTTTGGGATATATTAAAGAAACTGTGCCATTTTTCCTGACACGTGGGAATTGCATTATTCTTTATCAACATCTTATTAACATTTGTGGAGTTTTCATTTTCAAACAATATTGGTTTAATGTAACTCGATACAATAGGAAAAGACGGATCATGGAATTGTTCATAGTATCGTTTTACTGAAGCGAAAAAAGTATTTTTTATAGATTTTTTTAATCCCTTTATACTGTAAAAACTTCATTGCTAGCCCAAGTCTTTCTTCCAGATCCGTCCTTTGTACAAACGTTTCATTTTGATTCATAATATCCTTTATATATCTAATGCCTCCTACAAACTATGATTTAATATAGGAAGATTTGTTTCCAATTAACATTTTATGATTTAAAAACAGTGGTAAATCTAGAAATGTACCAATGCTGTCTATATGCAAAATATCTATACATTCGACATATGAATGTAACACGTCTTTCCAAAAAGGGTTAGCTGATGTTGATAATGGTTTGCACATAGTGTTTCATTAGGTTAATCCGCTTATTTGTTTTAAATATATGTTTTGAAAAAATATTGTAACAGCTGCTGTTATTACCAATTATGATTCTTTTGAGCCATGCTAATTTTAATTTTTTTGCATAAGCATATATGCTTATCATTTTTAAACCACCTTCGTTATAATCTTTGGTCAAAATGTTACCTTTTCCTTGAGGAGGCCCTTGCCAGACACAATTGTAAAATATTGTGTTTACTTTATTCAATACATCCTGCTTTGGGTTTGGCAGTGTGCACAATAAGTTACTTAAAAGAGGCAAAAATATTGATTGATTGTTCCAAGATTGTATGCATTTTGCAATACATTCTATTTGTTCATTAAAATTCATGGAGATCATTTTTTGCAGATCTTTATGAAATTGTATTCCTAATAACTTAAATGTATTGACACCCCGCAATAGTTACCATTTAGTTTTAATTAATCTTGTACTAAATTTCAATGCATCAATCCAAATTACATGTTTTTCAAAGTTAACTTTGAGAGCAGAATGTAAAGAGTATTTATGAAGAACATCTAAGGTATTTTTTAGAGATTTTTCTGATCCATCTAAAAGTATATTCTGTATCGTGAATGCGTATACCATTAACGCCTTTGTCGTTTCGGATTTTAATAGCCAATAATTCTGCGCACGAGGTAAAAATGTATAGTCTTATCGGGTGTCCTTGACGACATCCACGGCCTATTCTAAAGAAGTTTGAAAGAAAACTAATAAATTGTACTGCAGTATGTGTCTCGTGGTAACAAATGGAAATCCACTTAATAAAACTCGGTCCTAAATTAAAGAAAGACAATGTACTAAAGATAAACTCAAAGGACAGGGTATCAAAAGCCTTTTCAAAATCAATCATCATTAACAGCCTTGAATATTATTTTGCTCAGTATAATTAATCATATCGTACACTAGTCGAATATTTTCTCCAATAAATCTTCCCTGTATAAATCCTGTTTGAAGCTTATTAACTAGAACATCTAAGACAGATTTTAACCTTGCTGCAAAGTACCTGACGCTAATTTATAGAATGTGTTCAAAAGAGTTATGGGGCGCCATTTGTTTTAAATGGCTTTGGTTTTTCAGCTTTGTGTATACATGTAATAATACACTCTTTCTGAGTTACTGAAAGTTCCCCTCTGTTAAAGCAAAATTCAATACGCGAACAACAAAAATTCCACGCGGACAACAACAATTCAAATTTTATCCAAAACAAGAAATTGGAGGTGAAACAATCAGAACCAAAACGTTTTGTCATTTTTCATATTGCTTAGTGTGTAAGAAACCTCTGAGAGTAACAAGGGACCTTCCAAAAGTTCGGATTGATCTTTACTTTGTTTTGGGACATTAATGCTATCTAGAAAGTTTTCCATGTCTGGTTTAATATACTCTTCATTTTTGGAATACAGTTTTTTATCAAACAATTCCGTTTCTTTTCAAATATCTGCTTGATTATGAATCATAATAATAATTTCACCATTACTGGATTCTTGAATGGGGAATAACTTTATTTGTATAGGGATATTTTTCTAAATTACAAAATATTTGTCGGCTTCTTTCCATTATAAATCCATTCTGCTTTAGATCCTAGATCTTATAACACTTCCTTTCATTTTCTCCTCTCTTAATATTTGTAATTCCGTTTTCAAATTTGTTATAATTTCTTATTTTTTCTCGTTTATATTCCCCTCTTATTTGTATATGTCTTTTATTAATGATTGTTCACGACTTTTATTACATTTATTTTTGTATGAAGAAAAACAAATTGTTGACCCCCTTATTTCCATTAGCAATGTTTCAAGAAAACGCTGGTCGTCGATGCTGAATTGTAAATCTTCGTTACTAACCATAGTTAATTATCAAAATTGTATACAGGAAGAGCATATTGCCTTTTAATTTCTATATTTTAGCATTAATGCGATTAACGTATTCTTGTTCAATTAACAGGGAGTTGTTAAACTTCCAAAGTCCTTTGCCGTGAGAGATATAGATAACTTATATCTATGTCACATTCCCTCACAGGTGGTTAAAAGTCACCAGTTAGAAAAAAACTAAACTTGCTTGCTGAATAGGATTAGTTCATCGCCAAGAATATTTTCGCAAGTGTCCATGAATTTCTCTAAATGGATCAACAAGGTTTCTATTTAAAATATAATCGCTTACAACTGTTCTGGCATTTTTATTATTATTATTTGACTTATAGTTATCATAGTCTTAGCTTGTATTTAACACTTAATTAAAATCGCATAACCACATGAAAGAGTCAGTGTTGATGTGATGAATGTTGTTAAAAATATGTTCGTAGAACCCTGGCGAAGCAGTATTTCGACCATAGATGTTTATAAGAGTTGTTTTAGTGTTGTTAATTGTTATATCTAAGATCATGTAATTACCGTTTTCTTCTTTGAAAGCATTATTTATTTGGTCATCTACACCTGTATTAAATAAAATCCCAACCTCTCTGGCGTTAGATTTGCAATACCTAAACACAACTTCTGAATTTCATTGTGAGTATAAGCTCTTTTCCATATCCGCTGTAAAATGTAGGTCCTGTAAGCGCTATATATCAGAGTTTATTTGTTTCAAAAATTGGAAAACATTGGCTCGTTTTTTAGGATCGTTTAATCCTCTACAATTATACGAAAGAATTTTAACTTAAGTCATGTAAGTAATTTATTTTTGTTAGTCATGTTAAATGGTCAATAAATGCGTGAGATGTAGTGCTAACCTTAGTTGTAAAAGTCTGTATTTGGTATTTTGATTTCGACGGTATGACACGAGTGCAGACAAAGATAACACACATAAAAGCTGCAAAGTGAAAAAGTCAAAACAATTGAACAAAAACAAATAAATGGTGAAAGATCAGGTATTTGATATGTAATAATTGATTGCAGAGCACAAATGTTCTTAATAGAACATGTGTAAATGGGTATGTATAACCAATTGTGTGGATTACATTTCATACACATATACATGTTAATAAGTATGCACACATATTCTTAACATCAGTCTAAATATAAATATAGAAACAGCTAGACGCGGAAACAAAATATACACACACTTATGGTATTATTCATCGAGGAAAAATATAATCATCTATTCGGAAACCTGTTTATATTAGAAACCAACCACTAACAACAATTAAAACGGTGGAAGGTCTAGTATAAGACATGTAATAATTGTTTTCTACGTACAAAGTTTCTTAATACAGCCTATGCAAATGCATATGTTTAGCTATATACACGTAAAGAGAATGCTGGTATTGAGATTAAAATCGACACACGTTTAATGGTATTAACAATAAAGGACAAATATACTCGTCTTAAATATTATAAAATAAAACATGTCTATAGTAGAAACCAACAACCAACAAAAAATAAACAAATGATGAAGGTTCTTCATACAACCTAAACAAATGCTAATGTACAGCCAATTTTGTGAAATATATTACACGTATTAGATCTGCACAAATTTTCTTCACGGCAGACTATATACTTATTAAGAGACAGCTATGAGTGAGAATAAAGTAGACATGTACTTGATAGAAATTTTAACAAAGGACAAATGCAATCATATTAACTACATTTTTACAAAACATGTCTATAGTAGGAACCAATACTATGTAAATTAGATAAAGAGAAACAAAACAAAACAAAAACATCAGTATAAATGTAAATTGCAAACGGCAATCCAAGAACTCGATATCAGAAAGTGCAATCTACAAGCGAATATAGCTTATATTCAGGAACAAACCATACCGGGTTGCATAAAAAGACTAAATATAAATTAGATAAAGACTATACCTAAACACACACATTACCCGATATAAGTACACTTTGAGAACAGCACTCTGCAGCATAGCGACAAAAAATCAAAACTAACTATAACTGAATAAGAAAAAGACTATATCTCCAATGAATTTTGCTTGTACATACTGTACACTACCAAAAACATTTGAACTTAATCGATTAAAGTCTGTATTTCAGACCATTTAGTGTCAACAAATGGAGCCCCAAGAATGATTTTTGTATGAGGAAATCCGTTATTTTGGTCACTGCAGTTTTTCAATTTTTGAGGATCGTCTGGTGTGTTATCAAGATTTTAAAAGAACGCTGGTACAACACATTAAATTGAGAAAAAGTAGGTATTTATAAACCTACGCAAATTGTTTGAATGTGAAAAATTGCATGTTAGTGGTCAGAAATTGACCAGGCGATTTTGAGTTCATAAATTGTGGACAGTGTTATAAAAACAACCTTTAAAAATGTACAATATATTTAAAAGACAGCCCTCAAAATGAGAAATCCATGTTTAACAATTGCTATTACTGTTAGAAAAAAAAATCAACTTGGGTCATGAGCAAATCGCCTCTGTGTTTTTAAATGAAAAGACTGATGTTTGTATTTCAGAGAGAGACTATGCCCCTATATACAGTGTACGTAAACACATCACCATACAATAGTGATAAAAACTATAGGAGTGACTGGTTCACTATTACCGTAAGCATATGGTGTAAGGCACTGAGAAAAAGGCTATATACTATGCGTTACACTTTTAAGTTAATTACAATACATTATGTACTACAAAGTGAGAGAGCGCTAAGTATACATGTACTTTTCAATAAAAGTATAAGACGAACAACGGCATAAACATGAGAAATGTAATTGTACTCTGCAGATGTAAAATAACAGAACGTTACTATGTATGTTATTTTGTATTCTGCCTTAGTGAACACAACTTTAAGAACTGACTTGCATTTATTATTTCGGTACTAATCGTGCTAATTTTACGAAAAATAACACAACACATACGGTCCCTTTAAGAAAGTCCAATTATTTTCAACTTTGTTAGGTACATTTTTTTACAAGGATTCGAATTTACACAACAGAAAACAATTACACTTTTTGATTATTTTGTCAAAGAAATACTAGTATACAGAATATTATAATGATTAGAAGATTTTATGACGGTTAAAAAAAGTGTTGTGTTTGTTGTCACCGTTATGGGTTGTAATGCGGCAGAGAACAATACAATGAAATTTCTTCGTAAATTGCAACGCCAAAACTCAACCCTATATTTAATCATGTTTATTTTAAAGTGAACTAATGTCCAAAGACACTTGAGTTAGGTTTACTTTCGATAGCCTCGGTATTATATTAATATCTTAATTCAGAACTGCATGTACTTGTATAAACATTAAAACAACAATATAATATCCTGGGTATATCACGACATATTTCATGAATATGTTCACTTTCAAACAATGATTTGTGACAAAAAAATACAGCGTTACTTTTCTAATCTGCTTGAATGTCAGGGTGATTAAGCGGCCTCTAGAATTGCGTTACACACGTTATCCCAGCTGGTCGTCAGCCTGTATTCACCGTCGCCATCCTGGAGCCACAACACACGGACATAGGTTTGGAACAAGTCCTTGATTGAAGATGGCGCCCGAGTCAGGTCCACGTCTCCTTTCACCATCAAAATAGTGGGTCTGCCAAGGCGAAACGCAACGTCGAATTCATGCAAACAGTATTCGCCATTGCAAAAATTGTCAGACAGAATCAGGATCGTGGCTGCTGAAGACTTTGTGCATCGTATTATTTCATCCATTATTGTTTGACCGACACGAAAGTCCCTATCTCCTATGCAGATCAGATTTTTATCAATGTCCACGACATGTCGAAAGTTTTGCAGTAAGTTCGGATAAACGACATCCATAACAAATTCTTCATCTCTGCTAGAGTACAAAATAAACGCTGCAAAGTCTAACTCACTGCGCTGCAACTTGTCTACCGTGTTTTTACGCCTGGCTAGTTTTCTACGAAATCGTTGTCGGCGGACAATGTGAAACAAGCAAATCAGTAAACAGAAAGTAATTAAAACAACTGTCAAAATAATGGTTATGTGTATGTTACAAATGTATTGTAAGTCATGCTCTATGTTCAACGATATAGCTTTCGTTATTCCCCTTGCATCTGCACAAGTTGTGTTAGAAAAATCTAGAATACGTTCTTTATTTTCATTAAGCCACTTGATGGTTTCATAATGAAGGCAGTTGAAGCACTTACAATTATTTCCACTCATGCGAAATTTTACAGTGTCTGGTAATGACGTTAGTGTTTCCAATGTTGTTGTTTTTAAAGTTTCAAACTGACTTCCGTTAATGTGTAATTCCTCAAGCCTTGTTAACCATCTGCCACTGAAAGGAATTTCCGACAGCAGATTGTCAGAGAGGTCTAACTTCCGAAGACGTGTATTGTATATAAATAAATCAGCTGGCATACTTTCAATGCTATTTTTGGCAAGGGAAAGACTCTCCAGCTCCAAATATGTATTGAATATATGTCCAAACATGTCAGGTTTTCTTTTTGCCATTTTTCCTAAATAATTGTCAGCCAAGTTGAAAGATTTTAAATGTTTAACACTTGCAAAGGCGTATGCATTCAAAAATTCCATACCGTTATGAGACAAGTCAATACGTTCCAGAGAATGACATCCATCAAAAACTATCTTAACATCCAAAGATTTAAGATTGTTGCTTCGCAAATATAATTATTTTACTGAATAATTTGATTTATTTCCTGACAATGTTACAGATCCTTGAATAGTTTTCTGCACATTTATTCCGGCACACATGTTGTCGAGGTAAACTGTCTCCAAGTAAATGGAAAAATGTCAAACTCCAGCAAAGTTTTGTTTATGTCCACCCCTGCATATACAGGAGCAACACAGAAAGGGCCATTTTTATTGCGACTTTGATCCTTCAACAAACGACTACTGTAAATGACGCGCAATGATCTTAGGGGAACAATTACTTCGTGCCCTTTATTTTTGTTTGCAGCAACCATGCCAGAGATGTTATGCACTTCCAAGTATTTCAAATATTTGAAGCAATTTTGATAACCATAGCTCTCTAAGAACATGTCAGAAACATCTAAATGCTTAAGAGGTTTGCTCGACAGGATTGTGCATAAAGTATCGTCTATAAAATAATTGCCTGGTTTGATAGTTCCCGCGTTGTGAAGCACCAGCTGTTCAAGTTTTGGTTGTGTTTCGTTGGTTTCAAAAGCATTGATAAATTCTGAATAGTCTTAATTCACGCAATTACTCAGATCTAACACTCGCAGATTGTCCAAACCACGAAAAACACCTTTGACCAGAGTTTCAATGTAAATTTGGTCCGTTGCCAGCTCTTTCAAATTAGCAAATTTACTGAAACATCCGTCATGAAAAGAGAAATACACATCACGAGAAAACATTCCTTTTATATTCACGCGACTTGCATTCCTCCAGGTTGCTGGAACTAATGTTTCATTGAAATCTACATGGCATGTACACGTGACAGTTAATTCGCTGACTTCTGGTGAAATTTGCACTTGTCCAGTACTAAAACATGGGCTTGTGTTGCAATCATAATCTTCAGTTGCACTTCTCAGAGTCACGAACTCAGAACAAACCATTACAACTCTGACTGTGAAAGCAACAGCCATTTGGACACCTTCTGTCAGTGTCAGCTAGTCTGTGGAACCTTTAGTCAAACATTTACACAAACGAGTAGACTCTCAATATCATGCACATACAATACACACAATCATGTTTGCAAAAAACTTGAGTGGAATAAACACATTAATATTTACCATACTAGTTTCAGATGAAGCCTTATCGTCAGTAGCTGCAGTTTCTGGTGGCATAGTTGGAGGAGCAGTAGCTGTCATGGTGATCATACTTGTTCTGGTCTTCGTTTGTCGAAAATACAGATTAAACTGCGCATGTTCCGTTGAGAAAAAAGATGACACAGGCATGCATTATATTGTTGTTTGTTCTTACGTACATACATGTATGTTCCTTTTAGTTCTGAAAAGCTATGTTACATGCAGCTCTTTCTTAACTGTTTTGTTCGGATAAAATTTGTAAGTAATTCTAACCTAGCATTTCCTTATAATGCAAATTATTAATTTGTTAAATGATGACTGCAATGAGCTATCGTAAGTGACGTTTTTGAAATTATAGTGATTACGTTGTAAAACCTTTGTTGAAAGTTTACTTCATGTTTTAACAATGTCTTAACGAACATCTCAAGCTCTATAAACGGCCGATGGCCAATAGTGCCAGTTCGCCCATAGACTCTGAAATTATTTTAACTGAAGGTTACCATGCAATACTCCTGTGAATTCGGGCTAAAGGAAGCATTGAATTTTGAATTGTGTTCTACGATCGACTAAACAGTATGTTTACAATATACGATTTTCTTTTCGTTCTAATTGTAGGATTGCATTCCGGTAGTCAACGACAAAACACGTAAGTAAGCAAAAAACCTAGTTCTATTCCATCAAAAGTTCGTATTTTAAAGAAATGAATATTAGTACGGAACAAAACTCGTTAAGTACGTAGTATATTGCCATTAACCGTAATCATACCACGCCATAAAATAAAACAGTTTTTTAAAATCTTTTTCCAGTTTCCAAGAGGGTGACAGGAACACTGTACAATATGAAAATATTCAAGGAGCTATTACAATCAATGAGTATGAATCGCTGCGTGAGTTACACGTTTTGAATAATTTACTGAGTCGTTTGACTTGAAAATGATAGTGTTAAACGTTAATACTGTAAAACGTAAGTGATTGAACAATATGACCGAATTTTAACGTATTTCCAGGTTATTGAAACTGTAACTTAAATAAAATGATACGACTAAAACCAAACTAAACTAAACACAGACAGATAATGCAAACTTTCTTCTGCCTGTTCGGTTTTGGTATTTTCGACTTTGATGAAAAAAAAATGCATGTCGCAACGGTTTCAATTCAGTTTTCAAACATACATACATGTAACATAAGTACAAAATGTATTAATGCATTTCAGAAATGAATACACATCTCATATGTAAGTATAATTGTTTTTTATTAAATGCCTATATATATTCTGACAAAGATTATCAATATAAAATGCAAATGATCAAAATGGGCCCAGTTGCTCAAAACTTTAATAGACAATAAAGCTAACAGCCGTTAAGTTTTGGATGAAGTTTTTGCTGTAAATTAAATATTAAAATTTTAAAATTTGCATTTATTTTAAATAAATTGATATGCTCAAATAATTGACAAATGTTTCATATGCGAATTGCTTGTAATATTAGTTTTATTTACATCTGAAGTTTACAGGCCGTTAGCTTAACCAGCCGTTAAAGTTTTGAGCAAATGGACATTGATAGCATCTCCGTTTACCGCAGTTTCAAATAAAAACCGTATTCAACGGCTGGAAAAACCCTTACCTCTTGTTACTTTGTTTAGTAAATCAAATTTCCGTAACCCTCCAAACGACATAGGGAAACACACACATATATTTATCATTACAACTATTGGTATGCAAGTAAGTGTACACGTCTAACTTGTTTCATTGAAACACAACTTAAAAGTTTAAAGGTTTCGATGGAATGACGTTATATATGAGGTGCGTCGTGGGAAAACCGGGCTTAACGCATGTGTCGTCCTCGGTTAGCCTGTCTGGGACGACACTTTCCGACTACAGTGGAAATATGTTTAGAAAAGACTTCCTTGAAACAGACAATACCATAAAAGCGGAAAGTGCCGTCCTGGATTAGCCTGTGCGGACTGCACAGGCTAATACGGGACGACACTTTACGCATATCCATTAAGCCCATATATGAACTTTGAGGTCAATATCTTAAGGAGTTTTTGAGAAAATGGACGGATAAGAAAAACTGACAAAGGGGAATAACTCCATAAATAATGCAGATAGAGTTATACATCTTGTGCACTGGACTCCGCCTGACAAAAATCTATCCATGTAAGAACTTTGACGTTGATACCTAAAAGAAGGACGGACAGACAGACGGAGGGGCGGACAGACAAACAAGCTTATTGAAGTATAGCCCATTACAACTTTTTTTATTTTTTTTTGTGCCGGGGTATAAATATTGAAATGTACTTGGTGGCTAATTTTAAACGGTTTTATGGAAATTAGAGAGCACGCGACGTATGACCTACGTTTCACACTGTAGGCTACAAATCACCAACAATGCTATGTAGTCTAAAAACTAATACGTTTCATCGGTTAATCTGGCCCGTAACAGATTGACTTGTTCACTGTTATATGCATATAATTAAGTATTCGTGCTATAGTTTGCTCGAACGAACATTTGTTTGTTAGGCCTCTACAAATTGATCAGTTGTTCTACAGAGTTTGTCCAAACAAAATTGGAGCGAGCGAGCGAAATAAAAATAAAGATTTCACATTCTTGTCGTTACAGTCGCATGGATCTCTATTATAAACGAGGTCTAATACCACCTAATACCAATATCTCGAAAGTAGCGTGTATAATTTCGAGTTTTATTTTGTACAAGAAAATAACATTTATAGAGTGAGACATTGTACTTCATTGAAACAAATATTTCCTTCCTAGCAAAATCATAATTCACCAGATTTCAGTGTTTTTTTCTTGCCAACAGTCTATCTACGCTATCAGCGTTATGATATTAATTGTGCTGGTACTGTCTTACTATAGGTTAAAAATACTTTACGCAATCTTTGAGTTCACAATTGTTAAAGGTTCCACTTCAATTTTGTTACGAGAGCTATACGTGATTAATTTAGAATAGTAAACATTATAACATGTGTTGTTTGTTGTTGTAGTTGTTTTTTCAAAACCACAACTTTGTTTACATGACAATTTACTTCATTTTGTTCAAATAAGTTTTTGTATAAGAATGTACATGACAATTTACTTCATTTAGTTCAAATACGTTTTTGTATAAGTATGTACATGACAATCTACTTCATTTTGTTCAAATACTTTTTTGTATAAATAGGTACATGACAATCTTCTTCATTTTAGTAGCAATTAATAATATGTGTTGTCGTGTTCAAAACTCGTCAAATGTGCTTATAATGGAAATTTTCTTCGATAATCCTGATAGATTTTACAAAGACATTCCAAATGAATATTCAGTTAAACGGGATTTACTTAAGTCATAGCATTGGAACGCTTTTATTTGATACAATGGTCGAAACTTCAATTTTAAATATAACATTCTAACATGATACTCGCTAATTTTTCTATAGACAAAGAACAAAATTATAATTGCTAAACTACCCAATACGAAAACAAAAAAGTAGTCCCGATTCTGAGGGGAGCCTAGTAAAAAGTAGTTCCAATTACAATTACAAAAATATGTCAAGTTTGATTGAAAGTTTTCGAGGCACACACACGAGAATATTAAAACGTCACTAACGATAACTCGATCCCGTCTCCGAAAGAGATCCGCAAGTAGTGTCTCGTCCCTTTGCTTCTTCTCTGCGGAAATGCCCGTTGCCGTTGATGAACGACTAGAAAACGTCCCTTTCCCCTCGATAGAACGACCGTCCGCGTCGGCGTCCATAGGAAGGACAAATCGACTGCTGTTCACCCCTTGCCGTCCGACTGTCGTCTGACGATCCCGTTCGTCGGGCTGCTGTCGCCAACCGTCCGGAGCGTTTCTAATGGTCCCTGGTTAAATATGGATGTGTTATACTGAACACTATGAAATAGTTTAGCCGTAGAAGTGTCAAACTCTCTGTTAAAGCCGCATACTCATCCTGCAGAGTTTTAATTTGAGCATCTTGAACTGGGAACAATTGGCCTAGAATCTCTGTGGTTACGGTAGCTCCTTCCTCAAGGGTTAACAAACGTTTAATTCAATTGTCATAATAACGACCATATTTATCACATTTAATGCTCTTCGCTCCCCCTGACGACTAACATTTAGACTTACGTCAGCCGAAAGTCTAACCCTAGGCTAGACTGTCCTTCAATGATTGAAACTTGTCCTGTAGATCCGGTGTCTGTATTTGTCTAGCGGCAACTGGTAATGGCGGAGTGCTAAAAGCCTCGTGGCTAAACTGTGGAGGAAAGGTGTCCTCAAATCCGCGCACAAATGCATTATTGTTACTGTGAATAGCCAGCACAATGTCCCTTCAGCGATCATCTTACGAAAATACTCAAACTAATGTCCCAACGATTCACTCATAATTTTTTTTATACTTTTGTCATTGTATGTACCATGCACACTTGAACTGGCCACGCCAGTATCATTTTGTAAAGTTGATAGTTTTGTAGGGGTGAAGGTCAAAAGCGCGACCATTATATATAGACTGTACTTGCGACCAATAATATTCCATTTATGTTTGGTATACATGTTTTCTCTTAAAGGTTTATGCTTAATTATGCATTAAATGTGATATTGTTTCCAGTTAAAATGAAGAGTGTATTATACTTAAATAGTTTATGCACAAAACACATCTACATCATGAATAGTACCTATACATGTAAAAAATCACTCGGAATGTAATAAATACAGTGAACAGCAATAATAGACGGGTTGAGAATGTCGCTCATAATTGTTTGCTTTTATATCTGCTGTTTATATGTTGCTATTTCATAAACATCTTTGTTAATAAATTTTTTTTTTTTAAATCAAATAAAATATTGCGCTGTCCTTAGTGATTTTATCAGTCTTAAGTTTATTAAATACACACATACAAAGGTCGCAATATATCACAATAAATATCGCAATAAATTGAAAAATATTGCAATATATTGCAATATTGATTTCTAATATCGTGACACCCCTAGTTCTTACTCGTCTAGACGCTGTATATACATGAAAATAATAGTTCGCAAAGCATTATTGTAGTTTTGAGTTTCTCTCTTAATACATTTCTAAACATGGGTTATTCGCAACATTTATAATAATATTTTTTTTAAACTGGGATGTCGGGGCCAGACGTGGTGGCTTGTGAGGGGTTTCCCTCCCCATGGTATTAGACAAGTTTACGTTTTAGGAACAAAAATGGTGCACATGGGGTATATTTAAAGGTGTTTGTACACTTTTTTTTTTACTTTGTTGCAGAACAAAATATAAACAAAATCAATGAATGCATGATGCATCTTATTTAATATTCCCGAAATAAATACTTTCATTCATAAATACAATGCTTCATACATAAAACTCACACTACTGATACAGATCTTCAAACATCCACTCGTCGGTTTCCATAGTGCCAACTGCGACACGACCTCGTTATATGGAAACTTCTCTGCCGTTGCTCCTTCTATTCAGATGATGTGGGAAAGAAGTCAATAATATACTGCATTACATTTCGACATTTTGCAGAATAATAAAATCATTTAAAGTTCACAGTGTTCAATTGTTATGTTTGGGATTATTCAAATCTGAAAGGTGTAGTGAAAAAAAAATCAATTTAATATTGTATTCATGTTTATAATTTGATAAACCACAAGCGTTTTGTTTTCACAGTGTTCAGACAAAAGAGACACGTACTGGTCGTTCTAATTAAAGTGCATTCAAGTATCTATTAACGCCTCGCTTATTATCTTGAGTGTGAACAGTTGCAGAAAACCCGGTAATTTAAGGGATCAGCCTTGGCAATAGAGGGACGCCTTAATCGATTATGCGTCGAGCGTGTTGACGATATAAAATGTGATTTGTCAGGAGGCTGATTGGGGCATGTCGCGGCAATTATGAGATGTTGGCAGACCACCCCTGATTACGAAGGGATGTCGGCAGCGACACTCCTTATCTGACATCATTTGAATCAATGGATGGGTTCACATTTATAATGTTTGTACACAATCATAAAGTCTCTTTTACATACCTTAATAACATTACGGTTATATTTTTGGCAAATGATGGTAATGTCACCGTTTATGTTTGTAATTATATTTCCAAATCAGCAATGTATCGTGACCGTCATATTAACATCAATTGACTTCATTTTAAACTATCTACAATGAGACTCTGGTTCAAGTTTCAAGAAACACGCATGCATTTATGTTTATGTGAATTGCAATTCATTATTGAATGAAATACTTAGTATTGCCTTTCGCAGTTGAGACTTTTAAAAGTTGATGTTATTAACTCCCCAAAGTAGATAAATTGTCATTTTAAACCTTTATATTGTTCATTGCAAAACTGTTTATGTTGCGTCAATGGTATCGAATAGGAAAAAGGAGGAATCAAATTGTCATAGTTACAAATTGAATTTGTAAGTATCAGATTTCGTACCTTTCCGCATCTCGCAATAATATAGCATGTGTAAAGGCGTCGTGGATTCCGGTCCTAATCTGGAATGCCAATACATCAATATGTTTATTTCCTTCGTGCAAATCCAATATTTCTCATGAAAATGCGTGCAGTGATTCAAATCTGCATGGACTGCGCAGCTACTCTACTGTTATTGTTTGACGTGTTGACAATTGTTTTGTTCCGCGATCAATTGTGAATTGAAACCGAATATGCAATGCATAATGAGTCATTGGACATTGCTTTTAAATTCACATTTGCCTTGGTATGTGCTATTAATAAACGAGTTGTAGTACTAACATGTGACACACTTTTTTTTTATTAAATGGTTGAACAGTGATTGTATGTGAATGCAATATTTTTTGTATTCACACTTTGTTTATTCTAATTTAAGTCGCAAAAGCCGGAGAGAGAAAATTGACAGTGATGTGTCCACACATTTATTGATCCCCCCCCCCCTCGTACATCTCACGAATTGGATATACAAGTTCGCCCGGTTGTTCCGTCCGTGGTAACACCCATAGCGTGTCGGGCTGTACCGTTCGTGTGCTGTAAGGCAGACATACAGTTTCTAGTTACTTCCAATCTCCGTTTAAACTTTACATTGCTTTACTAGTTTTTTTCTTGTTAAATAATCGGTTTTGTTCGAAACCGGTTGCATATCCTATCCCTGAAAACGCATCGTCGCCAAACAATCCTGGAAGAAATTTGCGATACAAAATGAGGGTTTAATATCATCTGTCAAATAACACAGAATCTGCCTACAGTGTAAAATATAAATCGATTGCAATCATCGATGTAACAAAGTCGTCCCGTGTCAGCTAATTCAAGGCGAATTTTCCATGGACCCACGTTTCCATTTCTATTAATAACTGTGATGATCGTTCGCCGATTCGTCCCAGTCTTTCATGCTACATTGCGACTAGACAAGTATCAAAATAACTCTCTTTTCCTCGTGATCAACTGTTTTCCATGCTGGGTCATGTTAACTTGCTCAACTTTCATGCCAAAATGAAGTCACTTAAGCAATTGCAGTACACGTGCAATGGATTCTACAAACTGATGGTGTTAATCAAATAGAGACTTGTTAAACATAAAGGAGAAAAACGATATTGATGCAAGTCAAATATACGTCAGCCAATTTGGACAATCATAAAGGACTGTGAAGACTACGGACGTTAGCCAATGACCTGCCAGACACTGGACGTGAACAGACCAGGATTAGCCCAATGTTTTTCCGATATCCTGCAAGGCACCAGGATGTCAAACAAGCGTCTATTGTCACCCTTACCGCGTCTGTGCAAGTCTGAAGCACGCCAGATCTAAAGACACATTAATTTGACCAACATTTGATCTGGTGCACTGTAACGCTACAGAAAATAATTGCTTTTATGGGACATGACTGTGACTTTTGAATGCATAACTAACATTAATAATTTATAATACGATTGAACAATACTCGAGAACTATGATGATTATGATGACGATGTTGATGATGATGATGCGGATGATGTGGATCATGATGATGATGATAATTATGAAGCTGATTACGATAATGACGACGTTGAGTCTGATGTAATTGCACAGATTGAAACAAGGGCCTTAATAGTGTGATTTGCTTTCTTGTTTTCGAAACGGAAAACCCGTGGAATATATACAGTCAAACATCTGTGACATTTAAATGTATGTCGACGGACGGACAGACGGACGCACAGAGAGACAGGCTCTTGATTCGATAGTGTCATCCCCCTAGACTTCGTTGTGTGGGTTATACTGGCAACTGCCTTGAGACACTATTATGCACATATTTGTGTCATTTTGTCGCATAGACATGGTCCTGTAAATCCTTAAAAAATCATTCCAAAAATGAAAAACGTTTATGTGGCGTTAAAAGGACTTTAACGGTGGGAGATGTTTGTATTTTTGAAGTATGCCATAAATTGTCTTAACTTGAGAGATTTTAAACATTGGAACTAAAGAGCTTAAGTAAAAGAGTTCGCGTAAATGTTAAAAAAAGAAACACAACGTTGCTCCCTCCGGAGTTAGAACCTCAGACATCGTGATCAAAAGACTAACGCCCTAACCACTCGGTTATTCCGATTTCTTTATATTATTTCTTTGTTTTACTTCGTATAAGTGATCCTCGTGTTGTCATCAATTTAAACAAAACAACAGCATTCAAAATTCGTCCATCGTTTAGCGTTACAAACGCTTTATACTTGTATCAATTGTATCTGATGGTTACCCACCTTTTTTTGGATCTGTGACAAAACGTTGGAACATTGTTGATTCGTCAATCTGTGAACAGGTCTGTAGAGTAGGCAGCGGACCGATGTCCTCCAAAAATAGCCGGCAGCCTGCAGATGACCAGAATGCTCCCGGCACAAAATGTCCAGACATACGCCGGAAACTAGACATTACCCAAACGGGCGTTCATTATGACTAAAGTGTGATGCTTTATAAACTTAATTATATATTTGATATAATTATAAATTATAGAAGCCCCTTTCAAGTTGCTTGATTTAATTGTCGCGATCGTCTAAAAACCATGACTAAGCTCGACCAATTACTTGTTCGGGCATGTCTGTTTGTTATTTCCGGTGGCTACACCACAGCACTCGATTCCACACACGCTAACTCAGAGCTCGTCCGAGACTTTATTTGATTACCAATTTCTTCCCGACCCGACACGCCCCCTACGTAATCGGTATTTGACCAACAAGACCTCTTCGGAATTTCTACACCACCTGCTCGACATGGTTGTACAGTGGCTGTTGGAGATCTTTAATCTTGGTTTTGTATTTGAATACTAAATTGGAATGTTAAAATGCGTTTAGTATGTATTACCTGTATTTTATGCGTTTTATCGTAATCCGTTCGTCACACACCTTTGTTGCAACTCTCGTATTGTTTCATTGTATAGTTTGCATCACGCCACCAAATCCTCGTGTGTCATTATTCTATTTTGAGGGTAATTTCCTATGATCTGATGAGTATTTAAATGTTATAGTTGTTGATTTGAAATCATAAACATTTGACATTACATTTTTGTAATAAATAATTCTCTAGATTACGGATAAATAATGCATTGTCTACTCATCTTGGTTTTGTCGATTTTGTGCACCAAAGGTAACGTTTATAAGTTATTCTTGAATATCTTTAATCATCAACAGGGGGTATAACATTTTTGTAAGCGAAAACGGAATTTTCTGATCTGTACACCGGTGAACAGTTAGTTACTTTACCAAATAACCCTTATCATGAAACGAACTTTTATCGTAAGACGTATGGAACCTTTGTCAAGGGCATGTGTATACATAATTTTTAAGTTTAACTTGACTAAATTTTCTTTCAGGAATGTATCATACGATTTAAATATATCATTTTGCACACTGTAAGCATTGTAATATGGCGACCACTTATCAACGGGCTCGTTTGATAAGAAATTATATACTTATTTGTGGGAATGTTAGAAATATATATATTTGAGCGTTTGCTTATAATTGACAACACCTTAAAATGCTTTATTTGAGATATTAACGAGTTCCTTTTACTATTGTAGGTAACGCTACTGTATGTTTGTTGCATCTGTACGCTATCTTTAGTTGCAAAATAAACAACAACAAGGAACTGTTTGTACGCTTAATGGTGAGTTGATTTAACCAATAAATGGTAAATATTCCCCTACATTATGTCTGTACAAGTCACACAACAATTTTAAAGTTATATCTATCAACTTCGTTATACATGTGACTGCCAACCTGTATTTATTATGCTCATTATTATAAATCAAACACACACTATCGGTTTATTTCTTATAAGTATTTGATTAATGCTGTATTGGTTATTTATGAGCAAGTTAAATGTACTTACACATAAATACCAAAATAAAAAGTACTTCTACTATGTTATTAACCTAATTTGCAGCGTCAAATACATGTCAAATATATCTCTATGATAAAAAGGTCACATTGCGCACCCGGTAATATTCCGATGGAGTAGTTTTGCAAATTAAACATAGTCCTTTAATAATTATACAAATGCACGATGAATGTGTAATAACAATCAAACATATATAATCGTTTTATGATTAAATATACGTATACAATCAAAATTACACCAACATTACGATATCATTGAAAATTTAGGTGAACTGATCTATTTACCAGCACCGTGACATAAATTTTACACATTATCAGTAATGTTTTAAAAGTGCAACTTAGCGTACAATCAAACGTAGAAATATTGAAACTAAGCGTACCTTTGCTTGATTTATAATCGTCTAAAAGACCTGTTTTTTAATGCAAAGTAGTGAAATATACAAAAAGAACAGTAAGATATATCCCTATATCACTCACAGTGAGGGACTTCTTTTTTAAATTGTATTTAATTTTAACAATATTTAATTGTAGGTGTTGTCACCATTGACGAGAATTTCCACAAAAGAAAAATGGTAAAGATAAATAACAACAAATGTTAAGAATACCTATCTGATATATTGAAGTGTCTTACCTCTTAGTTTCTCTTTAGTCGTATTGAACCAATAAAAATAGAACAGACA
Organism: Congeria kusceri; assembly: GCA_027627225.1. Lineage (NCBI taxonomy): Eukaryota > Metazoa > Mollusca > Bivalvia > Myida > Dreissenidae > Congeria > Congeria kusceri. Next base: position 31,651,535 of record CM051030.1, on the reverse strand, counting down.
ATGTCTTGCGGGAACCCACAAGGCATTGGAGCTGGTCATCTTGGACCAAACTTAATTACAGCATCCAAAGTATTATTTTTATCCTTTGCACTTTATAAGTTCCCGCATACTACACATGCACTTGTTGTTTACTGTTGCTATCAACAGTAGTCTCCCTTTGTTTACATAACTGCAGTATTGCCGGATCTCCAATTCCAACATCCAACAAGAATCGAATGTTCTCTTGGTGCCAAAAGTTGACTCCGGCTTTGCGATGGCTCACCCGTACGGCCGGCAGCCCGTCATACGAAATTCTCAAATTTAATAGCCGATTTTTTTCTTCGAATTATTTGTAAATAAGCATGTCAGTTTGTGCGAATGGGCTAATATGATATGTATATGAGTGTATCGACTTTTGCAGCTAGATACAACTGTTCAGAACTCAGATCTCCACCGATGCAGCCATGTTCTCATATCTCACGTGTCACGCCAAAGTTTCGGCACCCATGCTTTACATTCAGAACCAAGCTAATGGTTCGGTTATTAGAAAGGTGTATCCGAAATCAGTTATAAATAAAGGAATTCAGAAAGCACTTTCAATCCCTAGAAATCAATAACATTAAAACTCAACAGAAGAAAATAATAATATTATTCCATTTATTACCACACATAATCCAAAGAATAAAAAAATACTTGGCGTGCTAAAACCAAGATAGACATTTTAAAAACGGACTCTGTTATGAACACAATAATTTAAGATAATAGAATAATAAAATGCAAAAGATAGCAATCTAATTTAAAACATCTACTGACTAAATCTAGCTTTTCCTCTCAAGAACCTAAAGTAACCAAATGTAATAACCCCAGTTGTGCGCTTTGTAACTATATTATTGAAGGACATTCATTTAATTTTAACGGAAAACTGTTAACTATAAAAACCAATCTGTCTTGTGATGTTATTTATGTATTAGTATGCAATGGATGCAAGAAAATTTATATTGGACAAACTGGCGATGAACTTAGACAAAGAACATATATATATATATATATATATATATATATATATATATTATGAAGACATCGGTTGCATTTTTGGTGGGTGGGGTCAAGATAATTGTAATTTAGCGATCGGGAGGGCCCGGGTTCGATCCCCACTCTGGGAGCGTTCTCAAGATTTCTCCAAAGACACCAAGTACTGGTTCTACCCAGGAAACGGACTCGAGAGTGTCTCAATTAGCCTGAGAACAAAATCATCTAATAACTCTAAGAGTTTAGATATTTTAATAAACCCGTATATAGAGATATGTTATATCGAGAATTTGCATAGAATTGCATAATCGGAGGGACGGATCAGTGTTACTGTTGCTAAACCTAGAAACGGTTTCCGCTAAATACCATACTAACACAACAGGAACACGAGAGGCACGCGAGTGCATGATGCGCTTTGGCGCATCATGTAATTGCCAGTAAGATCATTGCGTTCATAATCGCATGAACGCATTCAAAATTGAATTCTCGTTTTGTTTCCAGTATAATTTTGCGAATGTTATATTATACGAGTAAATTGCACATCGTCAATATGATTAGCATATGCGATTTGACATAACGAATTCAATGCAAAAGAAATCATTCAACGGAAACAAAGAGTGAATATGAAGTTATAGAAAATAGTGGAAACTGAAATAGAACATTTTACAATTGTCTTCATATATTCGTACATTCAAAACGCATACACGTTGCTTTGAGACAACAAGAAGATATTGCAAAACATATCAGGAAAAAGGGAAACACTGCAACAGACAACGGACACAAAAAAGACAATATTGGGGGTTGAACAGATATTGTGCTTGGAGCATTAATTTATTGTGCACAGAGTTGTTTCATGGTAAACTATCTCGTGATATATGTTTAAATAAGTGATTACATCTTAAAGGAATTCGAAAGTTGTCATGTGGACATTGTAGAGAAACGACTTAGTATGTGTTAAATCGAGCGTTTGTTTCAGATTGCCACAGTGTCAATGATTTATATTGAACCGTTGTACATGTACATAATTTAATGAGCAATACATATGATTTAATCATCTAAATCAGAAATAATCAAGACTGATGACAATGAGTGTGTTATGAGAGTAATATTAGTTTGCGAAAACGTCGCCAGAAGGCGGGCCCATTTCCCTTTTATGGCTATTAAATACTCTGACAATCTTCTGGTCAGAAACCACTGGTTGGATTCTTAAATATTGTATCAGAACTGTTTCTTGGGTAGTCCTCTACTAAAGTTGTTCAAGTGGTACCGCTCTATTGAAAAACATGGCCCCAGACAGCGGGGCCAATTTGCCTTATATGGCTATATTGAAAACTTTGGAATTGTTGGATTTTCAAATACTTTCAAAGAAATGTTCCTTGGGTGGGTGTCTCCAAAAGTTGCTCAAATGGCTGCGTTTTATTTTAAAACATGGTCTCCAGGGGCATTTTTCCTTATATGGCTATTTTGAAAAAATAGAAAATCTACTTGTCAGAAACTACTGGTTTGATTTCGAAATAATTTCACAGCAATGTTCCCTTGGGTGGTTTATCAGCCAAAATTGCTCAAATGGTTACGGGCCGTTAGAAAAACAATGGCGGACAATTTGAAATAGTATAGGTATAATTAAAACTTTGAAAATGTTCATGTCAAAAACCATTGCTAAGATTTCAAAATATTTTCACAGAAATGTTCATAAAGTGGTTCTCTACCAAAATAAGTTGAATTAGTTTGATTTGTTAAACAAATCATGGCCACCAGAGAGCGGAGCCTTTCTCCATTACTACAAACTAATGCTCTGGGACTTGCGATTTCAGAGGAGAAGATTTTTACAGTCATTTTGCTATTTAAGTCTCTATAAACCATGTGGCCCCCGTGGCGTGGTTGTAGCATATCAGGATTCTTTCGCTTCTGACACTCCTTACTTAATAAGTGAAATGTAATAGTTTAAGTAATCAGTTATACATATTAACATTATTCTGTGTGGTTGATCACATGTAACATATTTTCACTGTCGGTGCATTTTGCCTTAAAATGCATCTATTTATTAGAAATACATTTCATCAAGGCACTATGTTGTTCATTGTGTTTGTTTCATTCATGCGTATCACAATTGTCTGGTACTTAAATATCAATGATCAGAATCCAGGTATATTATTCGGCGGTTAACGTGTACCGTTAACCCAAAGATAATGCTTTTATTTGAGAATGTTTAACGATGAATTTGTAATGATTAAAGGAGCAATAACTCTGTCGACATTTAGTGGTGTGTAACCAAAGTCGAAATAGACCAGTATTTTATGATATTTCACAATTGTACCTAAACTAATTTGAATATGTGAAGCCTTTCATGAGTCATTGGCCAGAAACCGTGTTTTTAGGGGTCAAATCTCTGTCAACATTTAATAATTTGTAACCAAAGTCGAACTTGACCTGTTTTTTTATATGTTACACATGTCTACCAAACAGTATTTGAATATGTCAAGCCTTTCTTGAATTTCTTGCGGAAATCTTGAAAATCAACAGACCGCCAGATCGGCGGACCGACGGACAGACAAACTCAGTTATAAATATTCACCCCCCCCCCTAAACTTCGTTTGTGGGAGGTATCAAAATAAAAGTTAGTAAATTTAAAGAAGCCATATTACACTCCTGACTCAGTAATATACATGTATTTGGAATGAATACATTCGAAATAATGTGTCTGTTATAAAAACTCATCAGCTGACATGGCACAAATTATAAAGTGTTACAGACATGTGTATTACATAAACAGTGTTAAAGCCATACAAAAGGTCAGTGGCAATCTTAAGACTGAACAAATACAACGATAATCTTACTATTTGTCAATGCGAAATAAAATAGTTATTTAATTATACACAAGTTTTCACCTTTCGTGACAAAGATGTGGCTTATCTCAGAAGATTAAGTGTATATTGCTACACATATTTTCAGTACATATTTAATAATAAAATGTTGTCATTGTTAAGCTTTCTGTATTTACAATGGCAAATGTACCACAACAAAAACATATTAATCAGTCTTTTTGTAATATACAAACTAATATATCAAAACAATATGAAACTTCTGCGGTATAGTGATGAAGTCAGCATAAATATGTCGGTGAACTTGTGCAAAAGCCGGCTCAGAAAAAATAGCGCTGACTATTTTTAATATGAAAAAGCAATTGATGACATTTTTTAGAAAACCGTGGTTTGATGAAACGAATAATATAACACGTCAATAATAGTTCCAGGAATATTAAAAACAATAGCAACTCCATTACAATTACGATTAAATAATTCTTTCCTTAAATCCTCACTTACACAGACTTTAAACGGTGGCCAACAATTGACCAGAACGATCGAATCGCAATGCTTCTCACCAAACAGCTGGGTTTGTGCCTAACACACAAGTGTATTTAGCAAATTGTTCTTACCATTACACATTATTTTGGTATGTTTACAAGTTACTTGTGTTTAAATTAAAATATGTCATAAAACGTCTTAACTGGAGCATCTGCACTTAATGAGTTCAAGTATTGTAACAAGAAAATCTTCATCAAAAAAGTCATTAAAAAGTCGTGCTGCTACCGAGGTTCGAACATAGGCTTCCGGGTCAAAAGTTAGTCGCGCCAACCTCCGGTCATTCCAATTTATATATGAACGTGTATTGTTATTAAATGTATAGGATTCTCGTTTTTTAAACACTTTCAACGAAAACAGCAAAAATAGCTCCAAATTATTCATTCGCTTCGTGTTACAAACGCTTTACAATTTGATGTATTTAACCTGATGATTACGCATTAACGAAGTGGTATTTCCAGTATATTTCTATGTCAGTAGTGCTGTTTCTTTCCTGTATGAACATTATTGATTAAATCATTGTCCATTTGCCAACATGCTTATAATGAAAACGAAATCAGACAAGGACAATATGTCTGTGGTAGTCAACGTTTACATACCTAGGAATTCATAAACCACAAACTGGTTTGGAACAGGTAAAATATAATGAATGTAATCCGTTATCTGTAGCCTTACGGAGTAGTGGTCGATGTTGCAAGTACGCTTGTATTGGAGGTTTTAATTGTGCAATTGAAAGCAATTTTGAAATTGCATTACTTGCTTCATGCAATACTTAGCAGATTTTCGTTTTAAATATTCCTTCCATTTTCATCAAAATACGATGACTTATGTTTTACTTTGCACCCATATGTTTAGTTGGTGCATCGAATACAATGCTAGTGCATGACTATACTTAAGATCTCGTGAATTTAACGACATTGATAAACGTTCATAACACAATATATATTTAAATATAACTTTTTTACGTATTTTATTCTACTATTATCTTACTAAAGGTTGTGTATTTTGTTAAACGTTTTATAACTAATTAAAATATAGTGAGATTCAGTTACCTACCTCGAAAAGATAGGCATTTACTTTAAATCACGTAATATGTTTTATGTTTAATGTTCCATTTCCTAAGTATATGCCCACGTAGATTTGATCATAATTCCTTGACTCGTATCAGCACACTCAAGGCATCCCATTATCACGACCAGTTACAGTATCTTCTGTTTGTCCTACAAGTTGATGTTAAAATACCTCTGAAGTCAAGGTATATTGACAATGAAATCGAATTGAAGCTTCCTTGTTCAGATCGTTGGCTGTATTTTCCACGACTGATACATTTTGCAATATGATTTTAATTTGGTTACCTGGGATATTTTGCGTTGCATGTAAGTTCCTCTAACTTTGTTTGTATTGTCACTTGTTCCAATTTATACACCATTAAACAGACATTTTATTTTCATTTAAACTACGTACAACACAATTGTGTTTGTAAGACCTTGTAATAAAAAAGCACCAGTTTGTTTAGTGATTAATTTGTTTCTATACAAAAGCATAATATATAAAATGTTTGTGTATAAAGTCAAATATTCATTAATTAAATAAAATAAAGATACATAGCTTTAATGAGCAATACATATGATTTAATCATCTAAATCAGAAATAATCAAGACTGATGACAATGAGTGTGTTATGAGAGTAATATTAGTTTGCGAAAACGTCGCCAGAAGGCGGGCCCATTTCCCTTTTATGGCTATTAAATACTCTGACAATCTTCTGGTCAGAAACCACTGGTTGGATTCTTAAATATTGTATCAGAACTGTTTCTTGGGTAGTCCTCTACTAAAGTTGTTCAAGTGGTACCGCTCTATTGAAAAACATGGCCCCAGACAGCGGGGCCAATTTGCCTTATATGGCTATATTGAAAACTTTGGAATTGTTGGATTTTCAAATACTTTCAAAGAAATGTTCCTTGGGTGGGTGTCTCCAAAAGTTGCTCAAATGGCTGCGTTTTATTTTAAAACATGGTCTCCAGGGGCATTTTTCCTTATATGGCTATTTTGAAAAAATAGAAAATCTACTTGTCAGAAACTACTGGTTTGATTTCGAAATAATTTCACAGCAATGTTCCCTTGGGTGGTTTATCAGCCAAAATTGCTCAAATGGTTACGGGCCGTTAGAAAAACAATGGCGGACAATTTGAAATAGTATAGGTATAATTAAAACTTTGAAAATGTTCATGTCAAAAACCATTGCTAAGATTTCAAAATATTTTCACAGAAATGTTCATAAAGTGGTTCTCTACCAAAATAAGTTGAATTAGTTTGATTTGTTAAACAAATCATGGCCACCAGAGAGCGGAGCCTTTCTCCATTACTACAAACTAATGCTCTGGGACTTGCGATTTCAGAGGAGAAGATTTTTACAGTCATTTTGCTATTTAAGTCTCTATAAACCATGTGGCCCCCGTGGCGTGGTTGTAGCATATCAGGATTCTTTCGCTTCTGACACTCCTTACTTAATAAGTGAAATGTAATAGTTTAAGTAATCAGTTATACATATTAACATTATTCTGTGTGGTTGATCACATGTAACATATTTTCACTGTCGGTGCATTTTGCCTTAAAATGCATCTATTTATTAGAAATACATTTCATCAAGGCACTATGTTGTTCATTGTGTTTGTTTCATTCATGCGTATCACAATTGTCTGGTACTTAAATATCAATGATCAGAATCCAGGTATATTATTCGGCGGTTAACGTGTACCGTTAACCCAAAGATAATGCTTTTATTTGAGAATGTTTAACGATGAATTTGTAATGATTAAAGGAGCAATAACTCTGTCGACATTTAGTGGTGTGTAACCAAAGTCGAAATAGACCAGTATTTTATGATATTTCACAATTGTACCTAAACTAATTTGAATATGTGAAGCCTTTCATGAGTCATTGGCCAGAAACCGTGTTTTTAGGGGTCAAATCTCTGTCAACATTTAGTAATTTGTAACCAAAGTCGAACTTGACCTGTTTTTTTATATGTTACACATGTCTACCAAACAGTATTTGAATATGTCAAGCCTTTCTTGAATTTCTTGCGGAAATCTTGAAAATCAACAGACCGCCAGATCGGCGGACCGACGGACAGACAAACTCAGTTATAAATATTCACCCCCCCCCCCTAAACTTCGTTTGTGGGAGGTATCAAAATAAAAGTTAGTAAATTTAAAGAAGCCATATTACACTCCTGACTCAGTAATATACATGTATTTGGAATGAATACATTCGAAATAATGTGTCTGTTATAAAAACTCATCAGCTGACATGGCACAAATTATAAAGTGTTACAGACATGTGTATTACATAAACAGTGTTAAAGCCATACAAAAGGTCAGTGGCAATCTTAAGACTGAACAAATACAACGATAATCTTACTATTTGTCAATGCGAAATAAAATAGTTATTTAATTATACACAAGTTTTCACCTTTCGTGACAAAGATGTGGCTTATCTCAGAAGATTAAGTGTATATTGCTACACATATTTTCAGTACATATTTAATAATAAAATGTTGTCATTGTTAAGCTTTCTGTATTTACAATGGCAAATGTACCACAACAAAAACATATTAATCAGTCTTTTTGTAATATACAAACTAATATATCAAAACAATATGAAACTTCTGCGGTATAGTGATGAAGTCAGCATAAATATGTCGGTGAACTTGTGTAAAAGCCGGCTCAGAAAAAATAGCGCTGACTATTTTTAATATGAAAAAGCAATTGATGACATTTTTTAGAAAACCGTGGTTTGATGAAACGAATAATATAACACGTCAATAATAGTTCCAGGAATATTAAAAACAATAGCAACTCCATTACAATTACGATTAAATAATTCTTTCCTTAAATCCTCACTTACACAGACTTTAAACGGTGGCCAACAATTGACCAGAACGATCGAATCGCAATGCTTCTCACCAAACAGCTGGGTTTGTGCCTAACACACAAGTGTATTTAGCAAATTGTTCTTACCATTACACATTATTTTGGTATGTTTACAAGTTACTTGTGTTTAAATTAAAATATGTCATAAAACGTCTTAACTGGAGCATCTGCACTTAATGAGTTCAAGTATTGTAACAAGAAAATCTTCATCAAAAAAGTCATTAAAAAGTCGTGCTGCTACCGAGGTTCGAACATAGGCTTCCGGGTCAAAAGTTAGTCGCGCCAACCTCCGGTCATTCCAATTTATATATGAACGTGTATTGTTATTAAATGTATAGGATTCTCGTTTTTTAAACACTTTCAACGAAAACAGCAAAAATAGCTCCAAATTATTCATTCGCTTCGTGTTACAAACGCTTTACAATTTGATGTATTTAACCTGATGATTACGCATTAACGAAGTGGTATTTCCAGTATATTTCTATGTCAGTAGTGCTGTTTCTTTCCTGTATGAACATTATTGATTAAATCATTGTCCATTTGCCAACATGCTTATAATGAAAACGAAATCAGACAAGGACAATATGTCTGTGGTAGTCAACGTTTACATACCTAGGAATTCATAAACCACAAACTGGTTTGGAACAGGTAAAATATAATGAATGTAATCCGTTATCTGTAGCCTTACGGAGTAGTGGTCGATGTTGCAAGTACGCTTGTATTGGAGGTTTTAATTGTGCAATTGAAAGCAATTTTGAAATTGCATTACTTGCTTCATGCAATACTTAGCAGATTTTCGTTTTAAATATTCCTTCCATTTTCATCAAAATACGATGACTTATGTTTTACTTTGCACCCATATGTTTAGTTGGTGCATCGAATACAATGCTAGTGCATGACTATACTTAAGATGTCGTGAATTTAACGACATTGATAAACGTTCATAACACAATATATATTTAAATATAACTTTTTTACGTATTTTATTCTACTATTATCTTACTAAAGGTTGTGTATTTTGTTAAACGTTTTATAACTAATTAAAATATAGTGAGATTCAGTTACCTACCTCGAAAAGATAGGCATTTACTTTAAATCACGTAATATGTTTTATGTTTAATGTTCCATTTCCTAAGTATATGCCCACGTAGATTTGATCATAATTCCTTGACTCGTATCAGCACACTCAAGGCATCCCATTATCACGACCAGTTACAGTATCTTCTGTTTGTCCTACAAGTTGATGTTAAAATACCTCTGAAGTCAAGGTATATTGACAATGAAATCGAATTGAAGCTTCCTTGTTCAGATCGTTGGCTGTATTTTCCACGACTGATACATTTTGCAATATGATTTTAATTTGGTTACCTGGGATATTTTGCGTTGCATGTAAGTTCCTCTAACTTTGTTTGTATTGTCACTTGTTCCAATTTATACACCATTAAACAGACATTTTATTTTCATTTAAACTACGTACAACACAATTGTGTTTGTAAGACCTTGTAATAAAAAAGCACCAGTTTGTTTAGTGATTAATTTGTTTCTATACAAAAGCATAATATATAAAATGTTTGTGTATAAAGTCAAATATTCATTAATTAAATAAAATAAAGATACATAGCTATGTATGTATATAAAATGATACAATTAGGGCGTTGTTTCATACGGAAAATGTCATTTAAACTATACGTGAAATTAAAATCAAACTATTTGCTATTATCGAAAAGCGTTAAATCATGAAAAATAATACGTAACGTTAGAATGACGCATTTTATTTGACAATATTTCATTTCATTTCTAGCATTGGCAGCCGCTCAATTTTCAACAGCTTCACCAATCTCTGAGATATGGATTCAAACAGGAAATCCTGTAACACTGAACTGTTCTCGACCCGCAGACGCTGGCTCTGTATTTTTGGACAGAAATAACATGACCATCGGTGGTGTTTCCTTTAGTGGTTTGAATCTTTGTGAAGTCATGGGTGCTCTAAGACACACTAGCATCTACAACACAACATGTTTAGGGAACACTGAACTTTATGTAACCATTTTCCACGTTAACAGATATTTGCATAATTCAATGATGCACTTCCATTGGCATAATGGAACAAACAACGTTGATATTTGTAACATATTAATCAACGTTTACGGTGAGTATCAAAGAACGATACATTGTAAACATTTACCAATACACCAGAAATCATAATAATTTATCTGAAATTGTTATGATAAAATGTCGAACATTTACCAATACACATGCAATCATAATAGTTTATCAGAAATGTTTATGAAAATATGTCAAAAATTTACCCATACGATTGAAATCATAATAGTTTATCAAAAACGTTTATGATAACATGTAAAACATTTACCAATATACACGAAAGCTTAATAGTTTATCATAAATGTTTATGATCAAATGTTAAAATTAGAGACCGAATATTATTCGTTAATGTTCACAGTGTATATTACTCGTTTCAATTTGCGTGTTGAATATTTTACAATAAGCACCGGTTTTTAGTATCGAAACACTTGAAACAGGTGAAACAATTAAATGTTTGAACAATTAAACATTACAATCAACATGTTAACGCTTAAACTGTTAATATAATGTCATGTAAAACAGAACACATGTTAATTAAATATATCATTTCGTCATGCTATTATGATTCGTAGACGGTATGATTAATTCTACAGGCTATACATGTGCATTTAGTATACATTACGCTGTTATAAATAACGAATATGTACTAACTGTTTAATATAGAACCTCCAAATATACCAAGGATCGACAACAGAAGGGACATTTGGGTGCCTGTGCCTAACGTTTTTAGCAGTTCTGAGGGAGACAATCTGTATTTGCATTGCACGTGCAGTGGGGGCTTTCCAGTTGTGAGCGTTGTTTGGTACGTAGGAGGGCAGGAAATTGCATCGACTTTGCAAGAGTGCGACAGAACAAAAATGACAGCGTGTTATTTAGAAGCAACACACAGATTTAACGTAACACTTGAGGACGATGCAAATACATATCAATGTCATTGTTGGTTAAGTACAGGTCCACAAGAAAGACAAGTATCATATGTTCAATTGTACCTTTACGGTAAGTACATTTATTTTAAGAATTATTTCAATTTCATACTTGTTGGCATTGTAAGTATCTAAACCAAAATAATGTATGAATTATTATACGCTATATACAGGAAAGTATGTATGATATATATTTTATTTATGTCAACTTTAATTATGTTACTTTGAGCTGTCTATTTTAAGCTTCCCCATTTCTGTGAATTTTTACTGTTTTAGTGAAGCCTTCAAAACCAGTTCTGAAGACGTTCAACCGTACTACAGAAGGTGTTCCGGCCGTTATCGGGCAATGTGAAACTTCCGGATTCAAACCATTCCACTCGTTCTCACTGACCATGAGTTTCGGAAACATAACGCATGATTATACTGGACCTGTAATTAATGCAGAAACCTTTGCTACATTTTCCGCCTTTGAGGTGTTTCCTGAGATAACACCCACACGTGCTGATAATGGCCAAAATCTCTCCTGTGCTGTTTGGCACCACGCCCTGCACGAGCACCTCACATCATCCGTACTCATAAATGTCCTCTGTAAGTTCGATTCGACATTTATATACGAATACACTATTTTGCTGATAAGCAAACTTCAAAATTGTGATTTAGCCTAATCACTTATGAAGCAGTTCTTTCTAAATAAAAAAGTATGTACATACACTTATCTTATGGTAATTTTCAGTTAAACCCCTAAGTGCTTCCCTCAATGGCAACAAGGTCATCATCGCAGATGGACTAAATACCCTGACCTTAACCTGCATATCAGGTACCGCAAACCCTGTCTCTTCCATTAAGTGGAGTTTCGACTCAATACTTTCGACACCACCCGCGGTAAAACATGAACCTTCCGAATATGGCGGGAAAGTGGCACATAGCACAATTACTTTTACGCCTACGAGACATGATGCCTGGAAAAATGTAACATGTGCAGCAAGTAATGAGGTGAACTTAGACGATCCAGCAGTCGTCTTAGTAACACTAGACCTGCAATGTTCGTATTATTATTAAGTTTTCTACAGGTGTAATAAATGTTCTGTTATACGGAACTGAAAGTCGGTTATAGTAATAATACACAAACGCGTTAAACGGTTATATTGTATTTCTTTGGAAAATATTAACTATTGATAGAGATACAACGATTTTGTTTTGATTGATATAACATAAAGTACTATAAAAAAACTATTATAAGGAAAATAAAGGTTTAAATAAACAGTGCATGTATTTGCTTCTTTACGTTTGTATTGCTGTTCATTGCAACATGTGTGTTCGCGTTTGGTCTTTGATATTTTAACGACAATTAAACACCACATCAGACAAGTCCCTAACCATTTAATTGCTTCTACAATATTCACTTTATTTCAGTTTATCCAGATGTCACAGTTATATCTACAAATACCTCAAGTTGGGCAAGGGAAACAACGTTAATGTGCAAGGCCTCAGGTCTACCAGCAACATACGTATTCAGCCAAGTATGGACACAGGAATGGCCTGGGTATGGTCGAGTTAGAGAATGGACTGGTAATCGTGGCACATTGACATTAGATCAGCTGACATACGCGCATTCGGGATTGTACGGTTGTTCTGCTAGTAATGGAATCTTGGTCAACGGAACAGACACATTCTTCTCAAAAGGATCTGGGTACCTGCTCGTGAAAGGTATTTCGTATACGTTTATGAAATAACTAATTTACTATCGTTCAACTTAATTACATATTGATTTAACATGTATTTTTCTTTCTTTTGGCACATATGCTGTACTTTTTCGTAGATCATATAATTATGTTGTTTATTTATGATTCTATATGTCCAACTTAGAGTAAGGGAAAGGTCAAAGTGAGGTTTAGTACTATGGTTGGATTATGAATGGCTTCCGCATCAATGGATTATGGGGGCATAAACTATAATGGTCATATAATCAACGATATAAGTATGTGATGCGTACAAGTTATAGAGTAATGTAAGCATCACAGATCCGTATGTTCAACATTATAATTCCCGTGAACCTTCATTATTTTATCTTGTGTTTTTGTTACAGACGCCCCCGTTATTACATCCCCACATGTGGATATTGGAAAAGCACTCAGAATTGCAGGTGAACTTGATGGAAATGTATCTGTTGTCGTAAATGTGTTTTCCAATGGTGGTAATATAAATGCCTCCGTATACTCTATTGTTAATGGAGCAAGAGGAACTTCTAGATCAGTTACATTTGAAAGGTCATCAACAAACGTTCTGTTGCCTGTATTCAACTACAGCGTTCATACAGTTGGCATTTTGGTTAACATTACTGTTCCCGTTAGCTCTATTGCCGACTTTGGAGATCACGAGGTTGAAATTAACAATTCCATTGGACAAAGAAGCATCCGGATTCACATTGAAGCGCAAGGTATATTTCTGTTTGTTAGAAAATACTGTAAACTTTGCACTTCACTAATGGTATAATAATAATTTACAAAGCCTTCTTCATGCGTATCGCAATGCTTATGGAAACGATACATTGAGCATATTAAAAACTGGACATGTGGCAAACAGCGCAACGTTTAGTATTAACGTTGGCATGTCCAGGTAGAAGTTTAACAAATTGAATATCTTATTTGAAAGTTACACATGCATTTTAGTTACTGAATTAATGTTATAAATCTACAAAATTAGAACCTTTGTGTCGTTGATTTGTACATAATAGTGTGCTCTATATTAAACAGGACCACCTGAACCCCCATACAATATTGTGATACAAAACGAAAGTAGTGACGTGGCGTCAGTGGCATGGCAACAGGGCTTCCACGGTGGTTTTCCACAGACATTTGTTGTGCAAGCAAGCACAGATGGGGATATTTGGCAAAATGTCACGAACATTTACGGTGGAATGGAATATATTGGGGCACATGTAAATACCACCGCAACTGGACTGCGGCCTGGAAAGCTATACCTCTTGCGTATATTTTCGTTTTCCATAATGGGAAGGAGCAACTTTTCTGAAATTAAATATCTGGTGACCACAAAACTCCTAGGTATGTTTTCTATAATGTGCCCAGCTATCTATTGCATTTGACATGCCGAAATAATATTGCAATTAAAATTTGACCATTAGAGCAATGGTAAGCTTATACATGTTTATACTTTATTTTTTATGAACATTTACTGCTTTAGGTTGTCAGGTTGTACTTTGAAAAGTATCCAAATATTTTACGCTGCAAATACACAGTGAATTTGTATATTTATGCATTTAGATTTAAATTTATTTTTAAACTGATGTGTTTATTTTGCCAAAATGTTCATATTTATCAGACACAAACACATGGTCAGTTGCGGGGATCATCGTCACAATTGTTGGTGCACTGGCAACCGTTGTAGTTATCATGATCGTTATTGGCATTATCAGGCGGCATTATCAACGCAAACTAAAAGGTGTTTTTCAAGTTAAACCAATCCAAAACATATGCAATAATTGTCTATAACACTTCTACGAATATTGTATCTGATACAAACTACTATTTAATATGTTACAAGTAAATAATAATACACAATTACTTAAACATAATGTGTATGATGTGTCTACAGATCAGTGGCATTCGTTTATGTAAATATATATTCCCCCATTAATTAATATGTATTTGACATATAGTTCAGTGAAGAAATGGATGAATTTATCAAAGACCAACTAGCCACGAGTAATATTGTCATATAATTAAATGTTAATATTGTTTATATCAAAAAGTATTTACATTTGTTTTCAGGATCAAGCAAAATCAAGTAAGTCGTCGAATATATTTGCTATTACAGTAATGATATATTGTATTCAGATTCATTATTTCTAAAACAATATTTTTTCGATAGTCGCTGTTCCTTTAACTGTGTAATATATAACATATTCACAGGGATGAAAGTGTTGTACAGAGCATTGCTGAACAAGACGGACAGGTGAATGAGGAAACGTATGAAACCGTTGGTAAGCGACTGTCCGTGATATGTAGTTTGAAGACAGATATATTTCATTAACATTACGATAAATATACCCCTAAACAGCCGCTCGTTTATTCATAGTATGTCTTTAGAACTTGAAATCATATCATGCATTTATTCTTGTTGTAAATTGTATTAGGAAGAATAATAATAATCTCAGAAGTATATTTGCATTTACATTTATCAAGCAAACGATGTTTTGCAAAACGGATTTGCATATTGACATTGACTTGTTGTGCGCTGTGCACGTCCCATATAAAGGATGCTACGAATTTGTTTTGTTTTGTTGCTGTCATTTTCTTTTTCATGTTTAGAAACACACTGTTACAAAAGTATTTTTCATATTGCAGACATAATCAATCGGTATGTATCATCATTCCTTCTTTTGTTATATACAGATTATGAAATATATTATTATGACGATTAAAAGCAATAATAGTGCACAATGCGCAGATATCGCTACTGTATATGAGTGGTGTTAATTTGATTCTCGTGCATCTAGGGAATCATCCTACTATGAAACTATAGAAAATAAAGAAGCTAATGAGGACAGTTTGATTCCTGATGTCATCTTGCCACATATTAAAGGTAATTTAAGTTTATAATTAATGTCTCATTGCTAACTCCAAATGAGCACACCCGCTTGTAGCCGTTTAATATTGTATGGTGTTGTAATATGCATTATGCTTTTAAAACAATTGTATAATCGACTTAAGTTCAGTAAGAAAGAACACCGTCTTTAAAACATGTCAAAAAAGAAAGAATAAGTAACAATGTACAATTTATTATGCATGTTCCATAATAACAAAATTATCTAAAACGATGCAAATACATGAGTTTGTTGTTGCGGTATTCGACGAATATAAAAAATAACATGCATGTGTTTTATAATTATTTTTTATTATGTTTTGGTTTCGACAAAAACAGTATATATTACTCTATTTCATATTGGGCAACCTTCATGCATTAACACAAACGGCTTAACAACCTGCCAAGTGCTAAGTTGAATATGGTCTTATTTTCGGTAATTGAATGTATACAATAATTATTTATCAGTGTTTTTGTAATCTTTTGTAGAAAATGGAGGTTACGAGGAGGTAACATCTTCAAAGAAAGCTAACGTGGTCCATTCTGAAGGTTATTGAAATCAGATTCCTGTGGACCCGACAAAGTTACATTTTGCCCATGTGGACAACAAACATATGCATGTTATGTACATTACAATTTAAAAAGTCTTTAAATAGACAAATTACTTAATATCTAAAACAACATCCCTTGTAAATCCCCCCAAAACATATGTTTACTAGGTTTTTTTCTGAGTATTCAAAACGTAATTCACACTGCATAAACACACGCATGTATCATTTGTGTAGCTTAAACTATAAGTTCTATAGCACCTTATACAAGGCAAACAAAAACGTAATCATCAATACATATGAGTGACTATTCATTAAACGCGAATACAATTGTGTGCGTAACGTCGTTCTTTACGTTATTATTTGAACTTTTATATAAATAATTAGCAAAGATTGAATAAAAAAAAGAAATTGTTGAAAATTTACATCATGGACAAAAAAGTTCAAATACAAAGTATACGTGTTCATGTAGAATCTTTCAGGTCAATTAATTTCAAAATAAGCTGATGAAAGTGACTATATAACTCGAAAGCAGACACATAACCATGAACATACCGACGGAAACAATAAAATATCGAATAAATCAACAAATATAAGTGTCAACTTTTGCAATGTGTAGTAGTGTTGTGCATTCTTAAACAACTGTCAAGTCAATGTATATACATTTATTGGTGTCTCCGTGTGTACAGTCGAAAATTAGTGTGTGATTAAACAGCAGCCATTTATGTGTTTTGCAACAATGGTTCTTATTTATTTTTCTTCCAGTTTAAATCAAAGTTTATGGCAATTAATGTTATCGGGTTAATTTAATTTATGTCACTATGTTTTTTTTTAAGATCGATTATATACTCTTCAGTTAAGTGCGAGCGATATGTATTTACCTATAAAATACACACAATAAGTAAATGGCAAGAACTAAAGTAAGTGTAAACGAAATACGCGTGTGTACATGCAAGGAAAATACCCGTTTTATTTTACATATCGATATCGATTGTTATTTTAGTGGCGGTTATCACCCAAAGTAAATCATTTGAAATACAGTTACTAAATAATTATTAGCAATGATTATCAATTGAATCTCTATGAACAACAACCGATTTTGCACTCGATCGAAACATTCCGCCGTGTTTACTATCTTTGTTGCACTGTTATAAGTATCTAAACAGTGTACTATATTACAGTGTATTTTTAGCTCGACTATTCACCTAATAGTTTGAGCTATACTACTCTCCCGTTCGTCGGCGTCGGCGTCGCGTCGCCATAATGCTCTGGTTAAGGTTTGCGTGCAACAAGTCAATATCTCTGTTACTACTTCATATATTCAATTGGAATTTCACATATGTCTCCGGTGTCATCATGTGAGATCACTGACAAAGGCCCATAAATTGGACCTGCAGTTTAGCTGAATTATATCCCGTTTGTATTTAGAAATTCAAGTTAAGTTTTCGTGCAACAACTATATATCTCTATAATTACTACAAATATCCGATTGCAACTTACAAATGTCTTCAGGGTCATTATATAAGGTATCTGACCAAGGCCCATAACTCTGACCTTGAATTTAGCAGAAATATGCCCCTATTTGTTATCTGAAATTCCGATTAAATTATGCGTATATCTCTATACAACTACTGCAGATACTCAAGTGAAACATCACACATGTTTTCTGGGTCAATATATATGGTCACTAACAAAGGCCCATAACTCTGACCTTTTTGTACTTAGACATTTCAAGTACAATTTTAGCGTGCAGCAACTTCATATCTCTATATCAGCTACATATATTCACATAAAACTTCACGCATGTTTTCAAGGTCATTATATAAGGTCAATTGCCAAGGCACTTAACTGTGACCAGCATTTTAACAGAACTATGACCCTTTTTATAGTTATAAAGGCCAACTCTGACAAAGCGGTTGAATAGTCGAGCTCGCTGTCCTGAGACAGCTCGTGTACCCTTTGAAATATAATTGATCTTATTGACAAATAAATCTCGCCCTTAAATCTTTAAACATAGGGCATACTAGAGCGAATTGATATTCCGTTTCGACTTGTTTTAATTACAAACTCTGCAGATTATCTCATCTCTAGGAATATTATAATACCGACCCCTTTCTATTTCGAGTTCATGGTGCCCGGATCTGAATTGCGAGAAACAATGTCTGTATTTTCGAATGTTTAGAGTGTCAATGTAGCTCTCATGACCATAAGTTGATTTGATTTATTTTAACACATTACGTTTCGGTGAATTGTCTATAGTTTTCGTCCATGATTATTATTATTATGTTATTTTGCGCTATACATGTATATTCGTTATTCCAAATGTATCCAAATCCGTGTTCATGTAACAAATGTTTGATCTCAGTTACCGAATTTACATCTACATGGTCCTTGGTTTCCAGCTAGTAGTTATACCATTTTCGAGGATATCAAGAGTCTGGCTTTTTAATATTTTAAACCAGTAGTTCACACACTGTGCGCATTTATAACTAACGGGTAACGTCCACAATCTCCGAGCTTGACAGCATTTGGTGTTCTTTCATTGAGAAATGCGTATCTTTTACAAGCATAACGCTGCATTTATTCTATACCGTATCTTTGTTTAAAGCCCAACATTTCACAACCGTGAAGCAAAATTGGCACGACTTTCAAATCAAACAGCTTGAATAAAATAGAATTTGGTAATTGACCACATCGACGAAAGGATACTGGTTAAGGCCCTTTTGCCTGTTGTACTGGTATCTGCTGCCATATTGGTAAGCGAGAGCGATGAAGAAAACGAGACTCCGATGTATGTAAAAACTGTACCACAGTTCACAATTAGCCGCCATAGTATTACATCTCACATCCCATTTGATGATGGGCGTCCACCGTTTATGACTACCATAACGTTTGTTGTCTGAGTGTTCACGGTTAAATAAAAATCAGTGCAAAAATCATGCAGTAAATAAAGTTGTCTTTGGAGTCCAGCTATTGTAGGTGACAGAAATGCAACATCATCAGCGTGTTAGGCTGAATATTTCAATATCACAAAGTTTTAACTGAATCCCTCGTACTCCTTTATTTTAAAAGTAAACAATATGTTCGTTGATAAAGAAATGTAAACAATTTTGGAGAAGCCCAACAGCCCTGTTTCAGACAAATTTTACACCCGAAATGATCTGTTAATTCTTCGCTGGTATGAACACAGGATTTGACAGGTTTATTCATTCCTTGCTACACATTCAGGAGGTTACTTTTCACATTCAAATGTATCACAACTTCCCATCTCGTTACACAGAAGCAAATAAGGGTTTAAAGTCAACAAGCGCCACAAAGAGTTATCTGCGTTTATGCGATAAGTTTTTTTTAAATGAAGGTCTGGAGAACAACTGCATTGTCAGTTGTCGCATACCCCGCTCTAAATCCCGCTTGGGACTCGTCTAGTTTCGAGTATACATTTGCACAAATGTTCAAACGTCTATTAATAATGTTTGTGAATATTTTACCAAATATGTTGAGAAGCGAGATTCCCTTATGATTTGACGGCACATTTATATTACCTTTTGTGTGGATGGGAATTATTTTTGCAGTGCTCCAGCAATCTGGTTATTAGCCATTTCATTTCAGCATTGAATATATCATCTTCTATTTCTCTTAGCTCATCATTGAGAACATTAATCTGGATACCTTTTCCCTCTGTGTTGGTGTTAAACAATGCCTCTAAATGTTCCAACCATTCGCTTTCGTCTTCCTGCTAAAGTTTTGATTTTTTTCTCAAATAAACTCGGAAAATTAACACTTTTTACAAATTCATACAAGTTGTGTGTGATAAAATTGCTATTTCTCTTTATCACATTCGTCTTTGAAACGACGTTTCGATTCAATGTACAAGTTGAAGTTCGCGGAACGTTCTGAGAGCTTTGAGTTTTTCTGACTTGGCTTCGACAAACCTGATCAAACCAAGGGGGTCGGTATAGGGAAGCATCAGATTTGTTTCTTTTGTGAATACAGCATTGTAAACCATTTTAAATTCACTTTATTTTTAAATAATATATTTACTTTAATCCAGCAAAGGTTAGATAGTAAACTTGTGAATGAACTATGAATATCTGACTTGCAAAATTTACTTTGTATAACCTTTCTACGTGTAACATAACTCACGAATTTGTCAAACCTTTCCTCGATTAAACCTTGGTTTAACTGGACACGAAAAAATACATGCTCTCGCCTTGACTGAACAACAAAGAACGCAGCTATGACGTAGCAAGGTCAAGGTTACGACATTTGTCTAGTGACTACTACTTACTTGGTATTTAACTGTTGGCGTTGTTGATCCTGATTCACTTTACTTAGATAGTTTACTGTTGTATTGTATGGTAACACGTTTAAATGCGTGATACACTTCATTTAATTACTTATAGGCGTCTTCTTAAGACACTCACAACCACTAGGGTTTCATGATTGGTTTGTTAAGAGGTCTACATCATGCAACAACATGCCGATTGCACCCAATACGGATGATTTAAATACTACAGACAAGAAGTTCATAACTCATTTTACTGTGAGATATGTGCAAGCATTAAAACAATGGCAATAAAATTCAGGATATTTACTGCGTTTTCGTTGCTAAGCGGCTGTTTTCGTTTAACAAGCAAGTATTCAAATATAGAATAAACCCTTATTGAAACGTTTAGCTTAGATTATATTTTTTAAATTGCGCACTGCCTATTGAATACACACGATTTTAACGCTTATTTAAAAGCACGGATTTTATATGTTCATGTTATAAATACTCAGGTTATTCAAGTTTAAAAAATGAGGCAATGAAGGTTATGTAAATACATGGTATACATATTATCGTAATTGGGTAAAATTTTCATTTTCAATCAAATGTTTCGAAGAAAATGTCGGCTATTAGATTGAGGTATGTCGTTGGGCAGGCGGGCGTTCGGGCGAGGTGGCTGAGTCAACTTCGTTTCTGCTCTCTAAATCGAGAACGGATTGAGCTATTGTAATGAAACGTCATACATTACATACTTAAATTGAGACCTCGTTTGGAAATGCATATGGGTTGGGCGTGATCAAGGTCAAGGTCACTGTTACATTTAATATACCTGTCAGAATGTTGGTCCTTTACAAGTGACCTAACATTATTACCCCCGAGACATATGCATATGGAGTGGGTGGTGTCAAGGTCTAGGTCACTGTAATTATAAATTACATCTATGTACCTAAAATATTAAGTAAGTGAAGATTTCATTAGATATTGTCCAGAAACCGTGTTTTTCGGGATTTTAAGTAAGAAAGGGATAATAAATCAACATTTGGTGGTGTGTAACTAAACTAGAAATGTACCTGTATTTTATTATTTTAAACATACGTTGTCAAACATATTTCCTTCGTTCAAGCCTTTCATGAGTTATCATCCGGAAACAGGGTATTTGGAAACTTTGAGTTCAAAAGGGAACATAACTCTGTCAACATTTAGTGGTTTGTAACCACATTCGAACTTGACCTGTATTGTGTGATGTTACACCTATGTACCTTAAATAGTTCAAATATGTGACAGGAGATTTATTGTCCGTAAACTATGTTTTTATAATGTTTAATGATTTCGCGTCGTATTTTAGACGAATTGTTTAAAAACAAATATAAATCACATCACTTGTTGAAATGTTTCTTTTCAAAAGGTACATGTATAATGCATTAAAACTTTTGACAAATATGTGTCAAAATGAAATTTCAGTCCATTAGGCGAAAATATACATATTCGCCTTCACAAAAACATCAAGCGTATCAAGAAAAGTAGTGGTGAAATGTTTATAAAATTTTCATTTTCGTGAATCAAATTAATTGACTTAAAATATCTGATCAAAGTGAATAAAAAGAAGTCGACTTAGCGAAAAACATAAATTCCGTAGGAGGGTACCTACCGATGAATATTGTTAAGCTTTATGAGGCATACATTTCAATCCATTGTGTATGAGTTCTTTATTTATAAAATAACATGAAATTATGGAAAAGACATGATCAGGATGTTTAGAAATGCTACATTCCATATTTCTTCCTTGTCTGACTATTAAAATGAATTATCTATGTTAGTGGAGCACTTGTTTGTGTAGCTTAACATTAATTTTCACCGCTAGCTATATATCAAACTAATTACATAAATATATCATTGCAATATCACATTACATACATCCACATAGAGCTACATGTATGCTTATAAATGATTAATTAATAAACGTACAGATAGTAGTTTAATTACATATCGTATATTAAGCAGTGGCATATAACAAGTATCCCTATATCCTACGTAAGAATATTGCATCGTTAATTGTTTGATTACCTTGCCCATCAAAAATAAGGTTTCGAAAACTTATATAGTTTGACTCGCAAATTTGAAACAGTCAACTTTTTTTAATGTGAACAAATGCTCAACTAAAATAAGTCATTCATTATAATATTATGACCAGGAAGCAATACGGGTCAACATATCCAAATGTAAAAAACACCCCAAAACCAAGTCTTTGAGAGAGCCATATTTAAATGGCATAACCTATTGGTTTTAATGACGAATACAACGAAAATGCATCTCATTTGGAAACAGTCATTCAGAATATGCATTCGAGAATTCACCATGAACACATGTTTTCTATTAAAGTATATTCATGTACAGTACAGTTTTAGTGTATTTGTGTAAACAGTCGCTTGATCAAATATGTTTGAATTGCTTTGTATAAAATGTTGATTTTGTAAATATTAAGAAAACACCTCTCCTTTAAGCCGATTATATGTTATGGTAAAATACATTACTTCGCACACTTTTAACAATACACAATAGCAATAATTATTAAAAACAAACATACATTGCGTTATGTGCTTAAATATGTTCAAAACATTACCATCTGCGACCAGCTTTAAAACCACAACACGTTAGACAATGACAATGGTCTGTTTATAATAACTAGTGCATTTTGTATTTTTATTTAGTCGAGGATAACATACGAAAATATCCGATACACATAATACTGCAGATTTACCGGAGAGTGATCATTACACTGATTATGCCGTGCAACATAGAACACATGTACGTATTACTTAGATTCATACATTTATGTAAACCGTTTACAGTGACCAACAGCCAGATAGTCCTGACTGCCAACTCATCTGTCCAGGCTGAGCACTCATCGATGAAACTCACATGTACTCTACCAGCCAACATGTCACAACTTGTCTTCTGGACAAGAAGAAGCTATAGTGCACCAAAAGAGAAAAATGCAATTTCGACGCATTTATTGTTCAACGATCTATGTTTTACTTCACCAGTCCTACTTCCCAGTTACATGGAGTGTAGTTGCAGTTCCCGAGAGCATACGTGCGTTATTAAGAACCTGACACGTGACCAGGACGGAGATAAGTGGTGGTGCAGTGCTAATGACTATGATTTTGCACTGAAGATGTTCAGCAATAATGTGACTATCCAGATATTCAGTAAATAGCGTTTCGTTATTATGCTTCCCGAAATATCTAAGGCGGAGCATATAATCGCCGCTTTGTCTGTCCGTCCATCCGTCATACCGTCCGTCCGTTCCGTATTCTTGTCGGAGTAGTCCTCAGCTACTACTGGCCAGAATTCAATGAAACTTCTTAGGAATCTTCATTAGTGAGACGAAGTGTGCGCTGAACCAGGACGTTCGGCTTCAGTGATTGATTTACTTCTGTAATCAGAGCTTCTGTTTCTGCTGCACTCATATTATCTGCTAAAATAAGTGATTTCAACTTATTTGTGTATCAAGCATGTTCGTTTTGACAACATGCAACTGAATATATATTATATAAGGAGAAGAACTATATCATGCTACATGTATGTATTTCGTTCTAGTCATATTCAAACATATATATATACATATATTATTAAATGTTTCATGTTTCGAAATTGTACATTTGCATGCTTGTTTGAAATAAAAAAAGTTTAAACTAAACAAAAGTTTACATATAGCATTTTTATCGTGACAAATGGTGGTGATTTTATCTCGGCAGTAAAAAGCGCCAAACTATATGCAAACCTGACTGATTTTGTTTGTTTTGTTCTTAGCATTTTCTTCACAACAAAGCAAATAAACGTGACCAACTGCTGACGAATTTAAACAAATTTGAAAGCAAACTCACACATATAAATTGAAGACTTCAGTGTAAATTTTAAAGCTCAGCAATTAAAGAGAATCCATAGGATAGGCAATATATTTATTTGTGTCGTGGTGCAAACAGCAATGTCACTGATTTTTTAAGAAATGCCATTTTGCAAATTTTGACCTTGTATAATATTAGTCATGACATAAATTCACGTACGATTAATACATTTCAACTGGAAATATTGACATTTTAAAATAAAATATTGTGACAATTGGTGGAGCAACATGTAAAGTAAGTGCACCAGGCTTCTACACTACTTCAAACAAAAATTAACGACATAATTAATTAAGTAAATAAAATATTAATTTGAAGCTATATGTTCATTATGATAATATTGAGGATATATATTGGGCAACCCTAATAAAATCTGTAAATATTATAAATATCAAATACTCTGTGCACTAACAAGTCTTTTTTGCGCTTTCAAGATCTCTTCACAAAACATCAAGTAAAACACAAAATCATACACAATTATTTATATATTCTAAATATATTCATTATCGTTGTTTATTATGGTTCATACAGTACTTGTTTTGAGGTTATATGGTATTTGTCCCGTTGAAATTTCCTAATTTTCCTCGTGGAAGTATTGAAGATTTAAAACTTACTGGTTTGAGAAATCATTCGACAAGCAAGCGGGATGTAATGCGGACTCAATCTACAGTGTGACAAATTAATTCAAATTTTGTTTGTGATGGAGACATTCTCAGAATAGTTTAGTATTAAATTCATTGTATCGAACTCTATGTCTGTCTACAATCGTGAGGACGTCGCTTCGGGCGGCAAGGACTCCGGCAAGAATTCCAACAGGGGATACGAGGAGACATGTGTGTCTGAAGGCGATAGGGAGCAGCCACGTTGCGGACAGCAGGGTCGGCCCTCGGGGGATTCCGATGAGGTTATGCAGACATTTGGTCTGTGCAGACACTATTTTGACGAACATTTATATTCTCTGAAGAAAGAACTTTCAAACAGTAAAGGTTATGTAGAAAAACCTGCCATTCCCAGTTTTTAAAATGCTTCGTGCAAAATATATTATTCATTTAATTCGGAAATTGAAATATTGTGTCAATTATTGATTCGGAAACCTTGCACTCTGCCAAAGCTAACGTAAGGGAAGCTGTTCAGAAACTTAAACATCGCAAAAAATTAGTTCCGTTAGCTGATTCTTTCCTCGGGGGTTGGGCCACTGTAAAAGGGTTCAAAACACCGGTAATTGGTTCAGACAGCGATGACGAAAAAAGAATTCGTAAAGCAGAGTCTAGGCCATAAAAAGCTTAAGTCTAACAATAGTTATCTTTCTTCCACTCGCCACTCAACCCGCGGCTACAGTGACTTCAGGTGCTCCCAGACTAGGTATCTACGATGGCGAGTTCACGTTCCCCGAGACGTCAGGCACCAGTGGCTGCCGGCATGGATAGCCGTCAGCTTTTTCGTCCCTACCATCCATACCAGCCCAGACTCAGCGAAAATGTCACGTGTTTTGGCTGTGGACGTAAAACTCTTCCGGGGAGAGTTCGAGTGGCTCAGTACAGGACCCAGTCCTATGCTGCCTTTCAAGAAAGAAAGCGTCAAGGATGTGAAACCAAACCACACCAATAATAAGTATTTGATTGGTTGTGTGGACAATTTGATAGGACATGACATTGACAAGCATCGCCTTGACAATTTTGGGTCCTTTTCTGATAGAAATTGTTGTGTGAAAGGTAGTTTAAAATCTCATATTGAATTTTGGAAAAGTATTGATGCTAAAACCGACGTTTTTGACATTATAGAAAATGGATACAAAATACCTTTTTTACTATTACTGAACATTCATTTTCGCACAATAACAAATCTGCAATTTCTAATTTGGATTGTGTAGAAAAAAATGTCGATGAGATGTTATTAAATGGCTTTATTGTAGAATGTAGCTCTGTTCCACGTGTAGTAAGTCCATTAGGTGTCTCTATTAAATCTACTGATAAGAAAAGATTCAATCTAGATCTTAGAATTGACAATAAGTAAATTTGGAAAGAGAAAATTACTTTTAAAGATTGGCGAACATGTTTCGAGTACTTTGAAAAAGATTGTTTTACTTTAAGTTAGATTTATCAAAAGGATACTATCATATAGACATTTTCGCCGAACTTCAGCATTTTTGGGGGATTTAGCCCAAAGGGAAAATACTTTTGCCATACTGTGATTCCTTTCGGACTGAGTTGCCCCTTTCTGTTTGTGAAAACTCTAAGAGAAATGGTTACATTTTGGATATTTCATAGCATTTAGATTGAACTGTTTCTAGATGAGGGTTGGGGTACAAATAAAAAAATGTAAAAGAACAATTGAGGATTCAAATTTCGTCCGAGCAAGTTACATAAACGCAGGTCTTGTCATAAATAAAGAGAAATCTATTTGGTATCCCATGCAAACAATAGAATGGATAGGTATTTTTTGGAACAGTTTGGAGTTTCCTATGCATATTCCCGAGCGTAGAATATTATATTTAAAACAGATTTTAAATCATGTCACAAATGGTATGCCTGTAGTCACAACACGACACCTAGCAAAATGTACAAGAAAGGTGATTTCTATGATGCCTGTTATTGGTAATATTGGTCAATTAATGACGAGGTTCCTCTGTGCAGAAGTTAACTGTATGTCGTCCTGAGACAGAGTTACGAACATTGCACCCGATAATCTATGTTTATCGGAACTTCAGTTTTGGCTTGAAGATATCGATGGAAGCAATTGCAAGCTGCTTAGCAATAGTACAACTGTTGACGTCCTAAAAGTCTACAGTGATGCTAGTTGTTTTGCGTGTGGTGCTTATATTGCAAATTGCTTAAACTTGTGCACCAAGCGGACGAAATGTATTCAAATAGGTATAAATATGTTATATAATTAAAATTCTTACTTTTTCAGTTCCAATATCGAGTGTGGCAATAACTTCACCGTCTTCCAACACAATCCACGTTATTGAAAACTCTACCCAGGCACTCATCTGTCAAACTGACTGGGGAAAACCAGCCGCTACGGTCACGTGGTACAAATCGATGGGGGCATCGGAAATAGGCATCCTACCTGGAATAACGTCTTCGCAAAGCAATAAACCAGATGGGACAATCCAGGTGACCAGCACACTGACATACACCGCTAACAGGGCTGACAATGGATACAGAGTCATCTGTAAAGCAACCAATGATATCCTTCAGTCAGCAAGACATCCTCTGCTAGATATTATATGTAGGTATCTGTACCAGACTTCCACGTCAATTTAGGTCATGGAAGAATTGGCTTGTATCCAATTGATGTAATCAATCAATTGCTTAATCTGTATTAAACAAATTTGTCTCATTTATTACTAAACATATGTAAAAATAGCCAATTAGTTTACCTATATATTTTAACGCTAACGTTTCCGACATTTTAATTACTTTTTCGGGGTTAGCTTTGTTATTGCTATTTTACATCAACAAATGCATATGCACAGACCCTCCACCCAGTGGGCCATTGATACGAGGATTACCTGGAGCAGATGAGTACAAGATGATACGTGGTTCGCCAACCCAGCAGCAACTGTCCTGCTCTGTCACTGGAGGTTATCCTCTTCCTACCTTGACCTGGAACTGCTACGGCGGTGTACAAATCGGGTCTACCGTAGGTAACACAGTCACACAGACAGTCTTCTGGACTTCAGGGACAAATATAGACTCCAACTGTACCTGTACTGCGTCACAATCTGAGACGGCTTGGACAAAGACGATAGCGGTTCCCGTAACTGTATTGTGTATGATTTCAAATACCATCGTTGCCGTTGTATTAAAACGAAACACCTGAATGTATACTGATTTTGTTGGCTTTCTATTTATGCGATATGTGGAAATGTGAATTCACACTATGCATACTACTGATTCCCAAAATAGTCAAAGTTGCACCTTTGGTTATGCCACACTGACTGATTAATTATGGTTCGTTTTTAACAATATTTACATAAATTACGTGTATGGATGATAAATATAGGCCGAAGCAATATTCATGTTCATATAAAATATATATCTAATTTAATCACATCTATAGAACCAATGTTCCTGTCAGTTGCGAAAACAGGAAGTTTTTGTATATCAATATGTAATCAAAGTACTGACAAACTGAAATTTTGTACAGAACTGTAAAGCTTTGTTCATCGTTATGTACAACATTACCCCGAAGCATTCATTCGTTTCATTTTAATCACCTTTAAATCCACCGAACATTGAAGCTGGTATTTGCATTGAAGGCGATAGTGCCACATCCTCTGTCAACGACAGCTACATATCAACGGTGGAGAACAGCACATTTGCCTTATCATTTGGTGTTTCACCTGGAAATCCAGCAACGACAACTTATGCTTGGTCTAGACGTAATGGAAGCAGCATCAGTTCTAATCAAGCTATTACATTGACCACAATTCAACGGGTTTTGTCAGACCTTTACATCTTTACTGCTGTCAATTACATGAAACCTACAGGGTTATGGGAGCAAACTGGCACCGCATCGAGAGATGTCTATATTGATGTTAAATGTAAGTCTTTTCATAACAATGTACAGTACAATAACATTTATGGCTTGGTATTATTGTGCCATCCAAAATAGTCATTTTGGAGACTCCTTAATAGAAAACATAAATGTATTGTATTATCTTTTAATTAATCAGTCCAACTCACTTCTTCAAGTGAGCAAGTTTACATAATGGTTTGAAGTTAATGAAATGTACAGAAAACATACTTTGTAGTCGTAACTGTATATACTCGTACATGTAATTCAAGTTTAAAGTATATTTTTACGTTGAAAGATGATGTTTTGTATCGATCTGGTAATGCATGACTCTGTCACATAACAGGGATTTATGTGTAGTGCACAATCTATATGCCAACCATTCTACAAATCCTTCAGAATGAAATCTTTTAGAGTCCATTTTTATACCGCAATTTCACAGTTTTCGATCAGGCGAAAATACATATTTTACATAAAGGTATTTAACAGTATTTAAATGATTCTACCTAAACTTTTATTTAGGTGTATGCAAATGTACATATTTCCAACAAACTCATGTAGTATTAAATAATAATTTAGACATTGTCTTAATTTTTCTCGCTGCTATGCGCTGTTGCGACGAACCATTTGTTTTCTAGCTTTAGGATATATATTATATGAATACAATTGTTCAAATGTAAAAAGTGTTCAAATTTTTTTTATTTAAAAAAAATATTATTTAGTAATAAATTTAGTTATTGACAATAGAATCATTGTCTTTTTGTCTCGACAGTTTTGTAACTCTATAGAATATAGCTTCATAAAGAATGACGTCATGAGGTAATGTTGTGTGAAATGCATTGGCAGATTGAAAATATTTCTCTATGAGGAGTGAATTCGCTAAAAAAAAAATAATCAGCAGCCAACAAAGTATAACTTCACATAAAAAACAGGTGTCGGCTAGACGAATTAAAAAATACATTAATCTCTTCACCATATATTGTGATGTTTTGTCAGACCAGTTTTGAGCCAATTTCGATCTTATCCTGTTAAAAATAAACACGTTTTTCCTATCTGAAGATTTTTTTAATAATTGAAAAGACACCTGACGTTATGCAATAGGCTGCATTGTGCAAACATTTTGCTAATTTTCTGCATGTGAACACTAAAGTGACAATATCACACAATATTTGTTGTGTATGTGTTTAAGATTTGTTTCGACCAATAAATAAAGGCACGATACATTAATTACTAGAACATAGAGGATTTGCAACATTTTTCATAAGACATAATGTTTCTGCTCAATTAATCTTTTTACAGATAGAAGTGCAATAACTGCATTTTATGCTAAATACGCCCAAGATGATGTTACCGTTGAAGCAGCAGAAGGCACTCCGCTAAGTCTCAACTGCATCACAGACAGTAACCCATTGCCTAGAATAACACTTACAAGAAATGGAGCAACGGTACTGAAGGCCACCTCTGTCAGACAGTTAGAGTACAATAAACAAAGCAGCTCCTGCGAGTATGACATGGGAGAATACACTTGCTTGTCTCAGAATGAACTTAATCCGTCTCCCAATATGAGGACACTGCATTATTATGTGCTATGTAAGAGTTTAAATAATGATATATGAAACAATATGTTTAGACGAACGCATACTGTTTCACACAACATTGGAACATTAAACATGCATACTCGTTTTTATATTGCTGAATGTTTTCCATTAACCGTAATTGTGTGGTCGTTTACAGGTAAACCAAGGATGTCGCCCTTTTTACCACACCTTTCGAATGTAACTGGAAAACTTCGCTCCTCTGCTGACATTTCCGTTTCACTGATTGCATATCCTGCACCGAACTATTATTGGGAGAAACTGAGTGAAACGGGCTGGAAGGGTATTGAAGTCTCTACACGG
The DNA here is from genome assembly GCA_027627225.1 of Congeria kusceri. Classification (NCBI taxonomy): domain Eukaryota; kingdom Metazoa; phylum Mollusca; class Bivalvia; order Myida; family Dreissenidae; genus Congeria; species Congeria kusceri. The sequence continues at coordinate 31,620,464 of CM051030.1, read as the reverse complement.
ATATCGATTATCACATCAGATGATAAACTGCAGTCCAATATTAGCATTTCTGATGTGCGTGTGGAAGATTTTGGAAGCTACCGAGCAATTGTTAATAATTCACAAGGCGGGATTTCCATATCGATGTATTTCCGAGCTTCAAGTGAGTTTTATATTTAAACATTTACACAAACGAGTAGACTATCAATATCATGGACAATACACACAATAATGCTCACATATAATGTTTCGCAAAACACTTCAGTGGAATAAACACATTAATATTATTAATATCATTAATATAATTTTAATGAAGATGATGATGATGATGATGATTATTATTATTATTATTATTATTATTATTATTATTATTATTATTATATTTTTTATTAATATTATTATTATTATTGTTATTCAGCTAAACCTGAGTCCGTTGGAGGGCTGCAGTATCTTGAAGATTCATTGAATGAAACCAGCGCCGTGATAACATGGTCGCCAGGATTTGACGGAGGAATGCCACAAACGTTTATTGTGTTACTCAAGAAAACCACTGACAACACATGGTCTGTATCAAAGGAGACTACAATAAACAACATAAAACTGACTGGTTTGCAGCCTGGAACCGAATACCATGTCAAGGTTTTTGCTCGAAACAGCATCGGAAGTTCGGACCAGTCAGAACCAATACATTTTACAACTTTGAAATCAGGTAAATTGTTGTCATAATATTATATGCACAACAAATGCAATAGATACATGAAACACAATATAACTATTATTTGAATATTTAAACCGACGATGATAGCTTGAAACAATTAACAACAGTCCGCAATCGGAAATCTTATTGGACTTCATAGTTGTACCATACTAGTTTCAGATGAAGCCTTATCGTCAGTAACTGCAGTTGCTGGTGGCATAGTTGGAGGAGCAGTAACTGTCATAGTGATCATACTTGTTCTGGTCTTCGTTTGTCGAAAATACAGAATAAACTGCGCATGTTCCGTTGAGAAAAAATAGTGCCAGTTCGCCAATATACTCTGAAATTATTTTAACTGAAGGTTACCATGCAATACTCCTGTAAATTCAGGCTAAAGTAAACACTGAATTCTGAATTGTGTTCTACGATCGACTAAACTGTAAGTTTACAATATGCGATTTACTTTTCATTCTAATTGTAGGATTGCATTCCGGCAGTCAAAGACAAAACACGTAAGTAAGCAAAAAGCCCAGTTCTATTCCATCAAATGTTCGTATTTTAAAGAAATGAATATTAGTACGGAAAAAAACTCGTTAAGTACGTAGTATGTTGTCATTAACCGTAATCATACCACGCCATAAAATAAAAACAGATTTTTAAATCATTTTCCAGTTTCCAAGGGGGTGACAAAAACACTGTACAATATGAAAATATTCAAGGAGCTATTACAACCAATGAGTATGAATCGCTGCGTAATTTACACGTTTTGAATAATTCACTGAGTCGTTTGACTTGAAGACGATAGTATTAATAGTTAATACTGTAAAACTTAAGTGATTGAACAATATAACCGAATTTTTAATACGTGTAACGTATTTCCAGGTTATTGTAACTGTAACTGATACGACTAAAACCAAACTAAACACAGACAGATAATAACAAACTTTCTTCTGCCTGTTTGGTTTTGGTATCTTCGAATTTGATGAAAAAATGTATGTCGCAACGGTTTCAATTCAGTTTTTCAAACATACATACATATAACATAAGTACAAAATGTATAAATGTATTTCAGAAATGAATACAGCATCTCATATGTAAGTATAATTGTTTTTTATTAAATGCCTATATATATTCTGACAAAGATTATCAATATAAAAGGCAAACGATCAAAATTGGTCCAGTTGCTCAAAACTTTAACGGACAATTAAGCTAACAGCCGTTAATTTTTGGATGAAGTTTTTGCTGTAAATTAAATGTTAAAATTTTAAAATTTGCATTTATTTTAAATAAATTGATATGCTCAAATAACTGACAAATGTTTCAAATGAGAATTGCTTGTAATATTAGTTTTATTTACATCTAAAGTTAACAGGCCATTAGCTTAACCAGCCGTTAAATTTTTCAGCAACTGGACCCTGATAGCATTTCCGATTACCTCAGTTTCAAATAAAAACCGTATTCAACGGATCGAAAAACCCTAACCTCTTGTTACTTTGTTTAGTAAATCAAATTTCCGTAACCCTCCAAACGACATTGGGAAACACACAAATCTATTTATCATTACAACTATTGGTATGCAAGTAAGTGTACACGTCTAACTTGTTTCAATGAATCAGAACTTAAAAGATTAAAGGTTCAATGAAATGACGTTATATATTAGCCGCGTCGTGGGAAAACCGGGCTTAACGCAAGTGTCGTCCTCGTTTAGCCTCTCTGGGACGACACCGTCTAGAGTGGATTTATGTTTAGAAGAGACTTCCTTGAAACAAAAAATACCACAAAAGCGGAAAGTGCCGTCCTGGATTAGCCTCTGCGGACTGCAAATCCATTAAGCCCGGTTTTCACACGACGTGCCTCATATGTACACACCATAATGACCTCACGATGACACGCATTTGTGCGTGTGCTTTTGTGTTTTTTTTTGTTCAGATTTAATGGTTGCGTGGGTATTTCTGATCTTGTTTTTGATCGTAAGCAGGTATATAATAAATTGATTAATTGATTGTTACTACATTTAGTAAAATGTTTGTACGGAAACAGCTCCAGTATCACTTCTCGAAAGTTATTATCGAAACGTGCGCCGCCACAGCAGGGCTAATTATGATAACTGTCCCGCCGATCTTTCGCACCTGCCCTGTAAACACTTTTGCACGGAAACGGTGGCTGATAGATTAAAGGTGAGACTCAATATTTTGAGACAGCCTTATAGCAGTCTCGAACACCTATACGAAGTTTACACATGACGGTCTTTGCTTGACACTGGATACATCATATCGTCGCAAAACTAATACAAGAAGTAAAAAGATGTAAATATACCTTCGACATCAAGAAGTGCAATTATTTCGGCCGATTGCGCCAACAAGCACCGATGCTGTAGCTTAAGAGCTGCTTTGCTAGTAAGACCAAATCCACGTCATCATATCCATCATTTGTTCTAATATTAGTGTTTTTGGAAAACAATGTAACCCCTTATATCGGACGACCATTATAAAAGGAAAAAGATTATAGTGAAGAAGAGACAAATTATCAAATAATTTTACGATTAGATCAAACCCCAGTAAGACGATGCACTTAATAATCAGTTATTTCTTACAGTCGGCGTGTCTACAATTCACTAACACCAGCTACGGCGACGCCTGTTGCGATGACACAAATAATAGACCTGACATTATAGGTAGCGAAGCTTTTCAAATAGAAATCGCGTTTAATGGGTTAAAGTCAAATGAAACTCATACTGTGATATATGCCATTGCTCATTCTTAAGTACTTTAGTATATACAATACTGAAAACATCCATTTCAGATGAACGCATATACATCAATACAGTATTGAATTAAGCAGTTCACGTTCGTTATGGATGTGCATAGACTTCATCTCATGGTTCATTGCAACAGTTTTGGATATACGAATTCCCACTTAGATGTCGTGTTATGGTGGACAAATACGAACGCATAAAATCACACGTACAGAAACGATAATAACAAGATAATCAACTGTATTAATGTATTAATGGTTTGTATATAAGACAGTTTAAAATGGCATGGACTAACGTTGAATCGTTATGTCTCCATTGCCCAACACGAATTATTAATTATTCGTAGACTATTTTGAACAAAGAACATACGTCTAGTCTATGTAACTGTTATGTTCAAAAATATGTTCCTAAAGTAAGCAGTGATTTTTTATGCATCACAATGTTGTTAGAAGTACTACTGTTTCAGAAAGTGCATTATATGTGCATGCATATTGTGTAAATATGTTAATATATATGCATATTATCATTATATTATCATTACAAATTTAGTTTACTACTCTGTCGAAGGTTGATGCCATTTAAGGTAAAGTATCAAGAGTTTAACCAGTTTATCTCAATTTTCGGTCGCTTTATATTAAATAGAAATGTTATTTAAAGTCAACGCAAATCTGATCTCCATCAGCAAGTTTAAAGTTAATATGTTAAATGTGCATTTTTAAGGCGTATATTATAAACAGCGTATGAATGATTTGCTACATTATGAGAATTTATATTTAAAACAAGATTCTGTGTTTGATAAACACACATGCCCCAAGTTGGTGCTGGGTAGCCCATTTCTTAGTCCATATTAGGTCAAGGTCAAAGTGAAGTTGGGTGATATGGGTGTATTGGGGATGGTCATAAGCAGCAACTGTGTAAGTATCTAAGTGTTGTAGCAAGCGGTGTTGGTGCTAGACGAAATGTTAAAATCTAGTTAACCAAGAAATAGCCCATTTGAATTATTTGAAATGCATATTAGGTCAAGGTCAAGGTCAACGTGAGGTTGGGTGATGAATGGAATGGGAACGGTCATAAGTAACAACTGTGTAAATATCCAAGTGTTGTAGTAAGCGGTGTTGGTGCTAGATGAAACGGTAAAATGTAGTTAACCAAGATATTGCACTTTTGAATTATTATAAGTCCAAATTAGGTCAAGATCAAGGTCAAAGTGAGGTTGGGTCATATGGGTGGATAGGAAATGGTCATAAGCAACAACTGTGTAAGTATCCAAGTGTTGTAGTAAGCGGTGTTGGTGCTAGACGAAACGGTAAAATCTACTTGACCGTGTCACGGACGGAAGGACGGACGGACGGACGGACAGGACGATCACTATATGCCTCCTGCATCAAGATTCTGTGGGCATTAGAACAAACAAAGAAAATAACTTTCAAAAAATAAAACCGCGAGTGGACACTCACGACGATGCAGTCGTAAGATCAAATGGCAGTTGGCAGTGCTTTAACCAACTGCGCTATTACTATGGTTATATAAGATACACACAAACCTTACATCGATGGGTAAACAAGAATGTTTAACTTCTTTTCCCATCTTATGCAAATTATTTTGACCATAATTATATTCAAATATGCATATTTGAATTTCATATATTTTTATTACAGTTGCCCTTATGAGCCCTTTTCGTTGACGTACGCAGTCCCTTTAAAACTTATTAACTGCGGTAATGGTAAAAAAAACAGAACATGTAATCTCCGTATGGTGTTATTTTGTTGGCGGAAGCCAACGGTCTATTTTTTTGAAACCTGTGTCCTGGAAAACTATTCATTTTCTTTACAGGCAACAAGTCAGTGAATCGAAACAAGAAAGGGTCCTTCAAAACAGCCTAATGACACTTCTGTTTTCCAACCTCTTAATTAGTTAAGATATTGCATGTCACGTGTATTATTATTATAGTGTATATCGTGTAATGTATGAAAAAAGGTTTTTGAAAAAGTCATTTAATTATTCCAAACTTTAATCACATCCCTTCGGCCGCTATTTACTTTTATGTAACCGAAATATTTACCTGAGTGTCCCAAATAAGACTATTTAATTAATGCGCTCCATCGGTAATTTTTGACTCTTTGCGAAAGTATTTGTTTTACCCATGATTATTTTTAATAATTTAACAAAACCTAGAACTGCTACTGTCATGCCTCAAATACCCCCCCCCCCCCCCCCCGCATGCCACTTTCTCACAAGGATAAAGATACAAGCAACACGTAGTTTTGAGGTGGTAAAGTTAAACTATGGAAAGAAATTGACAAAGGGGATAACTCCGTAAATAATGTAGGTAGAATTAAAATTATTTTGTACCGCACTCCATCTAACAAACATCTATCCATATATGAACTTTGAGGTCAATATTTTAAGGAGTTTTTGAGAAAATGGACGGAATTGCTATCTTAAAGTAACCGTATGAGGTGTTTAAAACAATCATGTAACACGTATCATAATACAGCTAGAGAGTACCTAAATCCGGACACTTAACAAAAAAATGTTTTATTAAAAGCAAAAAGAAATAAAGCATTCAACTACAACTTGTTTGTCAGTAATCGTCTTTTCTTCTTTGTTCACATTGTTCTGGTGTTTAATTTACAAATTTGCTCTGTAAAGCTTTATTTAGTGGATCTACTCTTTTGATTTCAATCCCCCGCGTGCAAATATTTACATTTAAAAGGAAAAAAACAATAGTAAGTTAATGAATTAATAATCATTTGATTATGTTGGAACTTGACATACGTTGATGAGACAGGTGCGTGCATCAACTGATACTATATAATTATGGGTCTTGATCATACAAACACATTTATTTTCAGGTGTCCGGATTTAAGTACTGTCCGGATTTAGGTACTTCACCAGTAGAGGCTATTCAATGTATAAATAGATTTTGTTTCATAATATAAAAAGACACTGGCGGAAGCTTTTTACTGTACGCGTGCGTCTTAGGAATGCATTAAAAATGTAATAGTTATACACAAAAACGCTCGAGACGTATTTTCCCAAAGGAATATAAATTCTAATTCGCCACTACTAAATATAACTTTAAGTTTTTGTTGTCACAAAATGAAGTCAAATAATCATATTTAATTGCGATGAATGTTTCCTGACTTGTGTTTTTATTTGGCACACATAGTATAAATGCTCAATCCATAATAAATATGATTATTGCTCATATTCATTCTCGTCATTATTTACTTGGAAACAATCTTAATTCTATTAAATTTTGATTTTCCTGACAAATACTGTATACATTATTTAGATTCAAAAATTCACAGATGAAAAATATGAGACGGTAAGATCAGTTAATTGTACGGACATTACATAATTAAGATATCTTAATATATGGACTTTTCATAGTTTCCCCGCGCCTTATGATGCTCTGCATCATTGTTTTTTCTTGTGAAATACTTATGTTTCTACCACAATCTAGTGTAGAGGCTATTCAATCGACAAATATACATTGATTTTGTATACACTATGAACACATGTGTTGTATACTAAAATAATTTAATCATGAAAAACGGCCAAATATATAATTTCGTTGTAATTTTAGTTTTACTTTGTATAGATAAACATACTGACGTTGATGAGCAGATGAGTCTGACTTATTTGGATTATCCGAGTAGAACTGATTTAAAACATGGGGCAGTTCATTAGGTCATTGCTTTGACATGAAACAATGATATTATTTTTATTTATTTCAAATATAGAAACATTTCATACTACTTTTAGGAGCTAGCTACATGAAAATGTCAGTTCGCTATTTGATGATAAAAATTTACTTATTTATTTTAATTTAATAATATCGAAAAATAATATTAAATGCGTGTAGAATAACTATCTATGAAGAAATGAGACTGTTCGTTTATAAACCAAATCAACATATGCATCAGTTTTAAATATTCATTTTAGATATTCAATCTACATTCTTTACAAACATTAACAACATACTCCGAATATCTTTTTTAAATATATGTATTGTTAATATATACAAAATATTAAAAAAATACAATTATTATACAATGTTGTAACTTCAAGTGTTTTGTGTTTTCCGTAAGGTGCTGTGTTGTATGGGCAGTAGGTTACTTGATTTACGTAATAACGTTAACGGGGCAGGTGTATTCGCATATGTGCGTATTTTCCTAAATATTGTGTCCAGAAAAGCATCAATAAAAGTATTTGTCCTCCGCCTTGCCAGATAAACATTCTCATAAACACTCTCAAGGACATATATATTAGATTTATCCTGTCAGTCATCAATCGTATAAAGATTGGTGACCATTACTAGATCTAACAATCAAATATTCTGACCAGTCACACTTATTCCGTTATTAATATCGTGTTTCGTGTCAGCAAGGGATACTACAAAGTGAATTGAACAGTGTATTGTTAAATGTTTATATCTGGAAGCAGTGGATAGATACATGCATTGAGGTATGAGTTGCCGATTCGTACTACTTTGTTCAGCGATGCTTATTCGCACGTATGCATTTAGCGAATTGATAAATATTGCAAAAACTAAATTAAACAAAGAGTTCAATACTAGTATATAGAGCAATTCCAGCACTTCATATAGGGCATATTAACGAGCCATTGTTATCTGAGAAAACGCAAGGCGCTGTTAAAGGCGAGGCAATAACATTAGCCATGCAGTTCGAGTCCACCCCACCTCATTTGTACGCCTAGCCAAGTCAGCTCTGGACGGGCACAGTTCATCGTAATACTACAATTACCTGCAACGTCAGGACCATCATTATACCCACAGGGCAGCCAACAACATTTTCATGTAATTTTACAACTTTGGAAATATTCGTATTGTGTAAGTAAATGTGTATCTTTTGTTTGTTTGTTTTTGTTTTGTTGGTGTTTTTCGCCGTTTTTAACAGTATTTCAGTTATATCACGGCGGTCATTTAACCTAATCACAATTTTCCTGGGCAAGCTTAGCCGATCTAAGCGGTTTACCAGTTCTACGTGCACATACCTATGCCAGTAACTGACAACAACCCTACTTGAATCAGAGGTAGGGGGAGACTGGCCGTAGAAATAATTTCATGACCAATCCCCACCCAAATTATGTGGCCGGGCTGAGGTTATAACTCACGATCCCCGGATTGACAGTCTAGCGCTCTACCAACTGAGCTAGCCGGATCTAGCTAACATAGTTGTGAGGCATCATAACTATATACATTTATCAACAAAGGCATACTAGAATGATCTCCATTCTGGTACTTCTTAATCATTTGAACTTTAAATTAGGGATGCCAACGAATATTCGAATATTCAATTATTATAATACCTGACCGAATATTCGAATGGAATATTGCTATTCGAATTTTAAATATATATTCTGCCGCGGTGATCTCTTGTTTGACACTTTGCTACTTGAACATATCATTTTAACACCTTGTGTGCTTGAATGCGCTACTTGTAAAAACAGATTATAATCAATGGTAGATATATTGACATCTTTGATAAGGACCCATATTATCGTTTGCAGGTCCAATTATGTTTCTAAAGATACCATGTTTCCTTAATAGACTTCTAGTGTCAATTATGATATTAAAGTCGAGAAAGATATTAATATTGGCATAAAATAAGGTTAAACAAATGTTAGCGTGTATGCATTCCAAAAACAAGTTTTACATAGGTCGTGTTCGTTTTGAACTTTTGCGTTGACATCAAAATTTCGAGTATCTTTATAAGCATAGTGTTTATATAAGCTTTACAAGGCCGAATAACGTAGTTAGCTAATACGCTGTCTACTCTCATTTGTTGTTAAGGCTCTGTAGGACACCATATTTTTCACAAACAATATTTTTTCACATCTGTGAAAAATAGGATTTCATTCTTAACAGGTGTGAAAATTAAGATCTTATTCTTCACACATCACAGTCTTTCGTTTCGTTTATTACTATAATGTGCACAATTTCACAACCTGTGAAATGAGTCTCATTGTGAGTATCCTTGCCATCCATAATTTATATCCATTGTATTGTATCTCGCTTATTTCTCTTTAGAAAGTATATGTTTACTATACCGATTCCATAGCAATCGTACTGCTACACATATATTGCTTGAAATCAGTATATTTTCTAACATATATGCAGAATTACGTGTGTCAGTACTGTATTATATATGCAACTACGTTATTTACGTAATCATTCGATTCGAAACAGGAGGTCTGAACCTTAAAACACCAAAGTACTTCTAAATACTTTTCAACTAATAAGTGTGGTATTAAAATATGTAAACTGTTTCTATCAAGCTTTTCCGAGCTAGTTAACCCATTTATCCAAAATCGATTACTACGTATGAACTATGTCATTTACACAATGTGAAACTTCCGGGTTTGTGCACGACATAAAGGGTGATTAAATTGATTTGATTCTTTAACGTTTAAAGTAACTGAGAGCATGACACATGATGGCTGTAAATGGTTGGCTGTTTAATACACTTATAAGTGTTATTTATTTTAGTTTATCAGGTATGTCAATAAAGTTATACATTTTTAATAGCTTACTACTACTACTACTACTACAACTACTACTACTACAACTACTTCTACTACTGCTGCTGCTGCTGTGTTGATGCTGCTGCTGCTATTGCTGAAACAACAACAACTACTACTACTACTACTACTACTTCTACTACTACTATGTTATACTTTATAAGTAACCACTGTCGAACAAACAAGAAAAAAACCTGGCATAGTGCTTAAACGTGACATTGTGGAATAAGTTGATAATAATGTTAATGTGAAATATTTCATGTAAATATTGTTTAGTTGAAACAAAAACAAAATTACTTCTTATAGGTAATCAGGGATAAATTTAATATGGTTCACATGTTTTGTGTTACAAGTGTACAGTACTATTCCGTGTGATAATGTATTATACAATACACTGGACGTTTGTAAGTGTACAGTACTATTCCGTGTGATTATACAATACACTGGACGTTTGTAAGTGTACAATACTATTCCGTGTGATAATGTATTATACAATACTCTGGACGTTTGTAAGTTTGTTAACGAACTGCGAATTGAATGGCGAACCAAGGTCGAACTGCGAATTGAATGGCGAACCAAGGTCGAACTGCGAATGGAATGGCGAACCAAGGTCGAACGTACCATTCTGGTTCTGTGTAATGTATGGTATATATGTTTCTCGTATTTGAAACTGTTTACGATAAAAAACGGAAATAAGGTTAATTTCGTAAATTCATACATTGTTTCCATTGTTTCAGTATTTGGACAGACTCCGATACTTGTATCCAGTTCATCAACAGTGCCAGAGAATGGAACAATTACATTCACATGCATCCTTCCAAGTGTAGGCGTGCCAGTTGGCTGGATATTGAATAATGTAGTAACTGTACTTCAAATTGGACTTATTAACAACACTTGTTTGTTTGAACCAAACCCATTTCCAAATGAATACAGCTTCTCTTGTATTAATGCCACAGCCAACAGTCTCACCTTAAAGCAAGTGACGAGATCACACGACGGTGATCTCTGGCAGTGCGCCGTAAGCATCAATGCAGTCAGTGTTCTTAGCAATACAGTCGCAGTAAACGTGCAATGTAAGTAAAGAAATGTGTGTATAATGGTATGTTTATGTTGTTTTACTGATAATTTAATTATTATACATTATAAATGGACATAACTGGATGTGAAAAATTAAATGTATTATACCGGAATAATTACAAATATTTATAAATTAACAACATAATTTATAATGCAAAATAAACTTTGAAAACATGCAATGTGAAGATATAAAGGGATCATATAACGTATTGTAATTAAATGTAATCAGAATTCTTTGTTTATTTATCCATTCTTGATCGAGGCTTGTTTAATAGCAAATAACATTCAACATCTGAATCTGAATTCATCTTATTACTGGGTATTCAGGTTTCTGATGAGACTTGTGGGACCGCGAATATTAATATTGAACATCGCCCTAATCCCGAAATGGTTATATAGCTGCATGAATGCTGTTGTTTGTTCATAACTTAATAATAGATTAACTGTCACACAAAAGTAATGTTGAGCAAACAATATTATATAGTTGCCATTAATAACGCTTGTTTTGCTACCATGTTCCTTACAGTTCCAGTAACCTCAGTGACACTAATCCCAGATACAAACATCTTCAAAGTGATTGTGGGCGACACTTCGCAACTCCGATGTATAACCTCTACTGGAAAATCAGTTCCAACTGTCAGATGGTTCAAAATGAGCCCTCTTGGAGTTGTTAAAGACATCTCATCTCAGTCCACTAATTTTCGGAGCGGGGGGATAACAACCAGCATTTTAACAATTCTACCGAATCTAGCTGATGAAGGATCGCAAATTTATTGTACAGCGGAAAATGTGGGGACACCAATTGAATCCAAACAAACAACCTTGAATATTTTGTGTGAGTTTATCTTCTTTTCTACCATAAGAGACTAAAGATATTTTATCAACCAATATGTGCAATGAGATTATAAGAATGAGACACGTGTACAGCTACTTTTACTGTTGTATAGTAGCACTTCACATAATGCGTTTGAAAATAAGTAACACGCTACTGCTTGTGTTATTTTTATTCCAGATGGTCCAAACAGCCCAACATGTACTTATCGAGGACAAACTGAGATTGGCCCTATCAGTATCATACAAGGCAGTACTTTAGTTATATTATGTTCTAGTAACAGTAATCCGACCGCTGGATACATGTGGACATATCCGGGAGGTTCCTACCCAGGACAGACTTTAAGCATTTCTAATGTACAAACATCGCATTCCGGACAATTCATAATACAGGCAAGAAACACAATGTTCCCAACAGGCGTGTGTTGTATTGTACAAATTGTACAAATTGAGCTTGCTTGACGAACGAACAGTTTATTAGTTTTAAGTCTCTTTAATAACATCGTGTGTGTGGACGTCATGTAGATTATTGCATTTCTCTTAATTGATTAATATCGCCAGGTAGTGTCAGAATTATAATGATTTCAAACTTTTGGTCGTATTTTGGGCACGAACTATTCAATAGACTCCATTGAAGCAGTATATTGTTAAATACAAATATATATTTGTAGTAGTACGTATTCTTAATTTTATATTTTCACTAGTGCTTTTGCATATTTGTATTTATATTAATCAGATCCACCAAGATCCACCGTATTGAAGATGGACGGTGTCAATTTATCTGAAACAGTCAGGTTGATACGTGGTAGCAGTAAGATCTTCGTACATTCAACACTCAAGCCACCTCCAATACATTCAAATGAATGCGAAAAAGAAAAAAAGATAATGATGCTATCTTATAATTAGTAAAAGTCTTACAAAATACTTACGAGTTGTAATGAAAATAATAAAGATATCTCATGTATAATGTAACTGTTACCTAATGTGATTTTTAATAGTGTATTCATGAACGTTAATTTATTTAGTACATGATAGAAAGGCAATAAAATCGTAATGTGTAACTATTTCTTTTGCGAGTAGTATATTTAGCATCAACTTCCGGTTTACAGTACAAATGTAGGACGGTTTAATCCTGTACATTAATAAACAAAATGACCTCTATAGCAAGATCATTCCCGAGGTAAGAACCAAGTTTTCTCGATGAAATTCGTGTTTTGAACGCTGACATATGTACTTTCATATCTTAAATATTTGATGTTGTTTACATTTTTTAACAGAGAAGGGGGCGAACTCCGTCGCTAGTTAGATATGTTGTATAGTGTACAAAATAGATTTGTCGCTACTTCCGTGTCAGTCAGCTTGTTTGGAAGTTTGTGAACGTTATATTGATTGTTACCTATTTGAAATGATTTTTGATTAGTTACAACTTATTGTCATTTTAAATGCAGTTTTTTCTGTTCTATAAAAAAATGATTGATTTAACCTGGATTCATTCCAATATTAAAAAAATAATTTTCGATTTATCGTTGTTAATCGGCCAATAAACCAGAATTGGAGATCTAATGCGCATGAATTAAACCACGAGGGCGTTAGCCCGAGTTGTTTAATAGCCACGCATCAGAACGACAAAGAGTTGTTTATTGGCCGATAAACAACGATAATGTGAAAATTATATCGATTCTAACATGATTTGAGATATATTTTTGCAATTGTAATTGGAACTACGTTTAATTATCCTCCGCTCAGAATCGGAACTTGTTTTTGTGTCGTTTATTGGGTAGTTTAACAACGATACTTGTGTTCTTTGTCTATAGAAAAAAATAGCCAGTATCATGTTAGAATCATAAATATACTGTTATTCTGTTATCTCAAAAACCTTCTACGCTATTGAACTAAATACTTTATTAATACAGGTTTAAGTACTAGTATAGCGCATAGCAGATATTAATGCATTCCTGTATACTTTACTAACTTCAGTGATTAATTGTGTGATTGTAGGATCGCTCGCCATCTGAACTACAAACGTGCATTTCCGAGCGCGAGCAGCGCACGTGTAGATATCCCGTGCTTTCCTTATGAGGCGTTCGACTATACCGGTAAGTGGGTCTCTACGAGGACTCTGGAAAATGACCAAATAGGGTCAGTTTACGTTATGTGAAACGAGTGAAATCTCATATTGCAACAATATACACTTATAATATAACATGAATGTTATAGAACAATGTTAACGTAGATGTTTCATTAACTTAAAGACGTTCGCAACAAAAAGAAAATAATTGGTTTAATTTCTTCATTTGGTTAATTATTTTTGTATTGTATATAGTTTACACTATACTAATTTCAATCAATCAATATACATCTGTGTAAGTCATTAAGTTCCAGTCAATGGTTAGAAGTTCATAAAGCATTATAATAATCAAAAACACACGTATACAATGTATAGCCAAACAAATTAGTTAAGAAAAGATCCATTAAATATCTACATTATATTTTGGCAATTGATACGTTGTTTACGTAAGCACGAAACATGAAAACGGCTACACAGGTACCCTATTTAAAGTCCAATATTTCCCAAACAAGTTCGGGTACCCATTATTTTATTAATGTTTTGGTGTGAGTATACATTGGTGCATGTATGTGCGAAAATTTAAGAAAATCTGTCGTTTGGAACAAAATATATTGATGCATAATAACTGACGTTTCAAAAGGTATTATTAGTACACATTTGACCTACTTCAGTGTCCAGTCAAATTCATTATTTTAACAGTAATTGTAGGTAAAGCGTTTTTTATTACCAAAATACACTTGTATATTGCCAAACAAGACATGTGAAAACATATCAGTTGAAAGAACCATAACCTTGTTTGAAAAAAGCTATCCTATATACTTAACACATTGATAAAAAATCCAAACTGAAAAAGGGGCTTCGACAGGTACCGTAATCAAAACCAAATATTTCCGGAACAAGGTCGGTGACCCCTTATTTTTAAGACTGTTTTAGTTTCATCATACAATGACACATGTATATGAAATTTGTTTAACAAAATCTGTCGTTTGGAAAAAAATGATATTCGTATATTTGATTATTTATTGATGTTTTCAAAGGCATATTAAATGCATAATTAGCCTCATTAAGAATCCATTAAAAGCCATTTTTAAATGGTAACTAAAGATAAAGCGCGTTTTGTCATTAAACTGCACATGTGTATTGCCAAACGAAACATTAAACAAAGATACATTTAAAAATCTCCGTCCTTGTTTGAATGTGAACGCTTTATATAATTGAACACTGCTAGTCACAAACTGAAAAAAAGGCTTCGATAGGTACTGTATTTTAACCCCAATATTTCCAGAAAAAGACCGGTGACCCCTATTGTTTAAGACTGTTTTAGTTTTAGGATACATTGACATATGTTTGTGCACATTTTTAAGAAAATCTATTGTTGGGAAAAAATGAAAAAAATTGTTGCGAACGTCTTTAAAGAGTTAAGTATTTGGATTATTTCATACTGGCGCAGTGCCTAAATCCGCCACGTACCTAAATCCGCCACCCCATCCGAATAACCGTTTTTTTTACCGCCGATTTCTATTTTGTTGATCTCGATCAATCAGATACTTTCCCGTAACAACGCTGACGAGGTTTTATCTTGATTTGTGCATAAATGAATATTTTATCCAATTAGTTTGTACATAACCCCTAAATGCAAACAAGCTGCATGCGGGGAATCTATTTCATACTGCGCATGCGCAATTTTGAGGCCCCGCATGGTGTCCATGATAAAATTAAATTATCGTGTTTGAATATTATGTCTATGGGAGCATGTACAGCATAAAAATAACCATTACTTATTAGCATTACATACAATAAAATGCGGAAAGAACTGCGTATTAAGAGCGCAAATGTCTCGCTACTCAAAACCCTTATTATTTGTCCCACGTGCACGCAGGGCCTTAGTTTCAGAGCTATTTTTAGAAATACAAATGAGTATTTGAAGAAATTGAAACTTTGTATTAACAACAGACAACGAGCTGCTTAATATGGAAAATTAAATAAGAACAATAGTCAAATGTGAAATAAGCAGGTCACGGTTCCTGAACTACGATTTTCACCAAGCAAGTTCGGATCACCGTGTTTATTTTAAACACTAGAAAATGAACCTTAAAGAAACAAAAGTGGGATTTCTGTCTATAGAAATCAATAGAAGTTGCTTTCAAAACAGAATTCATAAAAGAATATTATTTTCGAGCAATTTGAACATTTTAAAGAGGGGTGGCGGATTTAGGCCCTCCGACGTTCATTTTTTTACACTGTTTAGGCCTTCCATTTCAAAAAATATTTTTCGTTTGCCAAGTATTTGAAATGTAACCAAAACACGCCAGTAAATGTACATTAAACCTTACTTTATTTATGTTAAGTTTTATGTCAATCGGTAAACAACTTTTGAAAATATCGTAAAAATACCCGCCAAATATGGCGGATTTAGGCACTGAGCCAGTACATATTTATTATATTGAAAAGAAGATGTATCAAAATTTGGTATGCTACTGAACTCGCATAACAAATTCGAGCTAATGGTTATACTAAATAAATAAATCGCATTGATTGGAGTAAGCTTTATGTAAATACCTACGAAATCATATATTGAAAGCTTAACATTGAGCAAATACATGTACATGTATGCATGAGTATCTGAAATAAAATAATATACTAAAACAGGACACGCATCGGCAGATCATGCATGTTATTCAGATAGGCAAATAAACCTATAAGTTGTTACCTGTTTGATGAACAACAACGCATAATCTTTTGTCACAAAGTCTTTATCCGTTTCTAAATGGGTAGCTTTTTTTATTTAAGGTAACAAAATCAACCCATGGAGTCTTCTGCGATTGGTGGAGTCTGTCCGCGCTTTTACGTTCTGGAAAAACATCTCTCCGCACGAGGAAAATAGGTCCATGCTCGATTTGCACGAGGTTTTACAGAGCCACCTCGTTTTCATCATCGGCGCTAAGCTAAAAATAGTAGATAAATCGTTCCATGATTTTGAATCAGCTAAACACCCTCTGTACTGCTTGACAGAGTTAAAAAACTTGGGCAGATCCTCTAAGACCCTTAGTTACAATATTTATCACGAAGGGTCAGACAGACATTTGATTTCATGTGACGTCACCGATGTATTAATAGACCGTGAAAGTCGGCGTCCGGTAGCATATCCGGACTGGTGGCTTAATAAATTCGGGAGCCACGTTGAAGAGTTCCGGCGCGCGGCGCTTTTGGGGACACTGGATCCCGGAGAAACGGAAGTGCGCGTTTCCTACTTCCGGGTGACTCACTCTGATACAGATACATACGGGCACTGTAACTGGTCGTCTTTTCTGAAATACTGCTGTGAAAGTTTGTTCGAGCACGTGAATGGAGAATTAGGCTACAAATGGGTCACGTGCGATGACGTCAGTTCCGGTTTACAACAAGCCGATGTCTTGTATCGGAGCGAGGCGTCCTTAGGAGATATTTTATTAGTTCAGTCGTGGTCGGATTTGGAAAAAGACTCGCGAGGATTTGCAAGTAAATGTGTAAAGTTTCGTTTGCTCAAGGACGGTAACTCGTGCTTTGAAGCGAAATTAAAATACTTCACAGAGGATGTCCCTTGTGCTTCGAGCGCTTTGTGATAACTTGCATTATATTGTATTTTTGACACGAATTGTTTCGTTGTTTATATAATAGAAAAACAAATATATTAAATTTTCCAATATCTTTCAATGCGTGTTAACATATATTTAAACATGAGTAGAGTTTTCTATGGGCGAAGAAGAACAATTTCCGTTGTTAAGTTGTCAGTAAACAACTCGAAAAAGTAGTTCCGTTACTATAAAATATAGATCGCATTGTAATTGCAGAATATGTTGTCAGGTCATGTTAGCATCGAATTTATTTCGATTTATCGTTTACCTGTAAATAAGCAACGATTTTCCGTTGTTTATTTACAGATAAACATATCGAAATCAAAAGTTATTTCTTAAGTAACGCGTCCAAAAATGTTTCGTTCCTGTCATATTGACAAACAACGTTCTTAATATGTTTTGGTATTGTGATCATTTTTTCTGTCACAAAGAAAGTCGACATGAAAGCTTATCATAGCTATATAAATTATTTTACCCCATCTTCACGTCGGATGATTGGCGAAATAACACCCTGTGGTGTGATGATGTCCCTTGTGCTGGCGTTGATGATGATTATCATCATCATGATAGATCATAAAGAACAATTCCCGCTTTTCGTTCAATCGAGAGACAGCGCCTGAAATCTATTACCGGAAACACTATAGCATCACGTAATGCCGTGATCCAAAATTGTCGCATCTTTAAATGTGCCGCAATAATTCTGGTCGATATTGACCTTTAAGCTGTGCCTGGCAATCGTTGTGCTCGACATATGCAGTTTCTTTTAATTTTTTGATTTATTACCTTCTTTACTATATAAATAATTAAGTATTACTGCTTACCACTTTTTTTAAACACGATCGTTCCAATAGGCAACATTTTCGTGAAGTTTCACTGTTTTCTTTCGTTATGTTGACCTCATCATTATTCAAGGGGGGGGGGGACTAACCTGCGCAGAACGTGGCACATTTTAACTTTATGGTAACACTGACTATTATTGACTGTTTCAAACAGAACCTAGGTTAATGATTGTTCTATTTTGTAGTTGTGAGTCATAAATATCGTTATGTTAGTATCATGGAAATTAAAACAATTTATTTATTATTGGAAGTTGGTAATAAAACAGCTATTTCATACTTATTTGGACACAGGAATTTTTTCCTTCAGTATCGGGGGCAACAATTTCAACTGTTGCTCTCGACCGCCAAAGAAATGTCTGAATAATATTGACATGTGATGTTCTCTTGTGCCATATATGGCGTATTGGATTGAATAAATGCTAGTTTTTCAGCGCGTTTTAACATTAAACATCACATGTTTTATTTGTTCGTTCCTATCCCATTGAGAAACAGAACGTACATACAAAGTATGCTTACATACTTACAGAAATCATTGTTTCTGTTCTGTTATGAAGTTATTTTGATGAAGATTATACATTTTATAACGATAATGCTAAATTTAATTATATCATCAGGATGTTAATGATGATAATGATGATGATAATGATAATGATGATGAAGATTATTATAATTATGATGATGATGATGGTGATGATGATGGTGATGATGATGATGATAAAGATTAGGATGATGATGTTGACGATGATGAGGAGGATGAAGATAATGATTATAACGATGATAAGATCTCGTTACGCATGTACTGCGCTACACAATGAACTGATAAATAACCACATTGCGTTCGCCTCTGATTGTGCACATGATTTATGTGTTTCCCTTTCTCTAAAGCGGTTCATTTTGTAAACGTTGTAGTTCAATCACATTATATTTTTGGCCAAAAGTCTATTGACTTTGGCCCGCTTTCATCATCTTATTTTGGGATAAGTTTTGTACGTAAGTCTACATAACCAGATCACACAGGTCACACGGAGTGTATACGGATTGTTTACAGCAAAACCTGTCATAACTCCTTTGTTGGACTGTGTCCAGTACAAACTGACTTTGTGACACGGTTACACCTGTTTGTTTTTTTTTGAAGTTTCGAACTACTGTAAACCTCGCATAAATATAAACATGTACATTTATTTCATATTTTTCTTTACTATGACTCTTGATATAATTATGCTCCCATGATGTCATTCTATAAAAAGCTGTCGCTTCATAGACAGAGACCTCTATCCTAAAAATGTTCACCATCAAATACAGGATTGTATGTACATACGCAGAGGCATACAGTTCTAAACAGAGTAACTGAACACTTCTAAATATTGAAAAGTGACACTGTTTTAAAAAATGGACAACTGAACGCGATTCGAAAACAGAGTAACTGAACACTTCTAAATATTTAAAAGTGGCACTGTTTTAAAAAATGGACAATTGAACGCGATTCGAAAACAGAGTAACTGAACACTTCTAAATATTTAAAAGTGACACTGTTTTAAAAAATGGACAATTGAACGCGATTCGAAAACAGAGTAACTGAACACTTCTAAATATTTAAAAGTGACACTGTTTTAAAAAATGGACAATTGAACGCGATTCGAAAACAGAGTAACTGAACACTTCTAAATATTTAAAACGTATTTTTTGCGAAAATTACATGATTAAACGTGTAATTTATTCATGC
Organism: Congeria kusceri; assembly: GCA_027627225.1. Lineage (NCBI taxonomy): Eukaryota > Metazoa > Mollusca > Bivalvia > Myida > Dreissenidae > Congeria > Congeria kusceri. Next base: position 31,600,332 of record CM051030.1, on the reverse strand, counting down.
AAGGAATTAGTTTTGCAATTTTTCAAGGGAATACGAAGATGTCATTAAATTATGTGATGGCACGCAACAAATTTGAATGCTAATTAAAGTTTGGTCTCAAAATGCCCTGCGCCAAAGACCGCATGTATACCAATACTGTCCATACTACAAACACGGTCTGTAATCACTGGCGCCACCTCTTTTTAAAAGTCCTCACGTTTTGAAATGCGTTGTGACTTCATACTTCTCTACATGGTTGGAAGGTAAAATTGATTTCGAATTTTAAAAGAGTGTCCCAAATTGTCATAAAACGTAAAACCAATTCACCTTTTATCACTGCTGACTTTTTCCTGCTACTTCATGTCATTAGCGCCACCTCGAAAGTATAATTGGCTCGTTTTCCAATGCATCTCCAAAAATTGGTGGCGCCAGTGATTACAGACCGTTTACAAAGCTTCATTGTTAATTACGGAATCCTGATTCCTCCAGTAAAATGTCGCTCTGTACAAGACGGCAACGATGCGATAACGCGATGTTTTAAATTGCTGTTCTGCTTTTTATTTTCGCATTTTCAAAAATGTGAATACATGAATTTTGAACAAATTTTGCGTGTCAATGAAGTTTTTCAGTGCAGAAAATAACATGTAATGTCGCATCGTCGCGGTAAATTATAGGGCGAAATTTAATTAATGGCGGAATCAGGATTCAAAAGTTTATGCTGGTCTTTTTTGTTACAGTTAACTATTAGTAGTAGTACAGCAATCGCATACCATATTATGCGAAACTACCATTTACTAACATAATATATATAATATATATATATATATATATATATATATATATATATATATATATATATATATATATATATATATATATATATATATATATATATATATATATATATATATATATATATATATATATATATATATATGCATGACATGAGTACTATACACATTCTCAATCATTATTGTCAGGAATGTCAAAAACAGTTTCTGATGTACTCTAATAACACATTTTCATGTGGCCGATTATGTAATGTACCACTGTCTGTCCTCAGATCTGTTCTCTTTGGGAAAATCCCAGAACCCCCCCCCCCCCCCACACACACACACACGTGGGCTTGATCAAACGACCAAAGAAGAATAAAATTCACTATATTTATAAAACTACGCAAACGATGTGCTATTGCTTCAAAACGTTAATTGCAAAGCATACATTGTCTAAAATAAACTGGATATGTGATATTGCCTTTTTATTAGCAGGGCCCGTCTTCGCCAACCCATTCTTAGACTGAATACGTAAGTATAAACAATATTCTTGAAACTATATTATGTTAATAACGCAGTTAATTTGAATTTCAGTTGCATGCAACAACGCTAATTTAACACTTTTTGTTTCCAATGATGTATTGATGACATAAGCAACATTGGAACTTGGCATAGATGCGAATTCACATGACTGTTCTTTGGTCCAAGTTTGTTCTTTAGTATTAAGAGTAAGAATGGGTTGGTGAATACGACCCTAGATGTCTCCGAATTATTTCGGCTTTCTCCAGGATCTTTCAACCAGTACCATATACCATTTATAATCCAAAATATTTTCCTGGTTTGTAGTGCAAGTATCAATTACATAACACTCGTAAGCTCTCTGATCCTATATCTGTCCCAAGTTTTTAGTGCAAGTCCCTAGTTTCTAGTGCGAGTCCATGGTTTCTAGTGCGAGTCCCTAGTTTCGAGTGCAGGATTAAATACATAACAGATACAGAAAACACAACAAAGACGGGCGCTTTCTTTGTTCATTTTATAGATTCAAAACAAAACAGTTCATGGCAAAATTCAACATTTCACCGCATGCGTATTTACAATAGCAAAATGCAATTGGTGAGGATACAATGGAAAGCAAAATATTGTGAAATTGAAATGAAATGGGTGAGGTACTAGTATATTCGCCAAACCCTACATATATAGTAAAAGTACTGAGATTGAAAGTATACTATTTAAAAATTGATAAGGGTCACCTTTACCAATGCTGTCTTATTTTTCTTGAGGAATGATTTTCGAAATTTCTAAGACAATGTATGGAGTAGATTAATAAAGAATAAATTATAGAACGCATAAACATGAAAATCATATTTGCACTCATTTCTACAAATAAACCTGCACAATGAAAAGAAAGGAATATAAAAAGTGATCTTTATCAAATTTTGAATAATATAGTTTAAATCATTGTACGTATTAAGCTTGGTTGATTCGAAAGTATTATAATCGAGTCCGTGTCCTATGTTAATGATAATTTTTATCCCATCATCACGCCGACATTGCCGAAATAACACCCTTTGGTATAAACCCAGCTTTATTAATACAGTGTGTGATAAAGCAAACACACGCTGTCTAATGTCATCCATTTGTTGACTTTCACGACGTCATGTTTTTTCGCGTTATATGGTATGTTTGCTTTCGTTTATTATCAAAATAAAGTCATAAAATTATGGAATAAATAGAATACTTTGTAAGTGTTCAATAAAGATATTTGCTCGGCTCGTGGTTAATGTTTTCTAAGCCTCGCTAAGTAAACTTATCTTTATTCAACACTAACCTAGTATTCTCTATAAACGCCATATCTTATTAATGCTGGAACATACGTTGCGATCACAAAATGATTATGTAATTAGACTATAAGTGTTATTCTTAATTTCATGCGAAAACATGTTTTCATATGTTCAGAGTAGGAATCTTAATGACGTGTGAGACACTAATGCAAAATAAACATGTAAACAAACATATACATGTAAACAGAAATGTGTTTTACATTCAGTAATTCAGTAATAAATATATGCATTGGTTGGCTTTATAATTATGTCATTCTTATCAAGTAAATCTGCCTAATATCACATACGTGTTACGAAAATAAGAGTATTACATAATGGACATGTATTAACAAACATGTGTGATTTTAAATGTAGCTAATCTAATGTGACAATAATATTAATGAAACTGAATCGATGATCGACATTATAGTTAATAAATATGGCAGCTGCTTAAGCATTAACTAACTTATACATTCATACATACATACCAGTTAAATAAGTAGCAGCACACTTACACAATGCAAAAAAATAATGAGATTTCGATATAGTTATTATGTCTTTAAAATAACAACAACATGATCGCATGCCGTTTGCAAACATACATGTATAAGTTAACAAATACATAATCATGAATACATATATTAATACAAACAGAACTAACACAGATGATGCAATGAATTTAGGACTTAAGTTGCTCAGTGAAATGGAATGTTCACTTGAATTATTAAATTATATATTCATTAAATTTAGAAAAGCTTATAAAATTGTTCAAATACTTGTTTGAATAAGTATGTACATGACAATCTACTTCATTTTTTTCAAATACTTTTTTGTATAAGTATGTACATGACAATCTACTTCATTTTGTTCAAATACTTTTTTTGTATAAGTATGTACATGACAATCTACTTCATTTTGTTCAAATACGTTTTTGTATAAGTATGTACATGACAATCTACTTCATTTTGTTCAAATACTTTTTTGTATAAGTATGTACATGACAATCTACTTCATTTGTAATAGCAAATAATATGTGTTGTCGTATTCAAAACTCGTAAAATATTGTAAGAATTGGGTTGTGCTTATAATGGAAATTTTCTTCGATAATCCTGATAGTTTCTACGAAGACATTCCAAATGAATATTTAGTTAAACGGGATTTACTTAAGTCATAGCATTGGAACGCTTTTATTTGATACAATGGTCGAAACTTCAATTTAAATATAACATTCTAACATGATACTCGCTTATTTTTCTATAGACAAAGAACAAAATTATCATTGCTAAACTACACAATACAAAAACAAAAAAGTAGTCCCGATTCTGAGCGGAGCCTAGTAAAAAGTAGTTCCAATTACAATTGCAAAAATATGTCAAGTAATGTAAGAATCGAAATATGTTTGGCATTACCGCTGTTTATCGGCCAGTAAACAACGATTTTGAGTTCTGATGCGTGTTTATTAAACAATTCGGGCGAACGCCCTCGTGGTTTAATTCCTACGCATCATAACTCAAAATCGTTGTTTATTGGCAGATAAACAAGGATAAATCGAAAATTATTTCTTAAATAGGACGCATACTGAAAACTAATGGATGAACATTTCCCACGGAAATACTGCCGTTGGTCCTTACATGTTACACAGAATTCATTATGAACATGATACCAGATGATGATTAAGTTGAAAATGAAACCAGAACACTAAAATATCACCGGTCGCAAAACAATGGCACACAGTTTCAACGCAATTTCAAAATTTTGAACACTAGGCAAATGCTGATTATGCGTGTTTTATTTTATTAAGTTGACCCGTGTCTGTTAAAGCAATTATTAAAGAATGCTATATACACTTATTTTCATGGTTTCTTTTCTCTCTAACAAAACGCTTCCAAGAACTAGTTTAATTATTTTTAACGAAAACATCTAAGTTAAAGACCACAGTGCATTCTACAATTTGAAGACACTCTTTCGAGAAATCTGCCTATATGATAAGTAGTATTACCATATCCACTTAACTGACTCACTAAACGCACTAAATAACACAAATTTCATTAAATAAAAACAATAGTTCTGTATAAGGATATTGTTCCTAAGATCATGCCTTCGTCATTAAATAATCCTGCCAACTTCATTTGTTACAACTCGTAGCCCCGCAAAGTAAGCTCATCAGACCACGCCTCATGCCCCCACCCCTGCGCCCCGCCCCTAGAGCCCGAGGGTGGACTTGATGTAGCGGGCCGCGAGCATCTGGGGGTAGGTCTGCCATTCGTGCAGTAGCTGGAGGTTGGTTGTAATCCCGTCCCCTTGAAACCGGTCCAGGAGTGTCACACAGAGGACGGCACCTAGAAAACGACAATCAAGCAGACCTCACTAAAAATAGCATTCATTGTTCACATTGATTAATCGATTAATAAATATTAACATATTCGATTAGTCACTCTAGTAAAAAAAATTCGATAAACGAAACATAAGACACATTTGAAAAACGTATCAAAACACTTAATAATCGATATTTAGAAATAGCCACTTCATACTGTTAGACTAGTTTCAACCTATTTAGCAATACATTGTATTCAATTAATCGATTAAGACAGTTTCATTTAAATGATTAATTCCTCTATAAACAAACACCAATGAACTCGTAAAAATACTTTTAATAATTAATTAACATATTATGCTTCCCCATTCTCTGTCAACAATTTAAGCTATTAAATATTCAGTCCTATTTAATATATAATATATAACCATTATGTTGATCAGCGACTGGGTCAAACCCGGGCCGTCCAGGGTGTTCTAGTATTTATAAAATGTCGGTCAGTAAAATATGGCTCGGTCTTTACACACCCTTTTATATTCAGATGTCATGAAACCCCAACCCAACACGCATGTACTATGTTCGTACTATTTTTGATACCATTTGTTGCCCTTACCATTGGTGATATGGACATCGTAATAAACTTTTCGACGTATTATAGTCATACCCTAGTATTTATAGTTCAATTATATAGCCATGTATATGCTTTTTGGCTTCAATCCACAACGGGTTAACGCAAAAATCAAGTATCTATAGTTCCATTTATAGCCATTAATTTAGCGAAGGATTTAAGCAAGCATATAGTTCAAATATATAGCCAGATACTTTGTTTTGGATTGAACCATCGATAATTATTATTATAAAGGTTGAACCACAATTTACCTTTAATATTTGCCCTATGGCACAACGCAATAAAGCCCAGAGATTCCATTTCCACGTTTGTCACTCCGGCCTCGTGCATTTCCCGTAACCATAGCATCTTCTCCTTCTCATCATGCTCGCAGAAGGCGCCATCTATACGGCCTTGACCTGTGAATAAACGATTATATTCAAGGCTTTGAGATTTAAAACGATAGTTCATTTTGGATAATTATTTGGTAGAGATGTCAGGGCTATCCGAATATCCAGATACTAATACACTGCATACTACATGCATCAACTATGCATGCAGCACTAAAAAGTGTGTTGTTTGTTCTAACGTCATTCGTAAACAAGAGGGCCATGATGGCTCTAGGTCGCTCACCTGAGTTTAAGGCATCATAATGGCTAATAACAAGAGGGAAAAATGGCACTAAACGCCTTACCTAAGTATAAAGATCTGGGCCTTGCAGTTTCAGATGTTTTTTAGTCTATATAAACCATGTGACCCACAGGGCATGGCCAACTTGTACCCCAGAGGCATCATTTGAACAATATTTGTAGTGGAGCACTTTTAAATGTTAATACCCAATGTGATTCCACTGGGCCTTGCGGTTTCAGAGGAGATTTTTCAAGTCATTTTGCTATTTAAATGTATATAAACCATGTGACCCCCAGGGGGTGGCCAATGTTTACGCCAGGGACAGCATTTGAACAATCTTTGTAGAGGACCACTCCACAATGTTTCACGCAAAATATATAGCCTCTGGGCCTTACGATTTCAACACGAAAGATTTTTAAGGCCCACTTGCCATATAAGTCTATATAAATCATGTGACGCCCTGGGTCATGGCCACTTTTTACCCCAGGGGCATAATTTAAACAATCTTTGTAGAAGACCACTATACAATGTTACATATCAAACACGAAAACACTGCGGTTTCAGGAGATTAGTCATTTGGCTAGTTAAGTCTACATAAACAATGTGACCCCCAGAGCAGCGCCATTTTTGACCCCTGGGACATCATTTGAACAATCTTTGCAGAGGACCACTATAAAATGTCACATACCACATATAAAACCTCTAGGCCTTGCAGATTCAGAGGAGATTTTTAAAGTCATCTTGCTAATTAAGTCCATATCAACCCTGGGGTGTGGCCAGTTTTGACCCTAGGGGCATCATTTGAACAGTCTTTGTAGAGGACCACTTTACAATGTAACATACCAAATATGAAACCTCTGGGCCTTGCAGTTTCAGAGGAGAAGATTTTTAAAGCCATTTTGCTATTTAAGTCTATATAAACCATGTGACCCCTGGGGTGTGCCCAGTTTGGACCCCAGGGGCATCATTTGAAAAATCTTTATAGAAGACCACTATACAATGTTTCCAACCAAATATGAAGCCTCTGGGCCTTGTGGTTTCAGAAGAGAAATTGTTTAAAGTCATTTTGCTATTTACGTTTATATTGACCATGTGAGCCCCTGGGTGTGGACAGTTTTTACCCCAGGGGCATTAATTGAACAATCTTTGTAGAGGACCACTATACAATGTTACATACCAAATATGAAATCTCTGGGCCTTGCGGTTTCAGAGGAGAAGATTTTTAAAGTCATTTTGCTATTTAAGTCTATATAAACCATATGACCCTGGGGTGTAGCCAGTTTTGACCCCAGGGGCATCATTTGAACAATCTTTGTAGACGACCACTATACAATGTTACATACCAAATATGAAACCTGTAGACCATGCGGTTTCAGAGGAGAATATTTTTAAAGTCATTATGCTACATAAGTCTATATAAACCATGTGACCCCTGGGGCGTGGCCAGTTTTGACCCAAGGGGCATCATTTGAATAATCTTAGTAGAGGATTACTAGAGGATGTCACATATCAAATATGAAAGCTCTCAGCCTTGCGGTTTCATAGGAGAAGATTTTTAAAATTTTCACTTGTTTAACCTATTTTTAGCTCTGGTGACCTACATATGAAGCGGACCGGAAAGATTTGAACAACTTTGAAAGAGGTCCACCCAAAGATCATTCCTGTGAAGTTTGGTGAAAATCTGCCAAGCGGTTTAGGAGGAGATGTTGTTTGAATGAAAAGTTGACGACGCACGCACACACGCACGCACGCACACACGGACGACGGACAACGGGCGATCACAAAAGCTCACCAGGAGCACTTTGTGCTCAGGTGAGCTAAAAACTCATAAAAACATATACATGTACATGCAATTTTAATCCAATAACACTTAATTACCGGTAAATCGTTTAAATTAGAAAGAATCGCGAGCATGGTCAAAATAACGCGTGCTTGTTTAAAATGTAAAACAATGTGGCGTACAGTACAACTCAGCCGATGCAATTATTATACTAGCCGTCGCGGTGTCAGAATATTCAAAATGCTTAATTATTCGGCGTATCTATGCTACTTTACGCGGATATGTAGCTGATGCCAGCCACGAAACTATGCGGAGTCGCTTTCGCCGTATTTAGCAGTCTATCAGACATATAACGGCCGTCAGTTTATCTACACACACGTTTCCTGGGCAAGATTAGCTGATCTCAGCTGTTAACCAGTAACAAGCGCACATACTTATGCCAATAACTTGACAACTGCTGTACTTGAATCAGAGGTAGGGGTAATGGAAATCGAAATTATTTTATGACTAATACCCACACAAGTTATGTGGCCGGGCTGGGGCTCGAACTTACGAACCCCGGATTGACATTCCAGTGCTCTACAAACTGAGCTAGCCGGGCCGAATCCTTAATGTTTCGCGCATTACACATGTCTACTCAACGTAGACTGGTCACTACCTCGATGGTCCAAAGCCCGCGAATCACGAACTATGTTTGTTTCGCGTGAGCAGTAATTTACCTTCGTAGAAGTCGTCTGTGCACAACGTGGTTCCCTTGACGGTCTTGTAGCGGTCGTCCTCCAGCGCCAGGTTGTAGAGGCTCTGGGCGAGGTCCCGGTCCACCACCGCCGGCCTCTCCATCTGCTTGCCTAGCACGATCTGAAGGAAGGAACGTGTTGTTTCATGAGCACTGTTGTTGTTTCTTAGATTATTGCCTTTGTTTCGTTAAAGGGGTCCATCTGAGAAGCTAAATCTGCAGTAAACATAGACCGGGCTCCGTGATTAACTACAGGATCAAGATTATTCGCAGCTAATCGTAATCGTCTAGATCAACTGAGCAGAATCTTAAAAATATTTGACCAGGCCCTGGGTTCACAAAGGATTAACTTCAGAATCAATATTATTCGCAGCTGATCTTGATCATAGGCGCTTGGTTGTTCAACAAATAAAAAATCATTTCCCTATGTATATAAATGCACAAGGTAGCTCACTCGCCATTTTCTATCGTAACGTAAGTCGATTGGCTGGTTTCAATGTGTACAAGTACATGTTTTTATTCCCGAAATCTACACAGCCCATGCATTTAGGACCGGGTACAACTTGCAATGATAACCAGTCAATCTGTCTCAATCAACTTGCGTTACGATAGAAAATGGCGAGTGAGCTATCTTGTGTATATTAATACTATATGGAATAGGATTATTTTTTATTCGTTAAACAACCAAGCGCCTAAGATCTTGATCTTCTAGATCTGATCAGAATCCAAACATATTTTATATTTGATTTTTTTTTTTCTAAATAAAATATTATGAATATACATGTGGTTTAGTTAAAATCTTCTTAAAAGATAGCAAATAACCGGTGAGAAGTTTATATATTATACATTTAACAAACAATTTAAAATGCTCCAGATTTTTGGTAAACGCCATTTTTTAACCTGATCATGAAATATCTGACACAAGTTCATATGGAACCTGAAAAAATGAGGCTCAACTTGTGTTGTGAACACGGAGCCTGGTTGCGTACATGTACCTCATAATATCTGACACAAGTTCATATGGAACCTGAAAATGAGGCTCAACTTGTGTTGTGAACACGGAGCCTGGTTGCGTACATGTACCTCATAATATCTGACACACGTTCATATGGAACCTGAAAATGAGGCTCAACTTGTGTTGTGAACACGGAGCCTGGTTGCGTACATGTACCTCATAATATCTGACACACGTTCATATGGAACCTGAAAATGAGGCTCAACTTGTGTTGTGAACACGGAGCCTGGTTGCGTACATGTACCTCATAATATCTGACACACGTTCATATGGAACCTGAAAATGAGGCTCAACTTGTGTTGTGAACACGGAGCCTGGTTGCGTACATGTACCTCATAGTATCTGACACAAGTTCATATGGAACCTGAAAATGAGGCTCAACTTGTGTTGTGAACACGGAGCCTGGTTGCGTACATGTACCTCATAGTATCTGACACAAGTTCATATGGAACATGAACATGAGGCTCAACTTGTGTTGTGAACACGGAGCCTGGTTGCGTACATGTACCTCATAATATCTGACACAAGTTCATATGGAACCTGAAAATGAGGCTCAACTTGTGTTGTCAACACGGAGCCTGGTTGCGTACATGTACCTCATAATATCTGACACAAGTTCATATGGAACCTGAAAATGAGGCTCAACTTGTGTTGTGAACACGGAGCCTGGTTGCGTACATGTACCTCATAATATCTGACACAAGTTCATATGGAACCTGAAAATGAGGCTCAACTTGTGTTGTGAACACGGAGCCTGGTTGCGTACATGTACCTCATAATATCTGACACACGTTCATATGGAACCTGAAAATGAGGCTCAACTTGTGTTGTGAACACGGAGCCTGGTTGCGTACATGTACCTCATAATATCTGACACACGTTCATATGGAACCTGAAAATGAGGCCCAACTTGTGTTGTGAACACGGAGCCTGGTTGCGTACATGTACCTCATAATATCTGACACAAGTTCATATGGAACCTGAAAATGAGGCTCAACTTGTGTTGTGAACACGGAGCCTGGTTGCGTACATGTACCTCATAATATCTGACACACGTTCATATGGAACCTGAAAATGAGGCTCAACTTAAGTTGTGAACATGGAGCCTGGTTGCGTACATGTACCTCATAATATCTGACACAAGTTCATATGGAACCTGAAAATGAGGCTCAACTTATGCTGTGAACACGGAGCCTGGTTGCGTACATGTACCTCATAATATCTGACACAAGTTCATATGAAACCTGAAAATGAGCTCAACTTGTGTTGTGAACACGGAGCCTGGTTGCGTACATGTACCTCATAGTATCTGACACAAGTTCATATGGAACCTGAAAATGAGGCTCAACTTGTGTTGTGAACACGGAGCCTGGTTGCGTACATGTACCTCATAGTATCTGACACAAGTTCATATGGAACATGAACATGAGGCTCAACTTGCGTTGTGAACACGGAGCCTGGTTGCGTACATGTACCTCATAATATCTGACACAAGTTCATATGGAACCTGAAAATGAGGCTCAAATTGTGTTGTGAACACGGAGCCTGGTTGCGTACATGTACCTCATAATATCTGACACACGTTCATATGGAACCTGAAAATGAGGCTCAACTTGTGTTGTGAACACGGAGCCTGGTTGCGTACATGTACCTCATAATATCTGACACACGTTCATATGGAACCTGAAAATGAGGCTCAACTTGTGTTGTGAACACGGAGCCTGGTTGCGTACATGTACCTCATAATATCTGACACAAGTTCATATGGAACCTGAAAATGAGGCTCAACTTGTGTTGTGAACACGGAGCCTGGTTGCGTACATGTACCTCATAGTATCTGACACAAGTTCATATGGAACCTGAAAATGAGGCTCAACTTGTGTTGTGAACACGGAGCCTGGTTGCGTACATGTACCTCATAGTATCTGACACAAGTTCATATGGAACCTGAAAATGAGGCTCAACTTGTGTTGTGAACACGGAGCCTGGTTGCGTACATGTATCTGACACAAGTTCATATGGAACATGAACATGAGGCTCAACTTGTGTTGTGAACACGGAGCCTGGTTGCGTACATGTACCTCATAATATCTGACACAAGTTCATATGGAACCTGAAAATGAGGCTCAACTTGTGTTGTGAACACGGAGCCTGGTTGCGTACATGTACCTCATAATATCTGACACAAGTTCATATGGAACCTGAAAATGAGGCTCAACTTGTGTTGTGAACACGGAGCCTGGTTGCGTACATGTACCTCATAATATCTGACACAAGTTCATATGGAACCTGAAAATGAGGCTCAACTTGTGTTGTGAACACGGAGCCTGGTTGCGTACATGTACCTCATAATATCTGACACAAGTTCATATGGAACCTGAAAATGAGGCTCAACTTGTGTTGTGAACACGGAGCCTGGTTGCGTACATGTACCTCATAATATCTGACACAAGTTCATATGGAACCTGAAAATGAGGCTCAACTTGTGTTGTGAACACGGAGCCTGGTTGCGTACATGTACCTCATAATATCTGACACAAGTTCATATGGAACCTGAAAATGAGGCTCAACTTGTGTTGTGAACACGGAGCCTGGTTGCGTACATGTACCTCATAATATCTGACACAAGTTCATATGGAACCTGAAAATGAGGCTCAACTTGTGTTGTGAACACGGAGCCTGGTTGCGTACATGTACCTCATAATATCTGACACAAGTTCATATGGAACCTGAAAATGAGGCTCAACGTGTGTTGTGAACACGGAGCCTGGTTGCGTACATGTACCTCATAATATCTGACACAAGTTCATATGGAACCTGAAAATGAGGCTCAACTTGTGTTGTGAACACGGAGCCTGGTTGCGTACATGTACCTCATCCTAACCTAACTAGGGCCGTATTCACCGACCCATTCTTACACTTAAGGCTAAAGAATAAACAAAAATCTTAAACTGTAATGTTCTAAAAAGGCCGTTAATTTGAGTCTTACTTGGCATTAACTAACTCTGGTGATAATATTCTTTATTTAGAACGATTCGTTAATGACAAGAGCGCATATCAGCACATTATGAACACACAAGTAGTTTGTTTTGAGTCTAAGTCTATGATTTATTCTTAAGACTAAGAATAGGTTTGTGAATACGGACCAATGCTTCATTTAATATGGACCTAAAATTCTAAGTGCCATTATGTAATCGTGAGTTTATAAGAGCCATCAAAGAGACATTTTATTCACACTCATTTGTTTGTTTAATGCATTGTTTTATGTAGATTACAAGTCAAAAGGATAAAAAATATCAGCACTCATAAAAAAAAGTTAGAAGCAATTCCGACTAAGACTTGATGTTCTATTTGAAAATGTGTACATTTTATATACTATATATATTTATGCATTTTATTTAGTGAACATTCTGCTTGTGATCGTGTACTCTTAATTGCAAGCCGCAGTCTTTCAGTATTTCGGCGCTTTGATTGAGGATTGTCAAGCATTATCTTACGTACGAGTCATGGGGACAGGTAAAAATAGACGTATACAATAAAATGCAGTTGAATAAACCTTGCATCATTTCAATGCTCTGAAATAACTAATAGACGTGGTATCTTAGGACGAATATAATTTACTTCGTCTTTAATTTCTTTATGGATATTGCCTGGGTTTAAACCACATATTTTTCGTATTCTAGTTTGAGTAAATAGTCAGAAAACACAATACAAACTAAACCAAAGCCTTGAATGATAAGATTATTGATGGGTTTCGTTAACGAAATTGCATTTTTGATGTCAATGAGTAAGGCTGGATAGAAAGATTACTTGTATGTTCACACTACAGGATGTACATGTTGTTAACCTAATTACTATGCGTTGGCAATAGCTAAATATTAAAGCACGCCTATTTCAAGGTGTCCGCATGTTTTGAATAGAACAGCCTTGAGATTATGATAGGAAGTAAACACGTGAAGACCGAAAGTGTATTATGCAAATGCCAAACCGGCGACATTATCAAATACGAATGTTTGGCCAGATAAATTACAAATAATTATTTACCAGACCACTCCGAGTTCACCCTATTTGTATCACCTGTTTTATCGTTGTTTATTGTACCTATTTGTAGACTGGTCAACACGTCAAGACCGAAAATTTATTATGCAAATGACAAATCGGTGACATTATCAAAAACAAATGTTTGCTCAGATAAATTACTAATAATTGCGTCATGTTAAATATTTACCAGACAACTCCGAGTTCACCCTATTTCTATCACCTGTTTCATCGTTGTTATTGTACCTGTTTGTAGACTGGTTCCAGAGCTCCATTCACCACACTTTCACTTATCACGACTGTGCCGGGTTCAAGTCCTGAAAGAAAATCTAAAGTAAATACCAGAAACGTAAATCAAATGAATTCAAATGTCGATCTCAAGGGTTTGGTTTTATAAACATTTCAGTGCGGGACTACCCTCAAATGTTCACTAAAACTGATCATTTCGAAACAGACTCAAAACCATTCAGCATTTCAGAACTGTCCGTATATGAAACAAGTGCTGTCACTTGGTGACAAATGCCCCTGAACACGCTTACAGTAAGTGTCATATTGACACCAAAATAAATCTGTGTAAATAAAAGTGAATGAAAAATGTAAACTTTATTACTTCAGTCAAAATGGCTGCTCTGGGAAAACTTTAACCAAAATGGCTAAGAAAGGGACAACAATATGTCAAAATACAAACATAGTTATAGGTGTTGCTTTCCCTGGTAGAGATGTTTATAGTAAACAAGTAGTTTAAGTTTCAAGTAAATACCTTTTCTAGTATTCATGATATTGGACTTCATTAAAAACTTTAACCAAAATGTCTAAGTTAAAAAAGGGGATAAATCTGTCAAAATACAAAACAGAGTTATGGGTGTTGCTTTCCCTGCTGAAGACATTGATAATAAAGGAGTATTTCAAGTTTCAAGTAAATTTTCATATATAGTATTCAAGATATTTGACTTTATAATAAACTTTAACATTGGCCGGACGGACAGACGGACGCACGGACGGACGGACGGTTTCGATTTCGTAGGAGGCATAATATATAAGGGCGGCAATTAGCGGCAAGGAGGACGAATCATACCCCTGCGTTTGTACTGGATAATTTCGCTCCAAATCAAACAGAAAAAGCTACATTATTTTGTGTTAAAATACAAATGTGGCGCGTCGTGAGAAACCCGGTCATAATGCATGTGCGTAAAGTGTCGTCCCGGATTAGCCTGTGCAGTCCGCACAGGCTAATCCGGGACGGCACTTTCCGCTTTAATGGTATTTTCTGTTTCAAGGAAGTCTCTTCTAACCATAAATCCACTTTAGGCGGAAAGTGCCGTCCTGGATCAGCCTGTGCGGACTGCACAGGCTGATCCGGGACGACACTTTACGCACATGCATTAAGACCGGTTGTCTCACGACGCGCCACAAATTATCTTAAACCTTTGAGAGAGGTCATTGTTGGATAAGAAAAAAAAAACTACGACCATTTTCCTATTACCGATGACTACAGTAACTGTCTTTAATATTTCGCCTATCGTGATGCTGGTAAAACGAGTGGCGGTTGGTTAAGATAATGGCGACCATAATTAAAATAAGTTAATCGAAGTGTACCTAGTCCGCCGGAAGTTCCTATCCGGAAGAAGGTGACGTCCTCACATCCGGCGTAGTACACGAGTTTCACGATCTCCTGGAACACTATGGACAGCGACGGGATCCCTATACCGTGCTGTAAGACATGGTGGGGACATGTATTATGTACGTTTCTGAAAAAAGCAACACACTTTATGATTTAAAATTACAGTTGAAGAGAAATTCAAAACATTTGGTATAAACTTATAATAAAGATGTAATCCATGCACATTCGCTTACATTCTGTAACAGTTATTGATAGGTGAGTCATGTAGCCATTTGACATTTAAACAAAACCACTCTCTCATCTCCCATCTAGCCGTCATGATATGCAGACGCTACATTGAAGTACATACTGGACCTCGTTTTTTGTCGTGTATATAGTCAACACCAAAGATTTTAAACATATTCTCACTGGCTCCATAACTCAGTGAATCCTGCTTCCATATGTTGCTCGATCGCTCATTCACTGGGCTGCTCACTAACACACTCACTCTCACAGTCAATGACTCCCTCCCTTCTTCCTACCCTTTCTCTGTCCCACACTCCCCCCTCGTAAATTCATTCCTCGTTCCCTCCCTCAGTCATTTCCGCTCTCTCACGCACAAACTCACTCATAAAACCATTTCTTACGCGCCAGCGAACACTCGACACTGGTACACGTGCACTTACGCTCACGGACAAGACGGGTCCCGCCTTGTAGAGGACGTAGCGGTCGGTGTTTCCGGCGAAGTTGTGGATAGGGGCGGTGCCGAGGCCCAGCTCTCGAGACATGAAGCGGGCAAACTTCTCCATCCGGGAGGGGGTCCCGCCGAAACACACAAACTATACAAAGAACGAACACTAACTCAGTTTGATATAATGTCCAACACATTATGTCGTCGGCGATTGAAACAAAATATTAAAGTAGGTTTCATTTTGTAATATAATCAGAAAAAAAAATATTTTATATAAGTATAGTACAATGTAAAACCATTTTTAGAACAATAAGTAAATAAAATATCTGAATACATTTTAAAATACGCTACCACGTGTGAGTTCAAGCATCTTTCCTTTTTTGTTCGAATGAATTACGCTTACACCCAAAACATTAATTTTGTCAATTACCAGCCTTTGAAAATGCCGCATGGACAACATGATACTCTTTTTTTCATCCCATTTCAACTATATTAACTCTCAATGAAAGCGAAGTTGTATAGACAGATACGCATTTTTTTTTTTTTTTGTCATACCTTTACGTCGCCGAACATCTGTCGGAGGTCGTTGTCGCCGCTGCTGAGGGCGATGTGGTACAGGTGGTCGTTGGGGATCGACAGCAGGTTCCGGTTGTGCAGTGCTACCCGGCACGAGGAGCTGCGGAGACATGAAGTGGTTGTTAGATTAAGTGATGTATTGGGGAATGGGACATCGTAGGTAAATTGGGATACTAGTACTAGGAGTGCGTAATAGACCATACGACGAGATTGGATAATCAATGTGTTTAGCCATTCAGAATGGTAGCCTTAGGACTTATTTGTTTGACGGATATGTCTTGAAAAAAACATGCGTACACTGTCAACAGTGTTTGTCGGAGTTCGACCCCGTGTGGTTTTATAGAGAATTCTAGGTTGGTGTTGAATAAAGATAAGTTTATTGAGCGAGACTTTTCGTGCCGAGCAATTAAACTTATCTTTATCGAACACTTACCTAGTATTCTATTTAGCCCATCATTATATGTCTTTAATTTGAAAATAAACGATAGAAAACACACTAAATATTACGAAAAGCATAAAATGACGTCACGAAAATCAACAAGATGAGGTCATTTACTGCGCGTGTTTGCTTTATCACAACAGTGTTGAAATAAAGCCAAGTTTATTCCATGGGGGTTTATTTCGCCAATGCACGCACGATCATGGGATAAAAATCCATAGCGTACCGTTTTATGAGCGTGCCCAACGTATTAAGAAATTGGGAAGAGAAAGGAAGTGGTCGTTGGAGCAATGTAGAACTAGGAAATGGTCTTGAAATTGAGAATGAGAAATAGGAACATGACTCGGGCTAGAAACAGGAGACAATACTAGTATGTGTTGTGTAGGGAATATTATATTATTACAGCTTAGATAAATGGGAAACTTTGATTTTGATATTTAAGAAAACTGACACAATTTATGTGATTCTTTGAAAAAATAAGGACGTACGTTTCAAATGACACATACTATGGCAATTTGTGTAATATTTGTTTCGTGTAAGTTGGAAAAAAAAAGTAAAAGTTCAAAAGTGACAAAAAACGAATGAGTGTTTCGAAAAATCGACATAATAAAGTAAAAATACGTTCTTTTAACGACATGATATGAAGTTAAAGCCAGGACGCTATATAGATATTATTTTTAATATGCAAAAATGTCTATTAAGATAAACACATGTGCTCTCGTTTTGAAAGTACCACGTATTCATAATAAACTGCAATAAATATTATATGCATTTGTTTTCTGTATGCTGACATTCGGAAGACATATATATATATATAGGATCTGACACGAGTTGTCATTTCATACCATATTTTATTAAACGAGTTCAGGATTGTGTTAGTAAGCGAGCCTTTGGCGAGCTTACTAACGAATTTCCTGGTCGAGTTTAATAAAATATGATATAAAATGACAACAAGTGTCATATCTTTTTTATCACATGCGTTTAAACGAAACAAAAATCTTCTAATTTGACTAAAACATGTTGATAAATCCAAAAGGTTGTGTACTGACGTGACGTCATTTCATGTTAACGACGTCATTTCACCAAATTAACGTCATCCGATTGGTCAGTCAAAGAATATGTAGCCAATGAAAACGCTCAAAATGTCATTTTACACAGTGTAAGATAGAAATATTCGTAATGGTTGTATTACACGGGAAACGAGGTATAGCATGTGATAAAAATGAATATTACTATACTTAGCCCAGTGTGGTCAAATTTATTAGCTTACTTAAATCAAATAGTTATAAAACAGTATTAAATTTTTGTAAATATACATACCATCCGTTTAATAGACGAAATGGTATGATTAATAATGTACAATAATTGCAATAATTTGTTGTTCTCTACACTTACATATAAGAGTGTACATATTGTACATATTGTGATCAGGCTCGTTATTTTGTCGTATTCTTTCTATATGAAATCTACAAGTCCCGACTCTGGGCATGTACTTTATTAAAACACAATTGTTGTAATTTTCTCAGAATTTTAGTTTTTGCTGCGCGTACTAGAAATATTAAATGTTATTTGGTTTTATATACATAATCGTATTGTAAACTTAAGTTGTCATATGACAATAAATGTAATTATATTACATGTATTTCATTGGATCATGTTACGATAAATATGTGTTTAAGTAACGAAATAAATATGTTGAATCTTGAACAAAATGGTGTCATTGTATTATTTACACTATAAACTCATACGATGCGAGTGTCGTAAGTAAACCGACGTCACACAAAGCTTAATTGTTTTACATTTACTCGAAGTCTTAACTTGATTTCGTGAATTCGTATAAATAACACCCACATTCATTCCTAGCCACTGCCTTATATTGCAAACGTGCATAAAGTACTCTTTCATTTATAACGTGCACTCTTAGTTTGCAGTATTTCAATAGTCCACGACTCTATAATTATCGTTCCTTGAAAGCCAGAGGGTGCTATCATGCTTCTTTGTGCATATGCTGATAGTACCTTATGGCTTTCAAGGAACCATGTGACTTCAAAACGCACGATTCTGTAACAAGTGGTTTAATTGTTATTTATCAGAAACTTTTGTCATATACCTACTGTTAAAACGATGCGCTTTATTTAAGAGTCTCTTAAGACGGCGTCTTGGATAAACCCAGTCAGCCACGAAGTGGTGTAAAACCTCACTTGCCAATGCAGTATGGTACCTTTAACATAATTATGTAAGTCCATACGCAGCATACTGCAATGGCCACGGGGTTTTGTGGGTTGCGCTTCACCGCGTAAACGAAATCGGTCCATTATAAGCCTACATGTTTGCGGCGCGCGAAGAAAGTGGCGCTACAGAGCATGTTAACTTACTTACCATGAATCCTTGACATACATATTTAAATTATATTTCATAACAAGACAGAAGTTGAAGGTCGCTTACTAATGTAAAACTGTGCGACAAACGGCTAAATACGTACTCTTGAAAGTAGCTTACTTCTAAAAGATTGAGAACTAAGTTTAAGAAATTCAATATGATTGTAGATTCCGCACATTACTGCTAGAACTAGTTTTAAAAGTCCCTGTAAAATTGATCATATTTGATTAATTTACATGCAAAAATACACGCAAAGCTGCATTCAGAATACACGATTTAATATTAAATTAGGCCGTGAAAACTTGAAAATAATAAGTCATTTAAAAAACTGGATCCAGACGGTGATCCGAATCACTACCCAACATCTCCCCTTATTTTTCATTGGCCCCATTTCCAAAGTTCCAATACTTTTTCGTTCATAACTCTTTCGCGTCAAGTTGGTCCATAGCAGTCAGACAAACCAATTCTGGCAAAAAATAACCCATTTAGGCAAAAAAAGAATAATTGTTGGTTTCTGCTTACGTCTCCAAAAATATAAAGAAACTGCACCTAACGGTATGTCATTATCAATAGCGCCTGTCTCACGTAGACTAATTCAAAATGTTTGCTAATTACCGAAAAACCACATATTAGCGAAAACTGTCATTTTTACCTAAAGTCAGAAAAAGTTAATGATCGATAGGCAAAAAACTGTTAAGGTCGGCGGAAAAAATAATGGGGGCGGGGGTCGGGTAACCGGAAACAAACCCCAACTTTTTTTCCCGGCTAAACAGTGGTAATTTTGTTTTGCTTCGGCATCAATGTACCGTATCATACAAATGCGATATCATGTTTCTGTATTGTTCGGTGCGTGCCGTGAATTGCAAAGCTGGTGAATAGGTCAATGGCACACGTTTACACACGTTTACTCGCATACGCTCTCAAGGCTATAGGATGTTGTTGGGATATTTATTACCATCAACGTTGTCCTATGATGCAGACACCTGGCGAAAAAGTACACGTTGTTGTTGCTAAATTTGCTTTCTCTGCCGGTGCTGTCTAGGGGCCGAAATGTCACTGTCGCTTTAACAGCAATCAAACCATATCAGAATAAACCGGTTTTCTGATCAATAATCCTACCCCAAACTGCAAAGATTGCATGTGGTTTTCCTTTATAGTGTGATTACACAATACTGCAAACGGGATATACATTTTAAGTTATGCATTATGCCATACACACCATACATGTATATTACATTTGTTATGATTTGTTTCCTTTTTGTTTCAAACGTTTTTCTGTTTGCATGGTTGCAAAGTCCCGAGTAAATATAGTCATTATTATATTAATTTTTAATTTAAATAGGAATGAAAATGTTAATAAAATAAAAATACAAACGAAACAAACGAGTAAATAATAAAAGGGTAAAAACTACAACATACATGTGTTTCTCTTCCTTTTCTTCTTCGAACAAAGCCGTCCGGTTGTCTTCCAAAATATCCATGGTAACGATTGGTACTTTAACACTAACCAACAAAAAACTCCGACGTACGTTGATAATTTGTTGCCTGGTTATGTTAAAGCTAACGCTTACGTTTCGTTTACTGGATGGAATTGAGTGTGTTCAGAATAACGTTTGATACAAACTAGACGAAAATGGCTACTCAATGAATACCAGCTCAAAACTGTTACTTAACCGTCAATAACACAGTTAACTCTTGAATTTGTAGAAGTAATAATCTTTTTGCACCCGGTTGTTCGGTTTAAACTCCTATTCGACAATCAAGCAACTGGCGGAAAGAACTCGATTTATGCATCTGATCGATTCACAAACCGAAAAACCATCTAGCGGTGACAGAAAAGACACTCTATAAATCGGATATGTCAACAAACAAAGACGATGATGAAATAAAGATGGCGGCATTTGTTAAGGAGGCTCGCTATGGGGGATCCAGTGGAGGGGGTGTGGCACACGGCACTGATATTGTATGTGCTGCAGTGTACTTATGCAGCATGTTTACGCTATCATTAATGCAAGCACGATGCAAGTGTTTTTGAATGCAAATCAGCTTGTGTTGTTTTTTTAAACTAATTTGGCAATTTAAAAAATGTGTATTTATTCATATGAGTAAGTTATGCCCAGTTCAATGGTTTTAAGATAAATGACTAAAACAAACATAAATAAATACAATGTCACTAGTCTACATGTGTATTCTCGTTAAAACATATTTTTTTTTAAATCATATGATGTTACAATGTTAAATAGTATAATGACAATATTATATTACCTTGTAAAATACAAATTACTCTTAATTACTATACCAATGCTAGCGGCAACCACAAATATATACGTGAGTTTATCAACATAGTAACAGGACCAACAATGAAGTTTACAGTGGTGTTTAATTTGCCGCGAAAATATAATAATCATTAGCAAATCTTCATAAAATCACTTCATTCGTACATATATTTTAAAAACAAAGTTAAGTCTGTAAGTAAATTTGCAGGAACATTGAATTTCCATACGAATACAATTCAATGTCATCACAACC